>JBBMEG010000015.1:6995356-7005636 GCA_037832605.1 Cyclanthera cordifolia | reverse complement strand
TTTTTTTTATCATCAATTGTTGAATTTAATATAACCACAGTCAAAATGATCATATCTTAACCAACATCTTACTCAAACATCTCGAAATTAGGGGTTGTTTCTTTCCTATATTATCAGAAAAACAACTTATTAAATTTTAAGGGGAGTTCGGAAACATTTGAGCAAGTTTAAGGTTTGGTATATATGACTGAAAAAAAAAATAAAAAAATTATGTAACTAAAAATTTAGAAATGAAAATTTAATCCGGTTTGTCAAGTAGTTGCTTTTGTATTTTATGTAGTTTACACAATATTTTATAAAGAATATATATATATTTTTTTTTTTATTATTTTTTTTTTTTTCTCTCTCTCTCTCTCTCTCTCTTTTTTTTTTTTTTGAACAAGCTACATGAATATTGAATTGGAGAGTTTGTAGAAATGTGTTTTTTGAGTTCAGATGAAAGATCGAATTCTGTTGTGCAAATATTATTAAAATGTGAAAGTTTTATTGTTTTTATCAATATACTGCAAAATCCCAAAAATCTACTCGTTAAATTTACTAATAGATTTCCAGATTGTTAATAAATAAATAAAATATCTCAACAAGTTTATGTATATTTATTTTAAGAATAACCAAGAGGTTTAAAAATACTTTAACTTAACTTGTCATTTACCTTTCTCACTCGTGAATTTGAGAATTTTTTCCTTACAAAATATAAGTCGTCTAATAGATTCATTTTGAAATGAAAATTTGTTCAACTAATTTATTACCTATCAATTTTATTTAACAACTTACCTTAACATTTCTACCAAACATAATTCAAATTAATATTGTTTACTTAATTTTGCTATACTCAATTTATGCAACAAACAGTTGTCGACTTAACTTATTAATTATTAACATAACATGTCACTCAAACACACCCTTAAAATGTCACTCAAACACACCCTAGACCCTAAATTCTAAAGCTTTATTTAACATAACATGACATTCAAACACACCCTTTAACTAATTAATTTAACATCCCTCTTAATTTAATTTTTTTGAGCTTAACCTTGATCTCTATACTAAACACGCTATTGCCAATAAATAAAAAACCAAATAGCAAATGAGAAAAAAAAAGTGAAAAATAAACTAAATTTTTATTATAATCAAAATCAAACTAAATTCGAAAGAAATAAAAATCAAACCAACAATTTTCTTCTTTATTGAATATCGATTTGAACCAAATCATTTAAAATTCAAGAATATTTATTCGATTATCAGTTTAGCACAAAGCCGAAAAAAAAAAATAATAAATAATCAAACCAAAATCACTCGAAGATACAATGATGGCCACAAATTTTTTCCTTTTTGTCTGAAAACAAACTGCTCAATCAAAGCTTACGACTACCAGCAAGGCTCAAGTTAGGCTCCTTTAGTTCTGTAATCGATGAAGTTGAGTGGTTCTTTTTTACAAAATAAAGACGATTAAAAAAGTCTCTTCAAATGGAAAATGGATCCAACATTATAAGTCATCCGTACAAAAATCCCAAGGCTGAAGCTTCGATTTTAATTACAACCAAATAGAAGAAAAAATATGTATATATAGTTTTTTTTTTTTTTTTTGATAGAAACAATATCAATATGATAATGCAGTAGAAGAAAAATTATATATTCGTGAATGTCCAGGTTAGCCTATCACTTGACTTTTCTCAATTAAGCTGCCAACTGCTGCAGCCCCGCAGGTTCATAATCTAGAACTCTACACAAAAAGAATAAACTCAAGCTCTGCAAAGAAGCACATGTGTGAAATAGGGTGGACACATTATTCATCGTGTGATGCAGTTGTTCCTGGATGCATACTCAGAAACATCATTTTTAATATTCCTATCCTATGGCTCCATCCAACCGCGTAAAATTATCAACCACATTATTCTAACCTTTTGTAAATTTTCAGGTTGAATTGGGTCGAGATGGTCTAAATAGACGTGTAGTTAGAGAAAAGGTGCAACAATCTTCCCAAAGTTTCTGGATAAAATTTCCTCGCAAATAGATGACATGGTCTTTTCACTCCGTTCCACAAGCAAGGCATCAACGTCATTTTCTTCTGCAAGATCAAAGCAAAGCAAAAATCATTTCTAGTGAAATGCTTTTTTACAATGTAACTGATTAAAATTTGAAAAACAAAACATCTGGTTTCACATGAAGTTCAACCACAATTGGGGTATGGGATTCTAACTCGTGAACTCATTGACCATGGACAACGTGCCAATTGAGCTATTGTTCCTGTTTATGAGCAGCAATCTTCTAACCGTACCGGTAGTACAGTGTTTTTTTTTTTTTGCTTTTGAAAAATAGAAGAATAACTCTCTTCTCTTCCTTTTTACAATCTTCTCTCCTACTTTTGAGTATTACCGAGTGTTTTAAAAAGTCCAAGGCGTAATGACCCACTGGGGCCTGAGGCGCAAGGCGCACCTTAAGCCGTCGGCCTTTTTACTTAAGATGCACTATATAAAAAGTCATTAAAAAATATATATAGAGAGAGAGAGAGAGAGGGAGAGAGAGAAATATATGCACAATCAAAACACTTTTCATGAAGAAAAATAAAATTTTGACCAAGAATACTAACCTTCATTTCATGGGAAGAAACGAAGTTTAATTGAGAAAAATATATATATCATATATAAACTCAACTATAAACCTTTATTTTCATAGAAAGAAATGAAGTTTGATTAAAAAAATGATATATAAACAAGCATAATTGATTCAAGACATTTTGATACTTTAAAAAACCTATCTCATGCTACGAATGACCTAGTACGAGGATCTCAATACAAAAACCCCCAAGGCGCGCGCCTAGGCGCGCCTCATGGCTTCAAGTCAGGCGCCAAAAGACACGCGCCCTTTCCAAGGCGAGGCGCATATGTTGCGCCTTGCTGCTTTCAAAACACTGGTATTACCATTTCAATACACAAGTGATATTAAACTCACTCATCTAAAATCATTAAAAATAAAATTGACATTTCACTTTTTTATCCTACACACATTGTAATGTTCAAACAAAGAGGGATAGGACTCGAATTTTTCGCAAGAGGAAAAATTTAACACATTACTTTTTGTGCATATATATGTGTGTACGTACGTGTGTGTTACACACTTTCTAACTCTCAAAGTTAAGGAACACTAATTTGAACTTAATAGATAAGACAACAATGACATTAATTGTTTTTCCATTTTTTATTCAACAACATTGGGAAGGGGGATTAGATTATACAAGATGCCCTCTTGTAGGAATCAACTAAGGGCATGTTTCTAATCCTTCTTAGCTCCGCTACAGACTTAAAATTCTCAAACAAAAATGAAAAATAGAAAGGGGTACGATCGTACTGCCAAACCACACCCGATCTCATCAGAAAATGCAAAATAGAAAACATAGTAAGCCCGTGGTTGGTAAAATTAACTTCATAATCCAAGCAAAAAAAACATACCGGAGAAGAACTCGTACTGTGGATGATGTCGTCTAGAGACTGTACACGATAAAATTTATCAAAATCAAAGCTTTCATATGCTAAAAATATAAACGTCACAAAAGAACTAAAATTATCTGTCACTTCACTTACAGTAATGTTCTTTAGAAGCTCATAGGTGACATCTTGATTCCTATAAGATTTTGGATGCCACTTTCCCTCAGACCAATCTACATGTGTTACTGACCAATTTGCAATTCCACCCGAGTCGATCATCTGATGGAGAAGAATAGATAAACCAAATGCACGCTAATAACAGAGCCAAAATTGATTGTTTACAGAGAGGATTGTGTACATACGTTGAAAAGAGTTGGAAAATAGTGCTCATCAGCATAGCAGTTGGGGCCGTCCTTAGTTCGCTAAGAAAGTCAAGCAAGACGATAGCAAGTTAATGGACACCATAAATTATGCAATGATATGATAAAGAAATAAAAAATTATGTATTAAATTTAAAGCAATCATCAAATAAGCAAACAAAGAAAAGAGAAAATTCGAAATTGTAGGCCGATTAAAACAAGAAAGGTAACAATACCCCTTCAAAATGACACTATAGTATTATAAGTTAATATACGACAATCAAGCATTCCATCACAACTCATGAGTGTTTGGGGAGAAGGAATCAAACCAGGGAGAATAATTCAATTATCCATGTTTAGGCCACCGAAAATCTTTTCTCTCATAATCACTATTCATCTCTCCATTTTTTATGAACGGGAATCGGTGCTTCGCTCTCAAATACTCGGGGGCACCCACGCCCATCTCAATGCTCGGATCTGAGAGGCAACAAGAGATTTTATCATTAAACTCAACTCGTGGTTCTCTTGAAACTTTTAAGTGAGCATATCTTAGAAGCCTTAAGCCTCAACCAACAAGGCCGCCCACTCTCACATAATCAATATTCATTCTCCCATAGTAATCATTAACTATTCTCCTATAATTTCATTACCTCAACAACTACTTTTCATTCCCATAATCAATATTCTTTCTCTCTAATCATTTATTGCTTATAATCATATGCACTCCAAACACGGTAATGTTTCTTATAACCATTCCCTTCCCCTCAAACAAAGATAATCATTCCTCATAAATCATTCCCACACCTGTATTTTCATTCCTTCTATAATCACTCCCTTCACCTTGCTCCAAACGCCTCTAACTATTCATTTCCAAGCAAAAGTCCAAATATCGTCAGTCAGGTTTGCATAAATCAAAAGATGGAATGGACAAAAACTTCGACATACAAGATAGACTAGAGCTAACTTGATCACACCAATTTTGATATTTTATTAGCTAGAGTTAAACCACATTACTAAACTAGAAGCACGATGTATGTGATTTTCAATATATTGTTTTAATATAGAAATATCATTCCAGTTCTAGCCTGACAAGAAGGCAAGAAAAAGTCGTGCAAGCATAATACGCAAGCAATCTAATAATCGGTCTAGAATCATTAAGGTCAATAGTCAATACAACCAACAGATTACCTTGCAGTAACGCTTGAATTTTGTATAGTAAAGACTGTCGGCCATTACAATAATAGCATGCTGTCGCTTCATGGAAAACCACTGAAATTTACAAGTTTGAAAATATTTGGAGTGAGTATTCCTATACGCCATCTTGAAAAAATATGATTTCATCATAATCCACGGCAATTATCAAAATGCTCTCTATCATAATTCACAGCTATTATGAAAGTGCTCTCCATCCATTACGGAATTCAAAACAAAGGTGAAGATGGATAAGGATTGACGGATGCAGGCCTTATTCTATTCACTTTATATGCTAGGTTTATATCCTCAACTTTTATTATAGGAAATAAAAAATTTCATTGATGTAAGAAAAGATTGCACAGAAATCCTACCAAAATATACAATTCTTACTTGGTAGTTCGTTAACATCCATGCCAATTCGGAGAGAGGAAAAAGAAGAAAGTAATGGAGGGAAAAAGGATACTTCCATTACAAATTAATTACCCACTTGGACAAAATGGAGTCATATTTTGTGAGAATAATTTTCCAAAAGCAAACATATTTTATGTCATAAACATCTCATCGCGCACCACTGCCGAGCAATAAAAAACAAAATTTGATGACCGAGAATCAAAACTTTACTCCTATATACCCAGTGTACCAGCACCCATCCCTAGGCTCAAACCCGAGTGACAACGAGGGATTGAGCATACCTCGTCTTTGGCCTCAACCAACGGGACCACCCGTTGGGGATGCCAAGAGTAAAATCATATTAACTACCCAATTTATCGCCACATATACCTGAGATCTTTAAAATTATAAATTTATAAGAACAGTTGGATTGGGATGTAGTACTAGAAATCTATATTATGACTACATATACCTGAGAACCTTTACGGAAGTCTTTCTTTTCAATCTCGGGTAACATGTGCTCCGAATACCTACCACTTCCATGGGGACCAGGGTCTTCAAAACTGTAATAACAAGTGTCTAATATCATATTGGCTGGAGGTCATTGTCATTTAGATTTGTCAATGATTTCAGGTCAGCGGACTAACTAGAAAAGGCGTTAAAAAATAAAGTTGCCTCACCAATCAATATAGCTGACATTTGTAAACATCAAATAGTTATAAATATAATCGAAGTCGTGAAGAGGTACACAGCTGAAACAGAAGTACAAATTGTGATCAGATAAGAATCTATGGCATCAATGATGCAAAATCTTCTACTAACAAGAGGCAAATGAAAAAAATATCACCACCTTTCAGATAACAAAACAAAGTGCTGATTATCAGGGTCTAGAAGTGCATTTGCCAAAAGTCTCTTCTCTGCATCAACCATAGAAATTTCTCCCCAGTCTACCTGAATATTGAAAGCTAATAGTTTAAATTACCAACTATTACATATCGTAAGCTATAAATATTTGAAGCAAAACAGTATCAGCATTACTATCCATAACCATAAGTACAAGGGATGGATGCAATATACAATACATCACATATAATCAAAGAAGAGACTCCAATGGAGCCAATTCAACATTCTCACATCCATGCTGCTCAAGAAACTGTTTTCCAAAAGAACTATCACATACAAGTGCTACATCAGATCTTAGAAGCCCAGAAAAGAAGTTTGTCGAAAACAAAATTTACTAGGAATCAAATAATAAAATCCAATGTATGCACAGCATTGATCGATGAACAAAAGATAACATAGAGCCAAAAAGAATTACAGATACGGTCGACTATTTGCCATTTGTTACCCTTTTTCATTTGTCTTTTTAAGACAAGTTGACAATTCCAAGGGACATCAAGAGAAGCCGGAGTCATTGAATTACGCAAAAATGTTCAATTTAACTATCCCGTGCCATGGTTTAAGATCATTATACCTTTTTCTATTCATCTTTGTGGCATGCATCTATACGCCTACTTTACTACTAATAACTACATAAAATACCAGATAAAAACAAAGTTTCTGCATGACCCACCCTTTCACTGCGAATGTCGCGACCTACAAAATGGGGGCTTGTGTGTGCTACTTTTTCTCTAGATGCATGCACATATACAGAAAATCGATCGTCATGACCCTGAAAGACAAAAACTGAATTTAGAACTTGAGTCAAAAAAGAGAAGTTGTTGAAGATTTTGCATTGGAAAGGTCAGATGATCCAAAAACACAAATTTAGGAAACAAAAAATTACATTAATGAATGAAAAGTTACAAAAAATCAATCCGATTACAGCTAACTTTGCCAATGGTAAATAAGAGTAGTAATACAGTAACCCTTAAAAGGATAAACGTCGTGTGCCCAAGTTATAGCCAGATGAGTGATAGATTCAATAAGACTCCACTCATTAAGGGGTTTAACTATAAATACAAGCCCTCCAAATGCACTGCCAGAAAGCTGCTAGGAACATTTCCCACAAAATTTTCTTCTCATTAAAAAACAGATGGCCTAAGACAGTGAAGGAAACCAACCCCTGTATTGACCCTGGCCTTGCAATGTGTCACTTAAACACATTTAGCAAATAGCCCCAGATGAAACTCACAACCGAGCAATGGGTGAGGAGATGGATCTGAGATTCAAAATCTTTGTAACAAAGTGTGCTAATCATCTCACTGTCATTACTTTTATATCCTCAAGTGTCTGTGCCAAATTTTGAGCACCTCAACTATTATCACAGGACATACCGTCTGACCCTACAACATTTGAATGTCAAAGAAACACGTTGAAAATTAATCCTTAGTTAGATGTCATCATAGATTAAACTTATCATCTCTTCGTTACCTAACCCTTCTTAACCACTAGACAATTTCATGATTGGTTTCATTGCCAATTAATTTTGAGATAGAACTTATGTAATCTAAAATGATTTATATCTCATGAAACTTAAACAAGTATCGCTAGTCAAAACAAAGAATCGGTACCCGATACGATCCGGGAATGGTGAACCCAAAGAGATGTGAGGGTATGTTAAAGATCCCATAGTGAAGATGTGAGATGGGCAACTCTACTCATAGTCGGTCAGTCAAATAATTTTGACATGAAATCTCAAATCATCTAAGTTGGTGTCATAGTTCATAAAGCCAGGTATTTAGTTCAATAAAAAAAATTGAGATTCATTTAAAGAATGGTGAACAGAAGAACACCTTGAAGGGGATGTTGAGGATCTCACATTAGAAAGGAGAGGAAACCTCAAAACCTTTTATATTATAAGTATAAAGTATCCATGCCCTTCAAATTTCTTCAAAAATAGATGAGTTCTACATGCATGTGTGCGTATATATGGCTAAGCTAACGACTCCCTGAATCTAAGATATCAAATTAGAGTCAAGGTATTGTCTCAAAACTTCCATAGATCAATTTTTTACAAGGAGTGGCGGCGATGTGTATGAGTGGTTAGGTATTCAAGAACGACCCAATAAAACACATATAAACTGATGAAAATCATTTGTATTACAAATTCGACAAAAACAAATAAATAAAGCTCCAAGGTTAAATGTAGAGCCTTACATCAAGAAATTTATGCCAGAGCTTCTCGAAGGGCAGTGCACCTGGAGTCAAAAACATAAAGGCAATTTTTGGATTCTTGGATTGAGCTGGAGGTCTCTTCAAAATTTCCTTCATAACAACCTGAGCTGCAGTCTCTGCATCGGTCAATTCTCGGGAAACAATGGGCGTGTGTTGTTCAAATGCACCATTGATACATCTACTAGAAAATATGTAACAAAGCAGAGAGCTTCTTGGTGGATAAACATAGGGGCCAACTACAAATAGGCCGATCAATGTAATCAATATAAGAATGTCTGGCTTTAAGAAAGGCCTTTGACGTGATCCTAGCATAGTGAGTGTCTATTGTGCAAGCTGCCATGCGCGGTCAGGTTTATCATAACGGCATAGTGGCTGAATGCTCATTTGTCCAGTAAAAACTTCATCACCAGTTACCCTGATGTCTCGTCTTAAAAGTTAAAACAAAGGACAAGAAATTAACACTCATCACTTATCACCAAAAACCTGAAAACACGTGAAGCATAAAAAATCTCAGAGACATTCAACAGTGATGACCTCAAGAAATTGAACCACAGCTAGAAGAAAGAAGATCTTACTAATATCTAGCTTAAAGAATATACATTGCGATAAGATTAATGACCAGAATTAAACAAATCAGAAATTAAGACGCAAAATCCATTAGGCATTAAATATCACAACCGGCATAGGCACGCTAAATGCTCCTGCTAAGCTTTCATACTTAAGCATCGGTTGTTCAAATATCAAAAAAATTGATAATTTTCTAATACATACAAATGTTGAGTTCCACTAATCCACTCCTCATCCATCCTCAGAAGAGGACAAATGCAGAGAGATAAAAATCAGCACGATTACCGGAAAGTTCCTAAAGAATAAGGTAGGATGACTGCAAACTAACTCAAATACACAAATAAACACGATAAAAAATCAACAAAAATGGAGCCAAACCAACGACATCTTCAGGAAAACAAAATAATCACGCAATTTACAAATAAAAACACGCGGACCAGACAACGAAGCATAAAGCACGAGGCAGATGAAGAAGGAATTAGCAGTGATCAAACAAAACGTGGACAGAAATCAACCAAAAGAAACGCATAATTCAAGATGCAACTGAAAAAACAGGTACCAGAGATCAAACAATGAGCAATAATATCAAATAAACCAAGCACGGCAGGCACGATAAGGATGGAAAATGAAGAAATACCAGTAATGAAACTATAAACAGCTACAAAAAGAAACGAAACACATAAACCACGAGGCAGACGAAGAAGGAATTAGCAGCGATCAAACGAACTATGGATATCAATCAACCAAAAGAAACGCATAAATCACGATGCAACTGAAGACGCAAGTACCAGCGATCAAATAAACTTAGCGCAGCAATCACAATGAGGATGGAGAATGAAGAAATTCCAGTGATGAAACAATGCAGAGCAACAAAAGGAAACGAAGTGAAAAAATGAAAGACGAAGCGAGCTGAGAAGAGAAATACCTGCGATCAAGCGGAGGCGACGAAGGCTGTGGAAATGGAGAGAGAGTAACCTTGGTGAGCAGAGATCTGAGTGAACAATGGAGAGCATTATTCTGAGTGTTCTTGGTCGATGTGGATGTGGAAGGCGAAGGGGCAGTGGGTTTACAGATTCCAACCAAAGCAAAAAGAGCGCCTCCATCGCCTAACTTCCTGCACAATTCTCCCACGTCACTTTTGTCGGATTTGTGCCACGCACTTCCTTTTTATATATCATTTTTACTCACTTTTTTAAACAATGTGCCCATTTTCTAATTGAAAAAAAAA
>JBBMEG010000015.1:6967456-6995256 GCA_037832605.1 Cyclanthera cordifolia | reverse complement strand
TCATTAAATGTTTTCAAATATTCTTTTATTATTGCATCTAGTGCGGTCTATTTGAGAGTCCTAAATAGTCGGGTCTTCACATAAAGTGACCTAATAGTTGATCACCTATTTATAAATTAATTTCATACGAATTTTCTTAACACTTAAATGTTAAAAGATCATGTGGAAGGTAAATATCAAAAAAACATAATAATAATCAAACTTCAATTGGTTTAAACAGTATTGGTTCTCAATTTAACCTATAACCAAAAACTACGCCTATCAACAGCCCTAAGATTGAAATCATGAATCAAGTACAAGTCTGTGTATGATCCAACAAAGAAATAAGTCTCTTCTTATAATCCAACAAAGAAATAAGTCTCTTCTTATGATCCAACAAAGGTATAAGACTCAAGCGCTAAAACTTAGAGCTTCAGGTCTCAGACCTAAGCCCCAATAGCCATTGGTTGAACCACGTGTTCAAAGAAGCTCCACACAATCTAAGATGCATCATGGAGCCCCACTCACAGTATAACAGTAGTTATCCACTACTAAAACAAAGGACAACCTTATTCGGAATCCTTCATTTTGAAGCTTAAACCAAAAAATAATCCTACATGTGTTAGTTCATACCTGATGCCTTCACCTTTACAATCAAATTCCAACACAACATTAGCCATTGTCAATAATCATTTGCAAGGTTTCCGCTATCAAACTACAGTTGGTTAGCCTCAAACCACCGCACAAAAAAAAAAAAAACATTGCATCCTTACAAGGCAATTTTCATCTAACGTATTCATCCATTTATCTTCTGAACGATATCCGAAATTACTTCCTCCATGACCAAGTCCTTCATCCGAGTAAACGGTCGCTTCATGTCCTATAATCAAAACACAAGATGTTATGTCAATGCTTTGATGATCCTCTAGTGTATAATTGCAATGATATGTGAACTAATCATATTACAAGCTCATTATCAAAAGATGTAGAAAGGTTACGAAATCAGTTGCACACAAAAGGCCAAATAATCGTAGGTGGAGGTTACGTTACAAATTTCAGCAGAAGAAAAATGTTTGATGTTGTGAATAAATATTCATTGGAATATCATCTAGATTTGTTAGTTTTAGTACTTTATTACTATATATCTAAAATATCGATGAGATATTATCTAAACTTTGTAGGAAGATCTTTCAAAATTTGATAGTTGATGTACTACATATATTAATTGAAAGTTAATGGATAAACAAAAGGTTTAGGCCTTTCTCAATTTTACTATGGTATCAGAGTCATGACTCATCAAATTAATCATGATATCAAAGCCATGACTAACAAATTTAGCATGATATCATAAACTCTTTAGATTAGAGATGGTTGTTTTTGAAATCCACGCGATTCGTGTAATTCACATTTGTCAGCAATGTGATCAGAGACAATTTGATAATTAGTGGAATCTATCTGATTTATAAGGTGCAATGACGCATCACTTTTGCAATATATCTGATTTGTGACACCGTGCAATTTGTGAGATGCAATAAATGTTGAATTTTTTACAAATATTAGAAGTATTCTGATATCGAAAAGCTAAAAGGATTCGTAATGGTCCATGAAGCCTTAGGTTCAAGACATCACAGTTAGAAACATTATAAGGTTAGTGTACTGACTCTAGTGAAATGCCTCTTGTATCCTCTTGTGAGAGAGTGGGTAAAGGGTGTGAGTAGTATAAGATTTGAAGAGAGTGTTTATGCAATTGGGGTCAAGAAGAGAATTCAGTATGATTGTAACAATTTTACGCATAGTGGAAGATTTTTCGGTCCGTGGTTTTTTCTTCAATTTAAGAATTTTTCTACGAAAATTCTTGTGTTTTCTTTTATTGTTTTTCCTTTTAATTTCTCGATTATTTTCTACTTATTCATGCGGTAATTATAAAAGGTGTTGTTCCAACAAATGGGAGCTTTAGGATCGTAGTTTTTTTTTTTGTTTTCGTGTGTGCTTTGTGGTTGCAGCTTTGTCTGAGCTTCCACATCAAAAAAAATTATTAAAACAAACTATAGTTGTAGCGGATTTGTTGAGTGAAGCAAATATGTCAACCCTTACGAGTGCAGTGAAGATTGATGTAGAGAAATTAGGCAAAAGGATGATCGTCGGCTAATGACAAATACAAGTTTGAGATTTGTTGATACATTATAGATTACACAAGGATTTGAAGAGAAGACCAAGAGATAGTGCTTCTAAAATAAAAAGATTAAGTGGTGATGTTGTTCCAGTAGAGTCTAGTTGGCGATTACAGCCGAGGTTCCAAAAAGTCAAGTATTCAAGAGAAGAAGAAAGACTTATCGTGGAAGAAACGCTGCTTGGAATGCGAACAGACTGATCACATGAAAGAAGACTATCCAAACATAGCGAGTTCGTCAAAGGGCACGAATTCGGATGTTGTTGTGGTCTCTCTTATTAGAAAAGATGGTGAATCTCTCTGAAGAAAAAAAGAAACTGTCCTTATGATATGTCCACTTTGCCATGATAGAGGATGTGGTGTCAGCGGTTTCACAAGTTTGTGCACGGGCATTGGCTTGGCGGTTATACAAGGTGTGTAGTAGAAGTTATGTTGGTTACACCATGTAAGCCAAGTAGGTGAAAGTTGCACCATAAATTTCAACAAGATATATCAACATGTGACGAAGAAGAAAAATCTTGGAATGTGAGATTTCAAGTGATCTACTTTAATGGTGGAGTATGGAATATTTCTCAGATTGACGATGAAGACAATGTTGCAGCAGCAGATGTTGATTCTTCAAATATCTCGCGAAGGTGGAATTTGTCGAGTTTTTGGCAAAATATTAGAAGAAGATATTCTGACATCAAAAAGCTAAAAGGATTCGAAATGGTCCTAGAAAGCGTAAAGCTAAAAGGATTGGGGAAGGTCCAAGGAATCGGAAACCTAAAAGGAAGTGATGCACTCCAATGACTATAAAAGGAGCATAAAGCCTTAGATTCAAGGCATCTCAGTTATAAGCACTCAAAGCTTGGTGTACTCACTCTAGTAAAATTTCTCTTGTATTCGCTTGTGAGAGAGTGGGGCAAAGGGTGTGAGTCATATAAACTTTGAAGGGAGTGTTTGTGCAATTAAGGTCAATAAGAGAATTTAGTGTGATTGTAGCAATTTTTCACATAGTTGAAGTTATTTCTGTCCGTAGTTTTTTCTCCAATTTAGGAGTTTTTACACGTAAATTCTTGTATTTTCTTTTATTGTTTTGCCTTTTAATTTATCGGTTAATTTCTGTTTATTCATGCGGTAATTACGAAAGGTTTTCCCAACAATAAATTCATCATTTCATTTGCAATAATGTAGTTTAACAATGAGATCAACACCAAATATAACATTTGTATATCCAGAGAGCAAAATTTGTTTTCAAGTTGGAATTCACATGCTCCAACTTGAGGAAGAGTGCTAAGAATAGTTATCTGTTGATTATTCTCTAGATTCCTTAAATATAGAATTTGAATATTAGTAAATATTTAAGATATTGATTAGATATTATTTAAAAGATTTGTTATGAGATATTTCAATATTTGATGTACTATAAAATTGTTGAAAATTAAAGAAAAGCCATAAGATTTAGATCTTACTCAAATTTATCTTGGTATCAAAACTATGGCATCTCAAATTTATCATTGGAATGAGAGATTTCAAGTGATCTAGTTGGAAACCTGTAATTCTCATGGTTGAGGGGTAAAAACAATATCGCAACAAAAATGTGGACTTTTAAATAACTTGTCAAAATGGTATTTTAAAGATTAAGAAAATTATTAACAAAAGTTGTCTCAAATAGGAAAATTGGGAAAAATCTCTCATATGATCACAGTAATAAGAAATAAAACTGATGGGGAACTATGAGAAAAAAATAGAAAAACACAACTTAGTAAAAAAAACTTTGAAACCATAGAAAAAAAAAATAAACATAAATAACTTACACGTGAAAAAGTTTTTTTTTTTTTGAGACAGACAATTGGTGTG
Source organism: Cyclanthera cordifolia (assembly GCA_037832605.1). Lineage (NCBI taxonomy): Eukaryota > Viridiplantae > Streptophyta > Magnoliopsida > Cucurbitales > Cucurbitaceae > Cyclanthera > Cyclanthera cordifolia. The sequence continues at coordinate 6,991,265 of JBBMEG010000015.1, read as the reverse complement.
AAAAAATTGTTAGCACCAATTGTAGTCAATAAAATTCACCAAAAATTAAATACATTATCTCTAAGTCCAACCAGGAAAAAAAAAATCTATAATTTAAAGCTAAAGGATGTTTAAAAAAAGAGTTCAGGTTAATTACCAGAAGACTGATAAACTTCTCGTCGTCTTCACTCCGAATTTCAAAGCACCCCTTTCTTGGCTGCATAAGTATTAAAGAAAGAAAGAGCAGTTAAGAGGGGAAACGACAATTACATTGAATAAACATTCACCATATATTTTTCAGATTACTTCACAGACTCTCAATGATTAATTGCTGTTAGTTTGGAATGCAAATAAAGCCTTGTGTTGGATAGAGAAGAGAGTATATAAGTGTGGACAATTATTTTCCTTGATCGATCTTCGGAGTTTCCAAAAGCAAAATATGAGAGCTTATGTTCAAAGGAATATAATTATATTCATATCATGTCTGACCCTAACAAATTGCTTAAAATAAAAGGATAAAATCAAATCCACCGTAGAGAGTTTATGTACACCCTTCCAACTCTTTGTGAGCATATATTTAATTGCAGATATATATATAAAAAAAATAGAGAGAGATTATGTTTACATGCATATACACGGCAAAGATAATACAAGGCTTCAAAACCAGGGGGGGTATCCCAGTCTCACTATGACTCTACACAACATGAACATGTGAGCCTTAAAAAGAACAAGCCGTTATCTGGTGGTTCGAAGTGAAATGCTTGGAAACTAGAACCTACGATTTCCACATGGCGACAGGAAAATGGAGTACAAATTCATAACACAATCATGTCAGCATATCAGTATAGCATGAATGTGATTGAGCTTGGGTGGCAAAATGAAGAACCCAATAAGCATGTAAAAATTGAAGATGACATAAGTATACCTTTTCAGGATTAAGTAGCACAGTGATTCCAGGAACACCATTCTCTAAACCAGTTTTCACCTGGATGGCTCTATTCTTGAAGGATTGGCACTGTTTGCTACAAGGGAAGAAAATTGTGGGGAAAGGTGTTATAACAGAGACAAACACTGCAGATGACATGAGAAAGACGAAAAAAAAAACAGATTATTGGGGATACTCCACAACCACGAAAAGCCCCATCTCAGTTATCGTTTTTCTTTCAATTCATTAGACGTCTCATTGCAAAAGGCAGTGGCGAAGCCAAGAATAAAGATATACAGTTGACTCTTGCGTTACTCTGACTTAGATTTCTTCTTAAAAAGCAAGCACTCTTTCGTTCTAAATTATCTCGCAATTTTGAAGTTCAAAGACTGTCCGCGTACAAAGTTGGCCTTCTTCCATTAAAATTTGCTAGTTTTTCCGCCTCAGAAGTGTAAGCAAGTCTCGAAAGTAAGATAACAGAAATGAAATATAACAGAGTATAATGAGTAAACAAAAACTTTCACAACATGATGTATCGGATGCAAGTAGAGAATCAGAACTTCTATGCTGTAACCCTCATTCGAGAAATGTAAGTAAATCAGATGACACAATGTTTTTCATCTATGTAACTTCAATCCATTACCATCTTTCCTCACGAACTCCTACTGTTGCCTCTTTTCTGATACTACTCCGTCCTTCATTTCACATCGTTTAATAACTAAATACTAGTTGTCATGGAGAGAACTGAAAATATCGAGCAAACGGCAATGGAAGAAGCCATATGAGACGCATGACTATGTTCTACAAAACCCTAAATGTAAAAATCTGCTGTACTAGGGGGAAATATGCATCTCGAACCCTCGAAACTTCAACTTCAACCTAAATTAACCTAGTTTCATTTGATTTCCAACCAGCCAATAAAACCAAAAAACTCACCAATGTTCAATCACAACCGTTCTGAACTTCGAATCCTCTCCATGCGTCTCCAAAGCAGCATCAACTTCCTTCCCCTTGTTTTCAGCCTCCTCCAGCTTCCCATTCTCCTTTGGCTTCTTACTCGTTTTCGGCTTTTTACTCTTCGGCAGCTCCGCCACCGGCAACTCCGCCTTCGAGCTCGCTGCCAGCCGAGGCGACCTTCGATTCGCCGGCGCCGGCGCCGGCTTCGCCGCCGCCTCGTCTTCCTGTGGCTTGCTTCGCTTCCTCGGCGCCATGAAATAAAATCTGAAACCCTAAGAGACACAGAGAGAAAGTTTAAGGGCTTGAATCTGTGTCTGTGTGCGTGACCGTTGGTTAGCAGTGATAGACAGAGTGTTTTTCCCGCGCTTTATGCATCGGCGATGGGATTTTGAAGCGACGGTGGAGATGGAGTGGGAGTGTGAGAGTTGATAGTGGCCATCGATATTATAGTCGTACAACGTCCACGCAGTTCGACTTGGTTTATTCTGTGGAAGGAAAGGGCGGCACGAAGTCCCAAGATTGGCGCCAGACTCCACCACTATTTATTGTCACGTCGGCTTTATTTTTTTATTTTCTAACATACTCCATTTTATTTTTAATTACTTTTTATTTCTTTTTCTTAATTGTTATTACAACCGTTGAACTCAAAAAAAAAATTAATAATAATAATAAATAAATCAAATCATTGAACTCCAGTCCACTTTTATTTTATACGTCAATTCATATAGATGTCCACTTGGCGGTTTCATCTCCACTAGTTCATTTTACGGTTGTTTTTCTTTTCTTTTTTTATTTATAAAATAGTGGAGCCTTCGGTAGTTAAATGATTAATACTAGTTTGAAAGTAGTTAACTATTTGGTGATTATTGCTAATAGTGGTGGATAGTTAATTAATTTCCTGGAGATTGATGTTAATAGTAATTTAGTCATTTATTTAATGTGAAATTTGATTGTTTAGTTTGATAAATGATTTGATGAGAAATTTAAAGTAGTTGTTTACTATAAAAAATATATATATAGTCTAAAAGAAAACATTTTTTTTTTGTTACCAGTAAAACTTACCAACACATGAATTTGTAAGTAGAACACTTATTATTAGTGTGATAAAATATTTGTAACACATTTATTTAATTTTATAATCTAATTAGTATCACATTGAAAAACTAAATAGAAGTGTGACAAAAATCATATTCTATCAGGCATTCATGTTTAGGTAAGTATTTATCTTTTCTTATTTGCTTTTTCCAATAGATAATTTATTTGTTTGTTCAAATAGTATTAAACATTGGAATTTTGGCCACAAAAAAGGGTGTTTGGAATTAATATAACGATATTATTTCCGGGAAATATTAAAATTGGAGAGTAAATGAAGTGGGGGTGGTTTTTGTGCTCCAATATATTAGTATAATAAAAATAAAATAATTAAGTTCGTTGAAGTAAAAAATAGTAATTGATCAATTCTCAAAAAAAATAAATTATATATATATATATATATATATATATATTTTTTTTTTTTTTTATGATGAAGAAAAAATATTTTTTAATATAATACAAAATATGATAATAAAAATAATGATTTGATCGAAATAAATCATCATCTCATCTCCACGTTTCATCCATTTGCGTCGAACACCATTGGATTATAACAATATGTGACTGATCAAATAACAGGCGGGACCTATGTAGTGAATTTGAAATGATATTTTAATGATTAAAAAAAGAGGGTGGCTATATGAAAACAGACAAAGAGAGGTGGTAGGAACACCATTTTTTAACAAAGTTGTTCGGAAGAGTTGCAATAAAAAACTTGAATTGTTTCGTATCATGAAACTTTCAATATTATACTGTCGCTAATTTTGTATAAAGACCATGCTTGTATGCTCGACATATGGGATGGTTATGGAAGGGAAAACAAGTCACATTGTTAAAGACTTTTAGTCCTCTTAAATTTATGTATAAGCTTACCATTTATGATTATAAAAAAATGAGTAGATGATATATAACTCTGAATCCATTTTCACCGGGCAGGGCTAAAGTTGTTCACCTTCGTAACCTCATAAAGAAACTCTCAATCTACCATATCAAACATTTTTTGAATATCGAGTGTTAAAACAACGTCCTTCCTTCGTGTTATGTTCCACTCATCATGAGCTGGTATGTAATAAGAGAAACAAACATCAGTGATTTTCCTATTGGCCATAGCGACTAATTGGTAAATGGAAATGGTATCATTCAACATTTTTCTATAATATTTCAAATAGATATATGACAATTATATTGTACTAATTCACGATGAAGTGATGAGCCTATAATCATATTTTGGTTACGTAGAGCGCCTCTTTGAAATAAGACAAACATAAGTTTCATTAAAACCTGCATTAATGACATCATTCAAAAAAATGATCGAACACTCGTGTAACGTTATTTTAAGAAGGTTCGTTTAAAGAATTATGAGGTCTATCCATATAGGCGAGGATTCTTATTTGTGTCGAGAGACAAATTCAACCTTACTAATAGAGAAAGGTTTATCAAAAACTTAATTATAATTAAAAGAGTTAGGACTTCAATCGAGTATGAAAGTTAAGAGTTTCAACTCATTTGTTTTATCTTCTATTTCTCTCGTCCAAATCCAAACATCCTCTGAATGATAATCGGTTGGCAAGAAGATTTGGGAAAAGGCGGGAATATCCTAAAGATAAGGTTGCAACAAAACTTTGATCACTTGGCATAAAGTTAACCTCGCAATCCACGTTCTCGTGGGTCCGGCCTCCGATTCTTCTCTACGCACATTGCAGCGGCGAGGCAAATGGCAGACTTCATCTTCTGAACCTCCACCATATTCATGGCTACATCAGCTACTTCAGCTGCACTTTTGCCAGCAAAGTTACCATTCAGGGGACGTATCGAGACGTCGAAATCGATTTTTCTTGCTCCGAGCTCAACGTCGTCATTTCCATGTCAATTCGTTTCAAATTCATCTCGCTATCATCGGCGCAAGCCATTCAGAACTCAGGCGTCGGTTGAGATATCGGATCCTCAAGTTCGAACGGGTCCCGATGATCTCGTTGCGTCTATTCTCTCGAAGGTAATGTTTCGAAGTTGCTGAGTTTTTTTGGTTGTGCGTATTGCGACTGGCTCTAGGGTTAAGAAAAGCCATTTTAGAATCGAAATTGGGGAAATTATAGTGTAATTGGCGAGTAAACAGAGGCTTAAAATTAAGGAAGTGAGTGGTACTGGACTCGAAAGAGAATCATTCGGTTGGTAAATAGAGTTCAAGGGATTTTCGCTTGAGTCTCTTCAAAATGATCATGGTCAACAATGCATTAATGCATGATTATTTATTTATTTTATTTTTTGGAAACTGATAAATAGTGGCTTCACTCCCTACACTACTGACCTATTACTAGGCTGTGGCACCGGGATATATTAGAAGATTTGATAATTTACGTACTTCCAATGATATCGGGCAAAAGCATTCGAGGGAGCATAGCTCGAAGTCCGAAGCCTAAACCTATCTTTATACTCAGTGGATTGTGTAGACATCATGATTTTAAATTCAGCGGCATCAATTTTTGTGTTGATTTAAATTTTTTCATTCCGAAAAGTGATGTTATACTCTGAACCAGGTGACAGGCAGTGATAGAGGTGTTTTACTGACTGAAGAAAAACATAAAGAGGTTGCTGAAGTGGCTCAGGAATTGCAAAAATACTGCGTAGACGAGCCTGTTAAATGTCCTCTAATATTTGGAGGTATTGCTGAACAGTTATGCTGATCATCGTTAAATATGTTTGTTGTACAACGAATGCTTCTAGTCCTGCCTACAGAGCCTAGATTTGAACATTCTTTTATGTCTGTCTGTCTTTGGAATCTAGAAAGTAAGAGAAATCATTTCACATCACCCTATTTTTAAACTGAAATTGGTTCCTACTCTTTATCTGATTTTAAATGATAGAAGTTTTAAATGCGTTGCTATTTAACCTTTGTCCAGGATGCTAAGGTTTCTTCATAATTTTTATAGATCACATGAGCTGTTCTTTTGATTGTCAATTGATTTTAAGAAGATGAAATACAATGTTTATCTTATATGAAATCTGAGTACACATACTATGTAAATGAGCATCCGATCCAAACGCTAGATAAGAGTATGTGTCCTGGCCAAAAAGAATGTCTAAATAGTCTCAGTCCTAATTGAGAAATTAAAATATGTCACGTTAACAATATCTTAATTGAGTTGCCAACATGAACACGAGTTACATAATTTAGTAGGTTAAACCATATATCCTCATTAGATAACATGAGGTTACTCCGCGAAACTAATTGAAAATAAGAGAAGTAATTCATTTATCTTATAAATGTTAGAAGGTCCCACACATTTTCAATACGAGACCCTCTACTTGCCCCCTCAAGATGGTGGTGGTGCATCTCCGGATTCCCCATTCTTAAATCGGATCCTAGTTTCATTTTTTGGTCTGAATACCCGTTTGAGCTCAATACAATATGATATCACGAGGTTCCAACTCAAAATCAATTGACAATGAGTAGAGTAGTCAATCTTTCTTATAAATGCTTAAAGGTCTCATCACCTTTTCAACATGGGACCACAACAATCGCTAATAAATTGTTTGAATTGAGTTGAAATTTACTTGAATTTATACCACCCGAAATTCAAAAGAAGTATTTCTTCTCTGCTGCTGCCCAGCTCTTGTTTTTGCTAACATAATTGAATGTATATCAGATTGGAACGTTGTGTATTGCTCTGTACCAACATCGCCTGGGGGTGGATACAGAAGTGCAGTGGGTCGCATTTTTTTCAAGACAAAGGAAATGATTCAAGGTGTGGAAGCTCCTGATACTGTCAGAAACAAAGTGTCATTCTCTGCTCTTGGATTCCTGGATGGGCAGGTCTCTTTGACAGGTAAAACTTAAGAGTTCTTTAAAGAATAAAACTCGAGTCCGTATTCGTAAATAATTCTGAAATTGAAATCAGTGGCAGGAAAACTAAGGTCCCACTAACACGGCTGACCTAGCTTCTTGATTTTGGTTGACTTTCTGTGAATATGCGTTACCTAGTTGAGACTACTGCTTTTTGTTAGGGTGGACTAAATGACTTATTGTGAGTAATTTTTTTAAGTGAATACATCTTTTACTAATAACTTTGATGAAACATAGTTTTTCATGTAATTTAAAGGAAAAGTGTTTCACTTGAAATGTTACTCTCAAAAGTCTGTCTCGAACACTCTTAGAAAAATTAGTTGCCCCGAATTATATGAAATCCGTGCATCACCAACAAGTTAAACAAAAACAGAAAACTACGGCAACCGTCAAGGAAACAGTACAATATTAGTGACAGTTTTATACTTATAGATATAAGAGAGAAACTAAAAAATTGATTTAACCATACATCCCATCCATGGGTGAAAATGGTGGTAGCCACAATGTGGTAGTCACATTCCATGTGATCTTACTAGTAAGCGTTTTTTTTAATAGTCAATTTATGATGGTTACTTACCCATAATTAATTTTTATTTATTTATTTTGACAAGTCAAATGATTGTCTTGTGATAATGGTTAAGATAGCCCATAAATTGACTCTACTCACGTCTATCTCAAAAGAAAAAAAACTTGTGGACGTGTATAGATTTAAACAACATCAACACTATGAAAAAGCCTTTCAATAGACTGAAAACCCTTTTATTATTTTAGCGTTTCTCCGAAATTAATTGGGAAGTATGGAAATAGTGATAATTTACGGTGTTTGGAATATCACGAATCGTTCTTCTTATAATAACATTTCTTAAATATTACATTTTTATTCTTCTCCTAACTACTTTTTATTCTTCTCATAACTAACTATTTATTTTTTTCATAACTATTTTTCACTCACATCTATTCATTATTTTATTTTCCTCGTAATCATTTCTTTAACCTCAAATACAAATAATCATTCTCCACACAATCATTTCCTTTAACCCAACACAAATAATCTATCATATTTTTTATTCTTCCCCTAATTCTCAACTCCTCACTCTCTCATAATCATTCCCTTTTTGTCAAACACTCCAATATCAATTGTCATATAGAGTTCATTCCAAGGTAACTTGGGGTGTTTGGATTTGGAAAAGAAGTAGAGGAGGAGTCGAACTCCTTGTTTGTTTTTAATACGTCACAATATCTCTCTAACTTCTGTTTAATCTCTCTCTCCAACATCCCATTAAACTTTATATCGATTTCATCTAAAATAAACATATTTTCTCCTAAACTCTAATCCAATTTTTTTTCCCAACTTCTCTCCTCTCTAAAACACCAATCCCCAAACAAATACTTCATATCCTCAAATCACTAAATTTCTTCTTCTTCCTCCGCATCCTCTCCCCTCCTCGCATCAACCCAAAATCCAAACACACTAAGGTTCTGTTTTGCATCAGATTATGAAACAACGTATACTCTTGACCAAGTTGTAAGAATTTAAGACGCCAATCCCGACTCCTAGAATTGATTTGGATGGTTCTGTTTTCAAATTATGCACTTTGATTCATGACTTTACAGGTAAATTGAAGGCATTAGATGATAAATGGATTCAAGTAGTGTTTGAGTCACCTGAACTGAAAGTCGGCGGATTAGAGTTTCGATATGGTGGCGAAAGTGAGGTTAAACTCCAGATCACATACATAGATGACAAGATTCGACTTGGGAAGGGCTCTAGAGGTTCATTATTTGTTTTTCAGAGACGAGTTTAAAGAGAACTATGCTGAACTGGGATTACTGCTCATTTCATATCTCTATGCTAATTTTTGTACCTGGAGATTTTCGTGTAAAAAGCTATATAATGTTATTAGAGACGACTGTTTTAATATATACATTGTATGAATGGTTGTTGCATTATATTGTTCATCTTTGCATTTTGATCATTTTTTTTACATTTATTTGGGTCAGCTTGCAGCACCTCGACTAATGTCATAGGATATACTGCTTGACCCTGTAATATTGGATGTCAAGAAAACTCGTAGAAAATTAATCATCCATCTTAACCTTTATTTTTGTATTTATGAAAGTTTAATTTTGGTCTTTGTATTTGAGTTAAATCCTATTCATAGGTATTGTAACTAGAGATTTATGTGGATATAATCTGTAAGTGTAATTTTGAAAGTGTGGGGTTTCTAAGTTTTTATTGTTCTTTTTTGTAGTTTTTGCAGAAAATTTAGGCATGAAGGCTGGTTGATAATTGGTAATTGGGCCTTTGTGGCATCTACATTACCCTCCAATTAAATTATCATGTTCTTTTAGATGTTTGTTTTGTTTCTTTGCGGAAAAATAGTGATAAACTACTGGTCAAAATCTATTTGAAGTCAATATTGGAAGAAGTATATAATGATCCATTTGAGATTATTTTTAACTTAATCATTTCAGTCTACATTTATTTTAATTAAAAATATTGAAACTATTTTTATAAGATGTTTGAACGAGTAATTATTTTGAGAGGTTAAAATGGAGAATTATTTTGAGTGGTTATAAATTGAACTTAGTAACAACTCTGTTTGAACTAATAACTTGCTTGAATGTGAAATTTTGTAATATGATTTCATAAATGAATGGGTGTAAAATGAATATTATTTTAAGTCATCGTAAATGAATAGTTATTTTTGAATAGTTGGGATAAAATTTTATTCGAAGATTAGTTGTAAATTATCGCTTAGAATAGCTTCTGACTAAAAAAAAAAAAAAAAACTTTGTTCATAAGAAAAAAAAAAGGTAAAAAAACTCCTAAATGTTTTCCATAATATTACATAGTGAGGAGAAGAGATCACACAATTGGTCCAAAAAAAATAGATTAAATTATAAATTCGATTACTTTCAAGAAAGTTAAGAGTTTAGTCTTTTAAATTTAAAAATCTAGATTTAGTCTACAAAATCTGAGGGAAGGAAAAAAAAAAAAAAAAGTTCTTGCTATTTGATAAAATTTTAAAAACAATAACATTGTTTGTAAATTAGTGACAAATTAATTATGTCACGTATGAATGATGTTTTTTTGGTCTAATCAATTACTCATCTAGTACTCTCACCATTCAAACATAAATAATTAATTTATATATATTTTAACAATTACAAATAATATGCACTATTTTTTAGATTTTATCAAAATATAAGTAAAATTATAATTTTTCAAAATCAAAAAAATAAAATTTTGGCTTTTTTTAAACAACAACGACCATATTTTAATTTTTAAAATATAAGGACTGGATTCTAACTTTATTTAAACTTAGCTACCAAATTTATAATTTATCCAAAAAATTAATAATGATTTTGGGCTTATGTAAAAAAAAAAAAAAAACACTAATTTTAAATAATTTTTAAGCAGGCCTAACCGAGCAAATGGACTACGGGCCCAGTCCAATAACAAACACAACAATTTCTGTAAAATAGAAAACAGATCGAAGAAAGGAGGGGACTGCAGTCTGCTTAGAGCGACGAGGAGGAGGACGGCGGTGCGCAGCTGGCTACCGGGACCTCGCCGCAGTCATCGATTTCTACCGGAGACTTTTGGCCTTTTGTATCACGTTTTTCTTATTTGTTTTTGGATTACGAAGTGAAATATCGAGCAGAACATTCAGGAATCTCGATGATGTTCACGGCGGTGAGTGACTTTGCCGATCCCTTTTCATGCATTCATCTGACCTGAAGATTTTTTATATGATGTTTTACTTTTTCTCTTTTGTGCTTCAGCTGACAATTGAATCGACTCCGTCCTACATTGTTGTGCTTGGATTTCTGAACGGAGCCATTAATTCCCTCAGGCGCGACATTTCTCGGATGTTCACCATTTTCGACAGCCAACCTAACATTGATGCAGTGGCGAGGTAAAGTGATTATACACTTCGAGCCTTGGTTTGATTCGGTTGAGAAGAGTGCGTCATCGACTTTACAGTAATTAGTTGGCCCTTTGTTTGTTCTTGTTAAGAAATGGAGAGCATCTCTCTTTGTGCACATACATAATCTTGTCGTTGTTGGTTTTTATTATTTTTTTGTTGCTTGACCTGTTTTTTAAAAATTGGTGAACTTCTGTACACTTACTAATTCTGAACATTACATCGAAGGTTTAATGAGGACGAGGATTTGTTCCCTTCTATTAAAAGTTTGATGAAAACCGTAGACAATTGCAAGTTGAGATCTTCGGATTGCTTTTCAGAAAAGCATAATTTTAATGGGGAAGGAGATCCGCGGGCTGTTTTCAACGTGTTGGATGCTCTGCTCAAGGGTACTTTGGACCGTTTGAAAGACATGAGGTGGTTTTTTCTTTTCCTTGAATATGATTTAATCAGATTTGCTTTTCACTGGGTATTGTAGTTTGAATTCTCGGATAGATGAAAGTCATTGGAACGTAAGTTGGCGAGAACACTCATGGATATAATAAAAAAAAATGGATGAGAGACATCCTGCTTATTTGATAAACAATTCCCACAAGTAAACTTTGGTTAATGCATTGAGTCATTATGTCTTTTAGAGCTTGTGGCAAACTTTTATTTGCTGCAACTTTTTCTATAAGCCTATATATCCTGAAGTAGCTGGTTGGGGATATTTTGTACTAAATGATTGGTAGATGCTCTGGTTTACATTTGTTGGGTACAAATTATTGTCTCCTTGGAAAATGATTCGTATTTAACCAGCTTAGAACTATCCTTGATATGTGATAGTTTGTTGTTCAAAGTTAGCATTGCACTCAAGTTATAATTCTGTTGCGAGTGATCATGAAAAGAAGAATTAACAGGAGAGAAGACACAAGATAAGAATGTGCTGGGTGGCCTCATCTTAATTTGTGGGACCTAAGGGAAAGCTTGGGTTTTGAAACTTCTAACAACTAGGATTCATGGCCAAAAATCTTGTACACCTTCATCTTATCAATGAAAATTTTTGCGTTTCTTATATATAAAAAAACTAGATTCCTATGTGTTTCTTCATTAATAAACAACATTTTTTGTTTGATTTAATTGTCTGGAAACAAGTCCTTTCACATCCCTCTTTATATTCACTCAAATTAAGCTGATTTAGTTTTCCTGCTGTTTGCTTCTTTATTTAGAGTTGAGTTGAATATTCCTCATCGATATTGGAGTGTAATGACTTTGGATTATTGATGTACTATTACTTCTAGCTGTGATGAAGATAAGAAAATTAATTTTTTTGATGACTTCCAATTGTTTTTATGCTATCAGATCAAGTCTAATGATTTTCTATGCCTTCAATGATTACCAAATACCATTATAAAAATCTGTTAAATGCCTAAAATTATGCAGGGAAAGCATATCTGTAGCCAAATCTGGTCTTCAGAAATGCATTTTGGAGGCCGTTCAGCCAAACTACACATTCATGGTTACAGATTTGTGTTTGAAAGGAAAGTTTGGGGCAGCACTTTTGCTTCGGAGAAAGTTGATAAGAGAAGGTTTTGTTGTTGATTTACTCACACACAATTATCTTCTTAATGGACTTTGCATAAACTGTGATATGGAGATGGCAGATTCTCTTTTTCGGGAAATGTTAGAAAAGGGTCCTTCTCCCAATTGTGCCACATACAACATTATTATTAAGGGTTTCTGCCTTCATAGAAATGTAGATAAAGCTCTCAATCTATTTTATATCATGGCTAATAGCGGTATTAGGCCAAGTAGAATTACGTATAACATACTTTTACATGCATTATGCAAGAGAGGTCTCTTGGAAGATGCTGGGAAGCTTCTTGAAGATATCCTAGATGATGATATTAAAATAAAGGATGATGCAATCACATCAACTATACTGATGGATGGTTGTTTTAAAAGTGGAGATATGATTCAGGCTTTTTCTTTATGGGATGAGATGGTTGAAAAGAAGACACAGATTGATGCTGTTGCGTATAATGTCCTTATTCACGGGCTTTGTATGAATCAAGATAAGAAAATTGCTCTTGGCTATGTCGTTGATATGCTTAAGAGGGGTTTTCTTCCTGATATTTTTACATACAACACACTTATCAGTGATCTATGCAAAGAGGGCCAATTTGATGAGGCTTATTATATCCATGATGTCATGTCAAGAATGGGTGTTTCTCCTGATCAAATTTCATACAAAATGGTCATTCAAGGTCTATGCATCAATGGAGATGCTATAAAAGCTAATGAGTTTCTTCATTCAATGTTGGAAAAATCAATGGTGCCCAAGCCCCATATCTGGAACCTGATAATCGATTGTTATGGAAGGTATGGATATCTGAGCAATGCCATCTCTATCAAGGATCAAATGTTGGCCACTGGCGTGTTACCAAATGTATTTACTTTCAATGCATTGATTCATGCCCAAGTTAAAGGGGGAAACATATTTAATGCTTATTCTCTGAAAAAGGATATGCTTTTGTTAGGTCTTTTTCCAGATGTTGTGACTTATAATTTATTGATAAGTGGTGCCTGTAAGCGTGGTCAAATTTGTTTTGCCTTTCAACTATATGATGAAATGCTGCGAAAAGGATATGAACCAGATAAGATAACATATACTGAACTGATAAGAGGCCACTGTACGTGTGGTGACATGAAGGAGGCAGAAGATCTATTTATTGAGTTGCATAAATCTGGGTTGCCTATGGATATTGTTCCATTTAAAATTATTTTTGAACATTATCATAGAAGAGGAAATCCAGACATGGCATATAAGTTTTATCAAAGATGGTTTGACAATGATGGCTTGAGGAACTATTCAGCTAAATAAATGATTCTAGGTTACAGCACTACTCGTGTCATTCTGGCTCGCAATATAGAAGATTAGCGTTCAGATCTCATTTACTGACCAAGTCACGTCAGATGGGCAATATGCTTCTCGAGGTATGTCTATATTTGTGCTCATGTTTCATCTACTATATCTTAAACCGTTGTTTTCTTCTCAAAATGCACAACATTTCTTGATTCGTGATTCCAATATTCATAGAAAGCACGGCAGGATATCAAAGCCTTAATATCATTGATTTCTTGCCATTTCTATTTTCTACATTATAAGCAATGCAATCAACTATCGAGCTATATATAAAATCCTAGGGTTCTGGGCTCATGTACTGCTGTTTTCATTGTTCTAGAATTATATTATGGGGGACAGTTGCTGACACAATGACCAATTATGATTCATCGTTGTAACTCTTCACTGTTGCGTGGAGCAGATGGTGCAATAATTTCAAGACCCTATAAGTATCTAAGCGAGGAGCAGATTCAAGAGCGTTTTTAAGAATTATAAGCTGCATTCTCCTATTGTAGAAAACATTATTGATGGGTTCTTGCAGCTGATGGGATGAAACTTGAATCTGTGACACAAGTGTGTGTCTGGCATAATTTTGAAGGTCTGACTCCATGACGAGGATGCAGCCAAGATTGTGATTCAAGGAGTTTGAGGTGCAGCATAACTCAGACCCATATTCGAATGCTGCAACTTTCATTTGTTTAATGCGAAGTAGTGGATTTACTTGCATTTTCATGATTAGATCCTCACCTCATCAAACTGCTGAGCATCTAAACTCTCAGATTTTTTGTCAGTCAAGTTAGCCTTACAATCATAAGTTGACCTACCTAGGAATCGAATTCCCTACGGATTATCAAATATTATAGGGTTAAATGTTTTGTCCCTTGAAAATCACCAAGGTGGGTGAAAGCTTTCTTAGACACTCATGGATCTAGAAAACAAAGTCAAATTAGCCATGAATGTTGAAAGTGATGAACAAACAAACTTTGTTTTCTCATTGATCACGACTCAAAATTTGTCTTATTTCATTGGCCACGATGCTTGAATGAATGAAATGAAGTATCCATTATATACATCATCGCTTGCACTGCCACTGCTCGTATCGACTCATCACGATTTCCAGTCCCTTGGTGTATCTGTCAAAATCAGGAACACTGACGATCTACAGACCAACTCAGTTGTTTGAGTGACAGTGATGATGCTAATTACTTTAAGAAGATGAATTGGTGACTAAAGTAAATGAAGCAGTGATGTCTGGAAGAGAGTTTGTTCAGCCCTTGATAAAGGAGTCGACTTGTTATTTACCTCAGTCCAACCTACTATCTAATCTAATCGCCTTCTCAGGTTCAACCCGACCGGAACCGAAGAAATTTGAGAAAAGAGGACAATGTTCAACGGTTTTTTGGTACTTGAATCAGAGGAGTGGGTGGGGAGTTACTTAGAAAGCCCAAAACTCAGGGAAGCAATGGTGAATGTCTACTCCCGAGGACATGTCAATGAATTGACATGTAAATCCAGGCAATAGGGGACTCCCCCCCCACCCCCTAGGAATTACTAGAAGCTTAATACGAATGCATCAGTGGCAAGTGGATCTAGTGTTGGTTCGATTGGTTGGGTCGTGAGAGATTTGAAGAGATGCCCGGTGATGGTTGGCCTCCGAAATGATTTTGTTAATTGCAAGGTGCTTGAAGGCTATGTATGCTATAAAGGCCCAAGAGCATCATTGACGCTAAGAGGGATTAGATGCCCCCTATTATGGTCGAATCATTCTTTGGTGGTTATGTATGCGATTCGGAATGGACATGGAATGTTCGAAATTTAGTAATTTTATTATTGATATTTGATATTAGATCCGTTGTTTTGCTCTTAGAGATTACTGGCTGTACTAATTGTAAAAAATATCGTAATAGGATGACTGATTTGGTGGCCAGTAATGATTGTTTGGATTCTTTTTGTTTAATCTTCTTTTCTTCTTCTATGGAGGATAGGAGTGCTTTTTTAGGGGGTTCTTCCCCGTCCTGGACTCCACGTTGAAGGTGATTGTGTTTCTTGTTTGTTGAGTTGATTAATGCAATGTTTTCTTCAAAATAAAAATAATAAATAAATAGATACTATCATAACAATCAATTTTTGAAGTATCATTTTGATCTCTAGACTTTGAATTTTATTTTATTTTGGTATCTAAATGTCCATAAGTCAGATTTTAGCGTATTAACTTTCAAGTTTGTTTCATTTGACCTCTAAGTTTTTTAATTTATTCTATCTTGGTCACTAAACTTTCAAACTTTAAATTTTAGTTCTTAAATCAAATAAAAATTAGTCGTTATTGAACTTTTTCACCAATTTTTCTTTTAATTAATTATCATATTTTTCTAAAAAAAATGTATTATTATTGTTTTTTTAAGTCTAAAGTTTAAAATTGAATATTAAAAGTTTAAATGCCAAAATATAATAAATTTAAGTGTTTGAAACTAAATGAAATATTTCAAAATCTATAAACAAAATAGTAATAATTCAAAATTTTTGGACCAAAGTAGTCTTCATTTTTTTACGGTAAATTATGTTTGAAGAAATATATAATTTAGTTTTTAGGATTTGAGGAAATATAAAATTTAGTTCCTATGATTTGAAGAAATATAATTTAGTTTATATGGTTTGATAAAACTTACAAAATAGTCCATATTATTCATAAATCGTAAGCGAATTAAGTATGTAGATGTCATGCATAAATTATGTGTTTTTTGTCCCATCAATTACTTATTTCATACTCTCATCACGAACACAAAAATAACTAACTTCTTCATGTTTTATTCACCAACAATTAAGAACAAACTATTTTTAGATTTGATCAAACCTAATAAACTAAATTATAATTTTTCAAACCATAGGGACTAAGTTGTAGATTTCTCCAAATTATAAGAACTAAAATTTATATTTTTAAATCATAGGGACTAAACTCTAATCGTCTCCAAATTATAGAGACTAAATTTATAATTTATTATTATTATTTTTATTATTTTTTTAATTTGATTTTTTAACTACTTTTTATTGTACTACAATAAGAAATATAAGAGTATGTTAGAACACCAAAAATAAATAAAGAGAATAAGAATTTGCGACATTTGAACTACAAATAATCATTAGTGTAGTTACCCCAAATCAATTCTATTTTTGCCGTTAATTTTCAACAAAATTATATTTTTACTTTTTCCTTTTACTACAAACATTACATAGCTACCCAAAGGTTTGTGCATTAGTTTTATTAGTTGGCGATAATTCAATTTAACACCATATTTCTAAAAATTGATATTTATTATCATTTATTTGAAAACGGTTGCGTTATTTGCATACAATTCGTCCTCTCAAAATTTGTATATATATATAAAAAAACATTACATAGCTAAGAATTCAATTCTGTCCAAACGGATGTGACCGAAAGTTGTGCTCCCTCGACATTCTAGTTTCTAATGTTTGTAGCTTGTTAGGCATAGTTATCGAGTATAGTGTGAAATATGTGTCGCAAAAAAAAAAAAAAAAAACAATTCTATTTTTGCGCTTAACTGTTTCTTCAGCAGCATTTTCATTATTCTCTTCCAGAAATTTCTCTTGCCATACGCTGCAGATTTCACAATTCCGATCGCCGGTATACTCCGCCGATCAAGTGAGATTCGGAGAATAATAAATACTCAGAGCTCCAAATTCCAGTCGAAGGTGTAGTAAATGGTTGCTGCTTTGTATCATCTTCCTCGCTTTCCTTTCGAGAGTCTGGTCCTTCTTTTTCTTTTGTTCCTGTTTCCATATTCATTACTGTATTTTTAGGGAAAGTGTGTTTGCAGAGAGGATGGTGGTTTTAGCTACCAAATGGCGTGGGCATGGAAAAGCCTCGTTTTCGTTTCTTGCTAACCAGAAGTTCAGTCCATCGAGGTATATATATTTTTTAGGGTAATCATAATTTAATTCTTATTTTATTGGATAGAATTTTTAAATGAAAACGAATAAATTAAGACACCTATTTCCGGCTTAAAGGTGTAGGACTAAAAAAATGTAAGTGTAATTATTACCTTTAGTTTTTTTAATATCTAATAAGAATATAAATGGATTGGAAAACTTGACGTTCTATCTTATTTCAAATACTTGTTCTTGTAGTAGGTAAATGAATACAAAAAAACAAGCCTATCCTAAGTTTTTGTTAATAACTTGTTAAAAAACTATTAACAAGAACAAATAAAAAGGTTTAGGACAGAAATAGAATATTTGAAGTATGGGCAATATGGGATTCAATCATATTCTTGTTCTCTCCTGTTGTTCTTTCCCTCTCTATGATCAGGTATGCTTTGAATTTGGTTTGTTGGTTTGAATTTTTCAGTTTTTGAAGTGCTTTTTGCATTTTGAAAGTTGAGGGAATATGAGCACTGTCTCATAGTGATGGAGTTTTTCAGTTTCTAGTTCATTTCTTTTTGGGTGGCCAGTCAAATTTAATGGTAGTTTCTTTCAACTTTCATTTCAAGCTACTTAATCAGTATCGACGACTTCTTAAAAGTTAACCACTTTATTAATGTATTTGAATGAAGATACAAACATCATTTGAACTCATTTCTTGTACTTTCTTAATTCCGAATAGAGAGCTTGTTAATAGATTTTGTCGAAATTATATATTTTGTTTTCATAGTTTTGGCTCTTAAAAGTAGTTACTTCAACCCAGGAAGAAATTTGAAGTGATCAATCTATATAAGGCTCCCAATTCTAAGACTAATACCAAGAGGGCAAACTTATCTGTCACAAAGAAGGAAAGGACCAAATTGCCGAGTTACAACAACCACGGCGGAGGGAGTACATATCATATCAGCGAATTCTTAAATCACCCTTCAGGAATTGAAACAATGCTTAACAAAAATGCCTTGAAAAGCTTCCATTTACTTGATGTTAACACATACAGGTTCATTCCCTCTGTCTCTTTGGTAGTATGGTATTCTACATTCTTTCAGTAATTATAACTATGCCGTATGAATCTTCTTTTTTTATCGTTTATTGCACAAAGTCTTTACCTTAATCGCTGGAAGGTGAATTTGTAACCTGCATTTTTTCCGTTGACATTGAAATGCAAGTTTTCTTGTAGGTAAATTATTTGTGTTTTGCTTCTTCAGATGCACTTTGCCAAAATTGCAACTATTGAACTTTGAAGCTTCCCCTACACTGGATTTACGACTGATCCCGACTGAAAAAGATTTTACCGTTGAGATGCTTTCGTGCAAGGTGGGAGTTCTAGTCTCTGAATTAGTTGCTAGGTAGAACCAGAAAATATTGATTTCCTTCAAAAAAAAAATTTAGTTGCTGTGAGGAAAATTCTAGTTTCATGCCTTACCTTTATAATTGTTGATTGATATAATTAAATTTGTCCCAACTCATAAGCTTAAGCTTTTGGGTCGATTGGTAGTTTAGCATAATTCAACTAAGTATCTGAGCTCCATGTTGGTTATTGATCTCTCAAATTTCAATCCGATCTAAAGTGGGTGATTTAGACTCCACCCAAGCAGGCAAAGACTTAGGCGAGTATTTGATCCCAAAAATTTGTATCCCTCCCAAGCAAGTAAGCCAAAGCGGGTATTTCGGTCCACAAATTCTGATATGATCCAAGATGGTGTTCCCAATATAACAACATCTCAAGGGGACATGTTAGAGATACTCACTTTGTGATGATATGTGGACTACTCCCCTCACTACCTATTGATTTTTAGGTGGAACTCCGTACTATTTAATTTTGTAGCAAATCAAGAGGTTCTAAGTTTGAATTCCTGCGAAGTAATTTTCTCTATATTTAAAATTTAATTTCACTTGTAAGACATTTCTCAAATTTCTAAACCCACAAGTGAAGAGACTGTTGATTGATATAATTAAATTTATCCCAAAACGTAAACTTAAGCTTTTGGGTTGATTGGTAGTTTAATATAATTCAACAATAATGTATTTGGAATGCAATCCTCCATTGGATACAATTTAACAAGTGACTAAAACAAAACTATTCGGACTTCGACCAGAATAAGAAATCAAGATTGATAAGCTCCAATGTTGCTTGGTTTTGCAAAGCTAGAGGTCCTTCTAGGATCCTTGAAAAACTCACAAATATGGAAAAACTCAACACTTGATTCCAACCAAGACTTAAGTTAGAATGGTGGAAACTCTTAGATCACACTTAAAGCCTATGATGGTAGATCCGAAGACAACTTACTCCAGAATTAGTTTGATCAAGACTAATCTACTGAATTTATTTTACATTCAAACCTAAAGCAAGATTTGAAAAAAAAGACCACCAAATGTGATCAAGAAAACTCAAGTTTTTGATATCAATGTTCTATCCAAAATGTGTTATTACAAGCCTTTTTTTGGCCAAAATTTCGTGCATAGCTTGGAATACAAAAGGTCTAAAAAAGCTCTTAAATGCACTTTGTGGAAAATAAGACCTAGGAAGCCAAAAGTCAATTGTACATCCATTGAGAGGCATAAATGCTAGACAAAAGGGTAGATTGGCTTTAAATACACCTAACAAACTCATCTACAAAGTCTATAGCAATTATGAGCTTGTTTGGCAATGTTTGAAATTAAAAAGCACCAAAATATGAAATATGGAAAAACTATTATTTAAAATTCTGCATTGTAAGTTATAAAACTCTAAAATCTTCTTTTTCTAATTTCATATAGTTGCTCCTTCATGAAAATACTAGTTGGTGGTTAGATTCATATCAAGGATTGTGATTTTCCATAAAAAAAAGCTTCATTACAGTGAGGTTATGTACTCATTACTAAAGAACTTATGCAGTGGAGAGAGTTAAAATTAGATTATGATGAGATTATGTACTAATTACTAACATTCTCCTTTTCACTCCCTCAATTATAAACCAAATACCAAAACAAATTTTCAAACTAACTATTATAATATCCCTAATTTTCATCTAATGGTATTCTTATCACAGACTTAGGCACTTTAGGTAACATTTGAAATTTCTATTTGCAGTTTGAAGGTTCAGAATTGGTGGAACGCCAAAACGAACGATTTTCAGGTAAACTGAATTTCCTCAATCATCTTCTTATATAAGCAGCTACGAGAATTTTAAATTCATTTGTTTATTTCTGAGTTTGTGTCTAGAGAGTAGAAACATTTTTCTAACTAACTCAGCCTTTTTAGTGATCAAGGCAAGAAACTCTAGTTGATCAATGGTTTTAAATGTGCAGCTTTAATGATTAACCACTTAACATGGGTGACAATTGATTCAAATTCGTTTCTGGAAGCTGATGTGAAGTTGAATCTGTCTCTGGAGGTTCTATTCTTATCAATATCATACTTGAATTATGACACATTAGTTTTCTTTTTCTTCATTTTCTTTTATTCAATTCTTCGGAGCATAGACATTTTTCTCTGTATTTCTTAGCTTTATGATTCCCTCAAAAGTTACATAGCTGATCATGGCTAATGCGATATTCTTTTGTCTTACTTCTCTCTGATTATCATCTATTTCATAATCCATTTTGTACGGTTCTTATCGACTAACATTTCCTCTTAGGTTAAAATTACAAATTTAGTCAAATAATTCTAGAACTTCATTTTTTCTCAAGTCTAAATTTTTTATCGTCTTTAATATGTTCAGAGTTTTCAATCTTGTGTTTAATAGGTTTTAACCTATTTGGCACTTTAAAGTTTCTGAACTTACCGGACACACTTGAAAGTTCAATGTCCAAATAGACACAATTCATTTGTGTGCCTAATAATTACATTTCAGTCCAATTAGACACACATTGATTCCATCATTCTACCTCGCCATGATATGGGCTCATGTCATCTCCCCTTTCAAAGACTATTGTTTTGTGAATCATTGGAGAAGCTTTTTGTATTTATGTTCTATCCTTGATATGATCGTTTGTACTAATTTCCATTCATCAATGAAAGTCTAGTCTATGTTTCTTATAAACAATGTAAAGATTAGACACAACATTCCAAGTTGAGGGTCCCTATTTGACATTTTTAAAACTTATGGATCCATTAGACCGTTTAAAATTCAAAGACATATAAGTAAAGAATCTATTTGACACCAACACAAAAGCTCTAGGATAGAATTTTTACGCTCTCTGCTTATCGTGCTTCGATCTATAGCTGTTTGGTCTCGCTCATTCACTGCCTTACCTTTACTCGATTGGTTATTTATGTGCTGATTAATAACTTGAATAGGTAAAAATAATTCCTGATATTAATGCAGATTCAAACACTTCCCTTCACCTTGATGCCTACAGCAGCTGTGGAGAATCCAGGGAATTTGTGAGTTATTTAACTACATTATGCTTATCTATAAACTTAAGTTCACAACACGAAAACAAAAATGATTTCAGTGATTTTCATGAGTAAGTTCTAGAAACATGTAATCGAAACTCTTCTTTTTCAAACATGTTCATGTTCATCTAATGAGCTTGTAACCATTAACTGTTTATTCTGATGAGGCTCTCTCGCTACATTTTACAATTAGTCGTCAAGTTCTATTACAACCTCGAGTAATGCCGAATTTGAACTGCGTAGAAACTACATAGATCCTCAAACACGAAACTGAATTTATTCTCGCATTGACTATTCATTATCATTCTTGTTTTTGCACTATATTTTATGCTTTTCAACCATGATTATACAGTATGCTACAAGCTCTCTTGGACAACCTTGTACCTCTGCTGCTACGGCAAGTAGTGCAAGATTATGAAAAATGGATTCATCAGCAGGTACATCATTCCCCTGCTTTTCCATCTCTTGATGCAACTCTATAATTAAAAATAGGCTTTCATTTTCACACTATTTAGAGCTGAATGCAGAAGGTTTGAGCACAGTTTCTGTCATTGCATTGCATTGCTTAAGAAGCTGTTCTTTTCTCATGGGAATATGTAGTTTGTAATTTATTTAATGGAAAACAAAGTATTATAGTGAAAATATAGTAGTTAATGGAAAATAGCAAGTTAAGGGCTCAAGATAGTGAAATGTTAAAGATCTTTTTTTTAATGTACTTGATGTAAAAACCAAGTATTTAGTGAAAAATAAAGTTCGTATTTATATTTTCATTGTTAAATGTGTTTGTTCGTTTTTTTTTTGGTTTAGTTCAACAACATTTGAAAGGTTGGAGAATTGACCGGTTATATATCTTGATTACTAGATTGTACATAATACCATGTTAATTGTAACATCTTGATTGTTCGATATCATGTTAAAATGTGCTCGGTAATAATAGTTCCAGAAGTTGAATTAGATTTTAGATTTTTGAAAATGTGATAATATATTAAAAAGTGTCGGAGATACTCACTTTGTGATCACTTATTCTACTTTGAAAAAGTGAATATTGTGATCACTTATTCTACTTTGAAAAAGTGAATATTCTTCAATATATTTATAAGATAAGGCGGGCTACTCCTCTCTTAGCCTATTGATTTTAAGGTGGAACCTCATACTATCTAATAAGGTATCAGAGCTCATAAACTCAATAAAAATGAAATTGAGATTTGATTCAAGATTGGTGAAACCAAAAGAGCCACCATCTTGAGGGGACGTGTTGAGGATCTCATACTTTCACATTAGAAAAGTGGAGAGTTCTCTAAGCATTTATAAGATAAAGTATAATACTCTCATTGCCAATTAGTTTTGAGGTAGAACTCCAATTTTCTAATATAGTATCAAAGTTCTATGTGGGTTATCAATTCCCTAAAAATTTCGAGCACCCTACCCAATCGAGTAAAATATTAAGTGGACATTTGATGATCTTAAAAAGTTCGGATCCGATTCAAACGGATAAGCCAAATCGAGTATTATTTCGATTCACAAATTTAGATATAGTTCAAAATGGATGACCACATTTTTTTAATAAAAAAAAAACATATTGGGAATATGAAAGGCTATAATTGAGCAATATATTCAAATATTCATCCAATTTTACCATTTTACGAACTCAAACCAAGTTCAGTATTTAAATTAGTTCTCTTGTTATGGTTGAATACCATAACCAAGTTCAGAGATTAAATTGTTTTTCGAGCCTCCATCAGCTTTTGAGAAATTTCATCGGCTGTATAAGCATAAGCATGGTAAGTGAGTATGACCAAGAACATGTTGCTCTCAATATGACCATTACTTCCAGACCCAACTCCGTTATACATCTTACTGATTTACCTTCCCAACCTAACCTTAA
>JBBMEG010000015.1:6907020-6933650 GCA_037832605.1 Cyclanthera cordifolia | reverse complement strand
TGATCGTTACTTTAGGAGTGTAACGGTCTTGCCTCTATGGCCGACCTTTTAGATGTGTGGGTCTTCTCGGTGTAACTCTAGGACATTACCCCTATGCACTAGGATGTTACTTCGACGCGGTCAGTTCTTAGGGAAGTCCTGATCTCTATGGCTTCCCCCCCCTCCTTTAGGGGTGTTCACCTTTGACCATCTCTTCGGATATTGACATCGTATATTGACAAGATGTTGGTCAGATATGCGATAGAAAAATTCTAAAAGGAGTCGACTACCCTTTAGATATGGAATCTCATTGTTTAAGGAAAACAGTCCTAAGACACCTCAAGAGGTTGAGGAAATAAGATGGATACCCTACACATTGGCGGTAGAAAGTTTGATGTACGCTACGTTGTGTACAAGACCTGATATATGCTACTCTGTAGTCATTGTCAGTAGATATCAGTCAAATCCATGATTAGATCATTGGACAGTGGTTAAGAATACACTCAAGTATCTTAGGAGAACGAGAAATTATATGCTTGTGTACGATCCTAAGGATTTAATCCTTACTGGGTACACAGACTCTGATTTTCAAACTGATAAGGACTCTAAGAGATCCACATTAGGATCAATGTTCACCCTTAACGGTGCAACTATAATTTGGAGAAGCATCAAACAAGGATGTATTGCAGACTCCACTATGGAAGCTGAGTACGTGTCTGCTTATGAAGCAACAAAAGAAGTAGTATGGTTAAGAAACTGCATGGAAGGTTTAGAAGTGGTTCCAGGAATGGATAAGCCAATCATTAGTGACCGAGTCCAAAGTCGATCCCTGAGAGGACGGTCGAAGGCGAACACCCCTCCTAAGGGGGGGGAGCTGTGAAGGTCATTAGTGACCGAGTCTAAAGCCGATCCCTGAGGGGATGGTCGAAGACGAACACCTCCATAAGGGAGGAAACGGTGGAGGTCACGACTCCTCTAAGAGTTAGCCAGTCTAAGTGATAATTGGATCCGTCGATAACGGCCAGGAGTTACACTGAAGGTGAACACCCCCCTTTATGAGGTAAGCCGTGGAGGTCATTAGTGACCGAGTCCAAAGCAGATCCTTGAGAGGATGGTCGAAGGTGAACACCCCCCAAGGGGGAAAGTCTTGGAGGTCAGGGCTCCCCTAAGAGCCGGGCGAGTCCAAGTGACAACTGGATCCGCTGATAACGGCCAGGAGTTACACCAAAGGTGAACACCCCATAAGGGAGAAAGCCGTGGAGGCCAGGGCTCCTCTAAGAGCCGATTGAGTCCAAGTAACAATTGGATCCGCTGATAACAGCCAGGAGTTACACTAAAGGTGAACACCCCATTTTAGGGGACATTCTTATGGCCTAAGTCCAAAGCTGTTCCCTAAGGGACGGTCGAAGGCGAACACCCCCTAAGGGGGGAAAGCAGTGGAGGCCGAAGCTCTTTTTAGAGCAGGTCGAGTCCAAGTGACAACTAGGTACCGCTGATAAGTGCCAGGAGTCACACTGAGAAGTCTGACCACCCATAGGGGGTCATCCGTGGGAACCGGCCCCTCATGGTCGAACCATGTCAAAATCTGATTCCTAAGGGGACGGTCGAAGGCGAACATCCCCAAATGAGGGAAAGTCGTGGAGGTCAGGGCTCTACTAAGAGCTAACCAAGTCCAAGTAACATCCTAAGTTTTTACACCCTTAAAGGGTAACATCTTGAAGTTACATCGAGAAGGCCCACACTCTTAAGGTGTCGGCCATGAAGGCGAGGATCTGCAAAGGTTGGCCGAGTTCAAGTAACCCCATAGATAAGACCGTTAGACGTTTCAAGTGTAACGGTCAGGGGTTACGTTGGTGTTAATGTTCATCTTAAATGACAGCCGTTAGAAACGATTGACCATTAAGTCGCAATTAGTGAGCTGCAGCAGTTACACTACCGGCTCCTATAAATGTCAAAATGATTCACATTTCTCTCCAAGCCAGATTGAGTCAAATCAAGTCGTAAGCTAATCTTAAGCTCTCTATCTCTCTCTAAACACTCTTCTAAATCCGTTTATGACTTAGGCATCGGAGCCATATGGCTCACACCACACCGGTGTGGCTAATTTTGTCTTTTTTGCAAGAAAATTCGTCGTCGTAAATCATTATACATCCCAATTGACCATTTTTCAACATCAACAACACAAGTAGTTTGTTAGTTTTTTTTTCTTTATTTTTTTTTGTTTGTGAAAATAAGCCAATTAGTTATTTGTTTACTAATTCGCATATAGTTTGTCCTCATCCACAATGTTGTAGCCTCTAAATTTTATTTTTTTAAAAAAATAAATGTGCTACTTATAATTTAGAGAAAATTAAAATTTAATTTACACAGCTTAAATCTTGTAGCATTACTTCTCAAAGTGCTTAAAACATCAATGCATTTCATTTAATTCTTTAGATGTTCAAAGTTGTAATGGTCCACGATCTTGGGTGGCCTAAATCAACTGTGTGGATAGGTTTGTTTCTCTTGTTGGGAGAACACTCGTGTTTGGATATTTTATGTTGTTGAGAGTTTTTTTTTTTTTTTTTTTTTTGCCTCGGATATATTATGAAAAGTATGGTTTATAAATTAAATTTTAATTTTTGAAATTAACTTTTAATTTCTTCAAATTAGTATTAAATTTATAATCTAACTTTCAATTTTCATACATTACATTTACAATTTTTTTTCCCGAAATGATCCATCTAACACATTTGTGATTATTTGAAAAAAAAAAAAAAAAATCAAAAGAGAAATAACTGAGCGTACAGACGGTTTCGAATCCCCTACTTCCAGATTTAATTTTTCAAAAAAAAAAAAAAGAAAAATTGTTCTGAAAAATCTGTAAATAAATTGATCAGTAGCCGGTAATTTCCTCCCCTTATTCTGTTCAGCGCCTTCTCATCAGCTGGCGTGACTCGGTCCGTTACCGCCATATTTGTTTTCTCTATCCTCTAATCTGGTTTCCCTTCCGCTTCAATTTCAATCTGCGATCGAACTTCATCGATTCCTCTCTCTTCTGCATCTGCAAATTTATTATTAATTTTCGGATTAAGTGCGTTGCCGGGATAGTGAATGCGTTTCTGGCAGATTGGGGTGAATGGCGATTACGATCCAGATCTAGGGTTTTACCTCCATTTGTCTCTGAAATTCGCTAGAATTTTTATTTGAGGCTTGAGGGATTCGGATCTCGCGTCTGTGGAGGTAATTTCATTGTTCATCCTATTGGTTTTCTCGCTGTGTATTTGCACAATTTGGAAGAAATGTTTGGTTTAGATACTACGCGTAATTTGTGGTTCAAATACTCGGATTGCTTTGTACTGATTGGCATTATGACATTTCGCGCTTTGAATCGAGTTTCGTCGGATTATTTTAATTCTCTTCATAGGAATGCGAATTCTATCCGTCTATTAAATGATGCTATCTGATTTCGTTAACGAATATGGATTAGGATTAGACAACATTTTTTCATGGTAACGGAAAATATCTCGGACTAGCTGAGTTTTGTTTCGGTTCCATAGGAGCTTAAGCCGACAATGGTCTTAATGTTAGATAATCGAAGCCCTTTGATGCGAATGTTTTCTTGATGTTTTTGTAGAGTTTGAGTGTACCGTGTTGAAGATGGCTGTCAAAACAGCGCAATCATTTAGAGATCGGACGCAGGAATTCCAGAACATAACAGAGAGGCTGAAGAAGTCTTTCTCAGCTGGAACGGGAGCAACTGGACCAAGTGGTTCAAAATTAGAAGAGCAGCGCCCTGCTGTGTTTCTGCAGTCTGAGTTTAATAAGAGGGCTTCCAAGATTGGGTTGGGGATACACCAGACGTCTCAGAAACTCTCAAAATTAGCAAAATGTGAGTAGTTGAATTGAAAGTAATTTGCAGTGCAGCTGTGCAGTGTTGTCTTATACTATTATATAGTTCAGACCAGACTCCATTTTCAGTAAATATGGTTATTTAATAATGTCGCATGAACTCATGAGTTGAATTGCTTAGGTTTTGAGTTTGAGCAATTGATTGTTAAATTCCTCTAATTTGAGAATTTAGGTGTGTTTTTTTTATTAGAACCAATTAATAGAATGAAATTACAGGCATCTTCAACGATTTAGAAGAATATTGGAACTATAATTGTGAAATAGGGGAGAAAGCTTGCACCAGCCACCAAGATGCAACCACAGTTGCTAAATTATCAATAAAATGAGGAAACGATAAACTATATCTTGCAAGGTTTTGTGGTTTCTTTCAGTTATGTATTTCATAAGAAAACTCAACAATTTTTTTCCAAAGGATCTTCTTCTCGTTTACGAACAGATAGCCAGTGAGTGTCTATTCCCAGGAGACACATAAAATTCCTGAAATTTTGCCGCAAAGATAGAGTGATCATCAGATGGGATGGTTTTAGCTGAGATCCTGCACACAACACACCAGTTTGGTGACAAATACATGTGATGTGCGGGAGCCTCCTTTGAATTAAATCCCTGGTGCCAATGGCTTTGTTAATAAGCTCCCAAAGGAAGAATTTTATCTTTTAGGGTATTTATCTTTCCTAATGGCAGAGAAGATTTTGGTGTGCATTTTGCCTTGGTAAGATGTTGAAGTAGGTAATAAATGGAGTGGTTCTTCTTCTTATGGTCCAAGTAGGCATTGGGTATTTCCTTGAGATGCCATTTAATTGTCTGAAGATATCTTTAAGAAAAGCTGCCTTCGTGGTTCAATGCTTTTGTAATTGTATCCTGTCGAGGCTTCAAAATTTAGGCAGTTGATTTTATTTAGGTCTGCAACATGGACTGGAGAACTAGGGAGGGAACATTTCTCTGTTCAAGTGGGGAGTTTTTGTTGTTAGTGATGTTATTGATTTTGATGATTTTTTTCTTATTTAAAAGAGACATTAATTTGAATGAAGTATGACAGTGAATTTTTTTTCCAAAATATCTTATTAAATTTTGATGTTTACATCATGATTTCCAGTGGCAAAGAGGACTTCAGTTTTTGATGACCCAACAATGGATATTCAGGAGCTAACTACACTTATTAAGCAGGACATTACAACAATGAACTCTGCAGTTGTAGATCTTCAGTTGCTCTGCAACTCTAGAAATGAAAGTGGAAACATGTCCAGTGATACTACTAGTCATTCAACCACTGTGGTAGATGATCTTAAGAATCGACTGATGAGCACAACAAAAGAATTTAAGGAAGTCCTAACCATGCGAACAGAAGTAAGCCCAAATTTTGCACTGAGTTGTTTTTTTTCTTGAATTGGCTTTGGTTTATCTCATCGATAACCGATTCCAGCTTTCTTCTTCTTCTCCCTCTTTTAAAATGCTTACACTATTCTTGGTTTAATGAAGAACTTGAAGGTTCATGAG
Source organism: Cyclanthera cordifolia (assembly GCA_037832605.1). NCBI lineage: Eukaryota > Viridiplantae > Streptophyta > Magnoliopsida > Cucurbitales > Cucurbitaceae > Cyclanthera > Cyclanthera cordifolia. The sequence continues at coordinate 6,928,286 of JBBMEG010000015.1, read as the reverse complement.
AACAGAAGGCAACTATTTTCTTCTACTGCTTCAAAGGAATCTACAAATCCTTTTGTGCGCCAACGCCCATTAGCTTCTAGGTCTGCTGCTGGTGCCTCAAGCGCATCCCCTCCTCCATGGGCCAAGGCGTCTACATCTTTTTCCAAAACATCTCCCGGGTGAGAGTTTTTTGATTGAAACAAATGATGCTTTACACAAACTTTCTTATTTATTCAAGGCATATTCTCAGTTGACATAGAAGGATCTCCCAGAAATGAATCAATAGTTGATCTTCCTTTAGTTTCTGTAGCAGGTTTTACGGATTTAGATGACATAGGGATATCTTTAAAATATATTCTTGAGGTTTATGGTGCTTGCTAATGCACAACCCCAACTTGCAGTTATAAAAATGAAGCACTGAATTGGCTCGTGAGCTTTATGATGGGGCCAAAATTACTGAAGTATATGAACTTGTGTGTGTGAAAGGGAAGCCATGTGAGAGGGTAATTATGTGTTTTTGCGAGGCCCATAGGTTTCGTTAGTTATATGAAGGGGGCTTCGTTGTGGAGGTTTATAGGAGAGGGTCTTTTTGTAGGGAGGGTATCTTTTTTATTTGGATTTTTTGGACCTTCTTTGTGAGAAATCAGAGAGGTGGGAAGCTTTTGAAACATCCCGGGATTGTAGTGTGTTAATTGATATAATTAAATTTACTCAAATTCACTAGCTTAAGCTTTTGGGTTGATTGATGATTTAACATGATTCAACACGATATCAGAGCAGAATGTCTTGAGTTTGAGTCTCTGCCAAGTCACTTTTCCCCAATTAAAATTATATTCCACTTGTAGAACATTTACCAAATTTCTAAGCCCACAAGTGAAGGGGAGTGTTAGTTAATATAATTAAATTTATCTCAACCCGCTTAAGCTCTTGAGTTTATTGGTGATTTAACATGATTCAACATAGTGTGTTGATAAATAAATCTGTTGGCTAATACCTATTCCTTTACTATTAAATAAATCCGTTGACTAAGGCCTATCCCTTACCGTTCAATGCTCTCTCTCACAAGAAAAATAAAAATGCACAATTAATAGGAATGATTAGAAAACTTTGAGTGATTAGAAATGAGTCAAAATAACTTTTCATTTTTCTAACAAAAAAAACCTTTTTTAATAGGAAACAAATCATTGATATTTGAATTTTTTAACATAAAAGTTAGATGATAGGAAGAGAATGGGAGAGAAGCAAGGGGTAGAAGAAGCCAACTACATACGGCAAAAATCAAAGAAAATTTGATTAATACAAGCCTAAAACCATTGATTTAGAGATGTGAGTCAGAAGATAGAAATAACCTACCGAACTATATCCCTTGAGTGATTGCCCTCATATTCAAAGCTTGGGAGTTGTGTTGCCGAATGATAGTCGAGAAGGAGGTAAAATGCCCCTATATTCTCTAGATAAGAATGTATGTGTGAAAATGTGTAGGTCACTGAAAAAAGACCTCGAGAATTAGTGGTGTCACCAGAAGCTCTTTTGATCTGAAGTTCTGCCAAATGAGAAAAGGAAGAACGTTAAATGTGGCCTTTGAGAGTTCGTATATTGGGAGGGAGAATGAAACCTCGGTCTCACTACCATAAGAGGTTGCGTGAGGAGAGAAGAGAAATCCATAAGATCTCTTCAAGCAGGGAGATTAGCTAGAACTTGATGAGGTAGATAAAAAGAGAAAATATGAAAGAAACTATGAAAAGACAAGAAGAGAGAGGCATTGTAGGATGTTGCAAAGGGAAAGAAGGGAAAGTTGCAAGTCACTCCAAGCGTTGAGTAAAATGTTGGTGCTTAGAACCAAGAGACGACTATGAGATGGAGAACCAAGAGATACGACAACACAGATCCAAAAAACCACTTGCAAACGTGTCAGTTGTCACAACACTGGACAAAACCAATGGTAGAGAGAAAGTAGAAGAAAGGGAGAAAAATGCAGCATAGAGACAAACCAATGATGAAAATACACAACTCAGGTGGAGAAGGGTGGACAATGGTGCGAGCAAGCGAGAAAAATGCAGCATAGAGAACAATGGTCGAGCAAGCGAGAAAAATGCAGCATAGAGACAAACCAGTGAAGCATCTGCATTGGAGATAAGAACCTCCTCCCTGCATCATAGGAGGAAGAGTGATGTGTGCTAGAATTTTGTTTGATTGAGAGCATTTAGAAAGAGTTGCATTAACCAAAGACTTTAGGGGTGAAACGTAGAATATTATTGTGTTTTTTCTTAATGGAAATTACATATTCTTTTCTACTCTTTCATATGGTTTTATTATCTGGTTTTATTTAATCTTTGAGATTTATTCACCCAAGATAAATAACTACGGAAGACAGAAATAAAAATATGATGTCCCTTCTAACTGATGTCCCTTTTAACCAAAGGCTATCAAACTTAATTTTAAATTGATTGATATAGATATTCAAAGAAAAGTAGTATTGATGTTTCAAGCCTCATTAAATTCTATTTTTCTCTTTGGACCTCTGTTTCTATGTTTAAAAAAAAAAATTATACTATAGGAATTGTTTTGCTTGATTGGAGACCATTTTTATATGATCTCCTTTTTTTTTTGTACCCCTCTCTTGTTCTTGTATTCTCTTTTATTATTTTCTCAATTAAAGCTTTAAACTTAACCAACAATTTTTGTTTTTTAATGTTTACTGATGGATTCCTCGAACAATTTCTCATTCCTTTCCACTGGGTAACCAATATATATTGATCAATCCTCCCGTTCTTTTTTTACCATATTTCTTTGAGCATGGTCCTAGTTACCTTTTTTCTTTTTTTTTTTTTGATTGGAAACATAAAACTTTCATTGATGATATGAAAAGATTATAAAAGATAGAAAAACATCAATCCATCAATATTACAAAAAACTTTGCCAATTAAACAAAATAGTTGAAAAACTATAATCCTTAAAAGGTTGAATACTATGAGCCCATGTTAATGCAAGAATGGTAATGGATTAAAAAAAGGCTCTGCCTTTCCATATCCTGATCATCAAAGAGCTTTGCGTTCCTCTTTTTCCATAGTGTTCACCAAAATGCAATGAGAAAGGACTTCTATAGAATCTTCTTCTCTTCCTTAAAAGGGTGACCGTTTATAGCAAATAGGATCAAATCTTGAATATTTCCAGGTTTGGTCATTTGCCCGTTGAAGACATGAAGAAGATAATCCCATAAGTCACTAAACGTTAGCTTTATCTTTTAAAGGATAAACTAAACCATTTGATGTATGAAGTTTCTTATATTACCAGGACAATAACCTTAAATCCCTGATTAAATGTATTATTGTTATTGATGAAAACTGCTGTATACTTGTAAATTAACCATTTTATAAATACCCATTTATCTCATTCACCTCTTTGCATCGGCATTTGACTTGTAAAAATTATTATTGTCAAGGCAAGGTGTCTTAAATTTGTTACTATTTCCAATTCTAGGAATATTCATATTCATTGTTATTTACTTGGACTGTTACCTTTGGTGTTGCTGTGTTTCTAACGAAAGTTCATCTGTAGCTCCTATATAAACAGAAGTTCACAGCTTCATAGTTGTGCCCTCGTTTTCCTTCTTCGCTTGAAACCATTTTCTTTGGTCACGTTGTTTCTACTTTCCTGTCAAACTCAACTTAGTTGTGTTGCTTGTGAATTTACAGGAAGCAGGTGGATGGAGAGAACCAACCGTTGTTACAGCAACAGCAGCAACAACAGCAACAACAACAGATGGTTCCATTACAAGATACTTACATGCAGAGCAGAGCGGAAGCTCTTCAAAATGTAGAATCCACGATTCATGAATTGAGCAATATTTTCAACCAGCTGGCAACTCTAGTTTCTGAACAAGGAGAGATTGCAATCAGGTACTACCCTCAATTTAGAATTGCTGATTATATAATCACTTTTTTGTTTCAAACGAAGCATGGAATTTGTGCCATAGATTGAAATTATGTATATGGTTTTAGCATCCATTGCATGCAAGTTGATCTTGAACCTAAAAGCGTTTTATGTGCTACACAAGATTGAAGGGGGTCTAATTATCTTCATTAAAACTGGATAAGTAGTTTATCTGTCAAAGTTCTTCTAGATTTTTGGGTTTTTCATTTATTTTATCAGAAATATAAAGTTAAATCACCTAGTCAACGAGATTTCCATGAAAGTTGGTTCCATCGGATGATATTTTCTGAAGGTTGTTGTCCTCCTAGGCTTCTTCTAATATAAAATTGGATAGTGAAATTTCACTTCAATTATTAACTTGATGCGGTTACCTTTCCATTTTTTTTCGTTGTGCTGTTTTTTTTATAAGAAGCGATAAATAACATTGAAACGACCCAAACCAAAGAACTGCATATACGCCTTGGGGATGAGGAATACTAAGCCTAAAAAGTGGAGTCAAACAAGATCTCAATCTTTATTGTCGGTTTCTTACAAACAAATAAATCCATAAAATACACAATAGATAGTTCATAGTAGCATAGCAAAGATATATTAGCACTGTAGGGTCCTAATTCTCTAAACAACCCTAACATGAATCTTTACTAAACACACATGAATTATAAGGTTATCAAAAAGTGATTCATAACAGAAAATCACAACATGATTAAATCTATCTAAACAGTTAAGCCTCAAGTCGGAGTTTGCGAACATTTTAAACAGAATAGGATAAACTTTCATAAATACATCTTTAAAACAAACATGCTCAAAGAAATGACTTCAAAAGAAACAACACAGAGGATTATATAGCGGGCCCCCTATGATCTGCTGGCTTCGTTCTAGTTAGCCACCTTGGTTCAGTCCAGGCTTACCTGGTGGGAAACCACAATATGGGGGTGAGTACATAATATACTCAATAAGAATCTCCACCTTGGGGCAAGATACCGTATTTCCCTGAAACTTCTCGTATTCCTTCTCCTGAAATTTTTCCGTGTTTTCCTGAAACTTCTCCTATTTCTTCTCCTGAAACTTCTTCTATTTCTTCTCTTGAATCCATTCTCGAGTCAACACCACATGTGGAGTCATCTCATGTTGAATTACAGACCTATAGCTTTGAGAAAAGGTGTTTGTTCATGCACTAAGATCCCATACAATATCATGTAGCCTACACAAACTTGTTACCCGAATTTCGAGCGTTTGTCACAAGGTAAGATCAAATATAGATTCCCAACACAGTGTATGAGGCTTTAGAAAAGCCTGAATGGAAAGCAGCCACCTTGGAAGAATTATGAGCACTTGAAAAGAATGGTTCATGGAATCTAGTTGATTTACCTCCAGGAAAACAAACAGTGGGATGCAGATGGATTTTCACAACTAAACACAGACCAGACAGCAGTATAGAGCGATCCAAAGCTCGCTTGGTAGCTAGAGGCTTTATCCAAGCATATGAGATTGATTATCAAGAGACATTTGCACCAGTTGCTAAGTTACACACTATTCAAATACTTTTTTCCATTGCCTCCTATCTAGATTGGTCGTTATCCCAACTCGATGTATAAAATGCTTTCTTAAATGGGGACTCACTTGAGGAAGTGTACATGGAGGTTCCTCTGGGTTTTGAAGACCGATATACTAATGGTAAAGTCTCTTTGTCAAACACTTCTCCTCTGACAAAATGGTCGCACTAATAGTACATGTTGATGACATAATTATCACGGGAAATGTTCCAGAAGAAATCATACGTCTTAAGAAACTATTATCCCAAGATTTTGAAGTAAAAGACTTAGGTCATTTGCGATATTTCTTACTGAATCATAGGACATCGAAGTCCAACCAGAGTCGAATCTCTCTCTTGATTCATTCACTTCTGCACAGAACTCTTTGATCAGTGCTGATACAGATCAGCTTCGTTGCACCGATCTACGGAACCAACTGAACCTTAGGAATGGAGGTAGCTAGGTCTAGTGAAAGGATATATGTAACTCAACGGAAGTATACACTAGATCTCTTGAAAGAAACTGGAATGAGTGGGCTGCAAATCAGTTGACACGCCTATGGATGCAAATACCAAACTAGGTGTGAATATCGAAGATTAGTTGGAAAGTTGATATATTGACTCACACTCGACTAGATATTAGCTTTGCTGTAAGTATGGTGAGTCAGTTTCTGAATAAACCATCTAAAGGACATTTGGAAGCTGTTATAGAATCTTGAGATATCTCAAGAATGATCCTGGGAAAGGCATTATGTTCAGAAAAACCACGAACCGATTGTTGGAAGTCTTCACAGATGCAAATTAGGCTGGTTCTCCTATAGATCGAAAGTCTACCTCAGGATACTGCTCTTATGTATGGGGTAATCTGGTCACCTGGCGCAGCAAGAAACAACCAGTAGTAGCTCGAAGCAGTGCTGAAGCTGAGTTTCGCTCATTAGCCCAGGGAATATGTTAGGGAATTTGGCTGAAACATCTTCTGACAAAGTTAAAAGTGAAGTTAGAGGGTTCTATACAAGTGTTATGTGATAACTAATCGCAAAGAACTCTGCTCATCACGACCGAATGAAGCATGTTGAGATCAATCATCATTTTATTAGTGAAAAATTGAAGTTGATATCATTACATTAAAGTATGTCTTCTCATGAACTAGTTGCAGACATATTAACCAAGGCCCTTCATCAAACCAGTCTTGGTGGATTAATTTCCAAGCTCGGAATGCACAGTATATATCATCTAGCTTGAGGGGGAGTGTAGAAAGTCAAGTAGGATCTTACGAGTTTAGTTAGGATTTTGTTAGGATTCTTTCCTTGATTCAGATTTTATTGTTCCTATTTTGTAGATTTTATTGTTCCTATTTTGTAGGTAGATTAGTTGCGATTGGTTATGATTTGAGATGTATAAATATAATGTATCACTTCTCAAATTAAATAAAAAAAGAAGAGAATTTTCTTCATACATAGCTTCAGTACTGTCCAGGCTTACCTGGTGGGAAACCACAATATGGGGATGAGTACATAATATACTCAATAAGAATCTCCAACGAGGTACAATATACGCAGTATAGCCACACATACAAGCAAATACATGAACATTCTATAACTGTTTATCACAACAACTAACTAGGTCATGAAGTACTAAATGACCTGGAAACAAAGAACGCTCTTAGCCAGCACATGTTCGCACATGTTCATCTTGTACCTTTGTTCATTATCCAATGATCAGAGAACTCACTAACGCCGAACTATCTCTTATGATCACCCTGGCTAAACTGGCTGTAGACAACGAGGAGTGGTGTACTGACGTCACTGGTTTAAAAGAGTCATCCTCTTGACACTCAGTGCGAGTATACATTAATGCTAATGCGATTCAGTCTGTGTAGGCCTACAGACTGTCTAGTCCAGGTCCACATGCTTAAACAAACTCAAGAAAGGTGCATACTAAACAAAGTAGGTGGAGGGCCTCATCAACAGCCATGACAACACGTGACCACACCTATCACCTGAAGCTAAGAATTCTACAATACCAGGCTTACACTATGATCAAATTCATGTCTTCTACATGCTACAAACTAAGTTTCGCTAGAGGCGGCATGTTACATCACATTCATCCCATTTCCAACATATGAAGGTGCATGAATCATCACATCCTCTACAACTTCTAGATGATGACACCTAACAATTCTATCTAGAATACAACATGCTCAATCTAACAGATCATCGCAATCATGCTCATAATCAGAAATCAAATCATCGTAGTAGGATACTACGACATCTCAAGATTAGATAGGCTCACATGCTAGCATACATACAGATAGAATTGTGCCATCCCAAAACATAAAACATACAAACATAATCCTAACACAAACAAGACATTCACACAACCTAGATCTTCACATGCTAAGAACTGATACTCAAGCATACAACACAACAAATCATCATATAAACAAGCATGCATAAACATGAAAACGTATAGGATCCACACAACCCTCATTAAAAGTCCTTGCTTGATAACTTCCCAAAAAAACACATTAAAAACTCTTAAACGAGCAAACTAAACAAAACACACAATAGTAGTCGTTGGAACACTAAACATACATCAAAAACGAACTGGGGACAAAAAAACTACCCAATAAGAGCGAAGTTTGAAAATAGGAGTGCATATCAAGGGAGGAGTGCGTGGAATGGATAAAAAGGTCGGTTACGCATGGCTGGGATGCGGAATCGGCTTGGTCAATGGCTCCGTAAAGAAGGAGCGACTAGGCAGTTTCAGGCATACGCGTGGTCGTAGTGGCAAAACGAGCAGATGTGTGGCAGCGATGGGTAGGGTGCGAGAGTTGGTGCACGGCTACTGAACCACTAAGCAACAACAACGTGGCGGTGTGCTGCGACACGAGGAACGACGCTTCACGTGCAGATCCTTGAGTGGCTACTCCGCAAATTTGTGGTGAACAAAGGCTCAACGAGACGTCATATTATTCTTGATTTGAAGTTGTTCTTGTCGGCTACTTTTTGTAGACTTTTTTCTTTTTTGTATGCTTGTGTATTCTTTCGGCTTTCGCTATTATCTCGATGGTTTGTTTCATTAAACAGAAAAAGAGAACATTTGGTCAATTACACAAACATCATTTCCCAAACTTATTTTTGGTTAGTTGTCTGCGGTTGCCGTCTTCTTTTTGTTGTTTTTCTCTTTTTTAGTATTTAGAAGATGAAAAAGTGCAAAGGAGGGATTGCCCCTCTTAGAACTCTCCCAGAAACTTGTATTCCAAGAGTAATAATTAGTATGAGACTAAACAAGTCCTGATGACTTCTCTAGTTTCTTTCCAAAGTAATTGCCCACAACACCACATGGATCGTATATTTCCATAATATCTGGCTAAAACACACCACAATTGATAAGTTTTTCCATGAGACATTTTCATAGTTGGAATGAATTGCAGTAGTCTTTCTTAAATCTTAAATACATTTTTCATACTCCATATGCCTGCTCCAATTAGACTGCATTTCAAAAGTTAATACGAGTTGGTTGGTTATTGTAGGATCGACGAAAACATGGACGATACTGTGTCAAATGTGGAGGGGGCACAGGGAGCTTTGCTCAAGTATCTTAACGGTATATCATCAAATAGGTGGTTGATGATCAAAATTTTCTTTGTACTAATGTTCTTCCTTACGGTTTTCCTATTTTTTGTGGCATAGTCGTTGAAGAGAGATGTAATTGAAAAAAGGAAGAGAAGAAAATTGCTTCCTTTTTATTTCTATTGCTGGTTATTAGTATTCTTTCATATACTATCTGTTAGTGTCGCACCCCCAATATTATATACTTTTCAGACGGATGATCTGGATTTTGGTACAGTATAATGATGATAGTGTATTTAGTTTATGAATTGTAAGAGGTGTTGCTTAACATCGTGACGATCACCTTAACGATCAGCGATCCCTTTTTATCAATAAGTTATGATTATAGCTTTTGTCTCCATTGTTTTGCATAAGCTGTAAATTTTCAGGTTCGTGTTGAGAAGATATGTATCAGCATCCATAATCACTTGAAGTGATTTATGCTGGTGGTTTATATATATATATATATATATATATATATATATTCGTGAGCGAAGTTCTGCTTTAGCCTACAATAATTGAGTGTGAGGTAAGGAAATTCATAAGAAATCAATTCTTGTTTTACTAAAACTACTATTAGTGTTGTCTCTAAAAATGATGACAGCGATAAAGGCTTAATTATCGTTAAGAAATAGATGCAATTAGGGCAGGAAGCCACTTTTAAAAAACTTCAGTTTGAAGTCATTTGATTTGATCTATCTTCCATTCTAGACCAAGTTCTACTAAAGATCATTTGATATGCACTTATTTTGTGTCATCGCCATTAATTTTTGCAGTTCTATGCTATCTAAGGTTTTTGGACTTGAAGATGGCAATGAGATGCACAATTTAAGTCAAATCATAGAAGAGAAATTGAACACAAATAAGGCAAAGATCTACTTTCTCCAATCTTTGCATGGAATAAACCAGGAAAAAACCTCTCACTAAGCAGCCTAGCTCTCAGAAATAAACTAGAACTCATTGGTAAATGGTTTAACTAAAGAATAGGACCACAAAAATGCTTGAAATTGAAGCGAGGATATACAAAAGGTCACCAAAATCTCCATGGATCCTTGTAGGGAGGAACGTAGTCTTCGGTAGGCGGAAGAAGGCGAAAAGACTCTACAGTTTTCTGCAGGAAAGGCCCCATCTGCCAGAAAACAGACATTTTATAGTTAATTAGGCACTAGATTTAACATAAGAAAAGAAACAACACTAAATTTAAGAGAGGAAGGCTTTACCGTGTTCCATTGTGCACCGAGGGTTGAAGCATTGATAGAATACAGAAAACCTGCAATTGAAGCATTTTTCAACTCACTGAAACTAAAACCAACAATCGCTAGTGAAAACATATAACTCGATTAGTATACGAGTCCATGATCAAAAGAACGTGAATTCAAATCTACACCTCCCTGAAAACATTTTGTTGATCAAACAAGCTCATTCATTAGATGTGATAGAACTAGTGATTTCTTAGTTCCAAAGCAATTGCCCCAGCCACTTTCTAAAGCTTGGAATTACAACCTCCTAAAAAAACAAGATGAGCCAACACAAAACCACCATTACCCTTTGATACCCTAGTTTATCTAAGTGTTGTAATATTCTTTGAAGTTTGAAGGCTTCAAGATGTGGGTTATCATCTTGTAAGTTTTTACTCGGTGCATAAACTTGTATGAAGACTCAAAATCAATAACTTACCATCTCGTTCTGCTGTTGACGCAACATAATGCCTGTATATGTTGGATTCTCCGACCTGTGGGATTCATTAAATTCTTCAAAAACCAAATAGATGTAATGCCTTCTACTGGGGGGGGAACATAGCAGTAAGAAGGTTGAGACATACGATTTTTGTTGGCGACTTTCGAACGAGGTACTCGTAGTACCAGTACGGCTCCCCATCAATCTGTGAATAGACTACTATTAGGAATGCTATGCATATGGAGAAAAATGTGTCCCTAAAGAAACATTTCTGGACCTAACAATAGGCTTACAAAGTTCACTAACTTACATTATTTGAATGAGTATCAAGAACAGAACTCTCTGCCAGGCGCTGACTAGAAGTGACCCGCTGCAAGATAAACAAGGACTCGAGTTCAAATTTACGATTTGGAATATGAATTCCAATTAACCAAGTAAATGGAAAAGTTGAGCATTTTTTCAAGACATCTGTATATGGCTGCATTGTTCCATCTAGTGAAAAATGAGATTTTATCTAGGTAAAATAATGAATAAAAGCAGCTCGGTCCAAATATTTTCGGGTAAAAATAAGCTAACTGTTTACCAATGCAGATTTATCTGATAAAACAGAGTCTGCAACATCCTTTGCCAGCCAAGTACTCTTGTCCTTGGATTTTATATACATGGAATTTGGAGGGCCTATCTGAAACAAAAAAGATGATAAAAACAATCAACTTATAAAGAGAGAATTTATTCTTCACAAATTGAATAGAAAATTACCGTAACCGAAATGATAAGGTTGTCGATGAAATCAACTCGCTCGGAGACGATCCTCAATCGTGCATCCGCTATGATATGTGAAAATGGCATGAAGTTAATATGAAGAAAATCTGCATCCCTTGATCCATATTGCTAAAGATCTAAAAATTGAAAGACAAGCATGGTGTAATGGAACTCCCTTTAAAACCTAGAGCAACTACTGAGATTCATTTTCTTCCAACATTCAACAAAACAAAATGACTCCAAACAATAGAGCTTTCCTCTCTAAAATCCTCTGTAGAAACCCTAGCCATCCCACAACTCTATTCTAGCACAGCTCTCCAGCCTCGGGAGGAGGAAGGACACTCTACTTTGGCGCCGAGTTCCTCCCCTCTTCACCTGCCCCTCTTGTATTATGGGATCATTTCATCATGCTCGCACTTTTCCTCTTAGTCATCTTCACCCTCGGCTACAAATGACATCGATCTATAAACTTGCAAGACCTCTGCCATGAGCGGTCCAACGTTTTCCTTCATTTCCATTAGCCCTCTCCCACAGCCACTCCTGCAAGCAACACATTAGACCTGTTCGAACTCGGCGCGATCTCGATCAAGTTGATCGATTGAAATGCAAACAATACACAACGATACATCAAGGGAAGCTGCCACATCTCTTTGATTGACGCTGATGTTGCATCCCTCTCCTTGAAGCTACGTTATCCATCAACGTCGTCTCCCCCATGGAACCTTAATCGCTGATAGCCTCCTCCTACACCATTACTATAGTCACGACTCACCACCATGTTCCCTCACTGATAACACATCTCTTTGGCACCATTCTTCCTGTTTTCTATGGTCATTTACCAGTGGTGGCGACTACACTTGTTTTTTCCATCAAGCGTTTTTCTTCACCGACATATCACTGGGTTTCTTCCACATAGACCAGCCACTATCCTGCAGCAGCTTCATGTATACTTGTTTCTTCTTCCATCTTCACCAGCCATCTTCTGAATTTAGAGGGAAGTTCTTCACCGGTCTTCGACATGCACCTTCGCCAACACCCACATCTTGTTTCTTGCTATCTCTAGAGAGTTCTTTCTGTTATATTGGTGTATTGGCTTGCTCATTATAGGATTGCTTCATTTGTGATTTTCCTTTGAAAGGCCTTTGGTTTTTTGGCTTCCAACTTTTCATTTTTGTTTGTTTCAATATGTTTCTATGCAACACTTTCAATGATAAGTGAAACTCAACAAATTTCTAGCACTTGGATTTCATTTCAAATTGCTAAATAACAAACTACGTTTCTGGAGGTGTAACACAATTTATAAGTTCCATTTTTAGGGAGGTGTAACATAAGTTGAACTTACGAGACAATGGTGCGGCCGAAGAATAGCGTTCTGGTTTTCTCGATTCCGCCCTTGAAATAAGAAAGCATTATACAATGTAAGAACATGGAATAACGATGAGAAGAAGAAGAGAAACAAAAAAACATAAGTAAACGTCAAAAAGTAGTTCCATAGTACCGAAAACTATATGTAAACGTCAAAACGAAGTTTGCACATGAAAAGAATAAAAACCGAAGGTCAAAAGCACTAAAAAAAGAAAAAACATAGAAAATGATTTACATCTAATTTAGAGTCTTCAATCATTATCAAATTGACTTCAGTAAACTGTACTTAAGTTGCATTCAGTTAAATGCAATGCAACTATTTCCAATTTAGAACACACACACGTGTTCAGAAACAAGTAGACTTGTTCTTGGTTTAAGCTAGCACTCAAAAGCCTCGTTCCAAGTGAAAAAATCCTTAAAGAAGGTAGCTGCATTGACTGCCTGAAATACCCTTTTCTAGAAATGGAACAATACTTACTAAATTGATATGTGTTTATCCCATCCAACAACTTCTTCAATAGCCTTTTTTCCAACAACAGATATTCAAAATTTTGAAAACTATACGAGGTTATGAAATCGCAGATAACAATCAAGATAAAAAGCGAGAAAATGAGAGACAAACACACAGATTTATGTGATTCACTAACCATGTGTAGCTACGTCCATCGACAGAAGGAAGAACAATTTTATTAGGAAGAACGAAGACAAGAATATTGATGAAAGAGGGGCTAGGGTTTTATGAGAGTTTATATAGTCCACTCCCATAAAACTCTTTTACAATAAACGGCCTAATTACATAAAAGTTCAAAAACGAAAACAAAAACTCAAGAGTTTATCAAAAGCATGTGTGAATGGTAGAGAACAAACTCCAATCATATAATATATATATATATATATGATTCAGAACAATCTGTCAATTCACTCAAGAGTTTATCAAACTTTTGTTGCAAGAAATGAGCCATAGCCAGAAAAAACACAGCTAAAAATGTAAACAGAAATATGTACCATTTGAAGGTGAAATTAGTAGACGGCAATTCCACCGGATAAGTATAAGAATAAGCATTTATTTCATCAACCATAGAGCCAGATTTCAACTCTTCCTCGGCAAGTGAACCTGAATTTGAAGGGTTACCTTTCATCATTCACCGCAAGAAATGGTACAGGGCTGAAGAAAAAAGAACCCCATCTATCCTCAAAAGCAAAAGCTATTCCATATTTCCATCACAAAATTTACAGATTATAAAGGCAAAAAAGAAAATAAAACTGACCTAAAGAAGGAAATGTGAGAATAAATGAAGAAGAAAGGCCAAATAACAGGAAATCCCTTCTGCAAAATCCAGATTCTGAGATGGGTTTTGAAATTGAAGTTGAACAGAGAGTGTATTTCTTGTGCATTGCAGTTTTTTGAAGACAGGGCGGGTTTCTGGGTGGATTTCTGCGAGTTAGAGAGTAGGTTAGGAATGAGCTTAAGTGGATAACAAGTAATTAGTGAAGATAAGATAAAGTTGAAAAATGAGAGAGAGAAAGAGAGAGAACCTGAAGAATGTTAGAATTCGCAGAGAAGGGTTTGAAACAGAGAGAGGAGAATTGAGAAGCGCCATTGCTCCTTCACCTTTCTCTTTGCTTTCTTGCTCTCTCTTACTCTCTCTCACTACATCCACAGGTCGACCATATCAGCTGGTTTTTAGAATGACAACAGTTTTTTTTTTTCTTTTCCTTTTTTTTTTTATTTAATTTAAGCCAATAATCAGTACTTCAGACCATGTACATTGTTTCGATTTTTTTTTTTTTTAAATCAAATTAATAGTTACAAATATTTGTTTTTGTTTATAGATTTTGTTATGAATCACCTATAGATGAAATCATAGTTGAAAAACAAAAAAAATAAAATAGTTATCAATAGTTAAAATATGATTTTAGTTCACTGATTTTTTTTTTTTTTTTTGATTTTTAAGTTAGTTGGATTTTCAAAATTTTAGTCCATATACTTAAAATGAAAATTGTCTTTATTAGATTGTTATTTTTTCTTTTTCTCTATTAGTAGTTGAAATTTTATTTATTTTTATTTAAAAGGGTAATATTATTTAATTAATTTTAAACTTGTTTTAACCTAGATAATATTTAAGGTTGAAAAGTTTAGAAATTAAAATAGAACAAAGAGATGTTCATTTTCTCCACAGAAACTCGTTTCTAACGGGGTGGAGAATCCCAATTAGGCATGAACGGGATAAAATTTTCTTTGTTGCCTAAATGGGCCGGGAACGGGGAATGCATTTTTCATCCTTTTCTCGATCTCCGCCCCAATTTTTTTTAAAATATTTTTCTTATATTTATTCCTTCCGCGGGGAATCCAATCCCCCGCCTTTCTCGCGGAGAATCTCCTCCCTAATCTCACAAAAAAGATTGAATTTTGGAAGAACAGAGATTAATTTTGAAAGCATCATTCTTCAACTGAACCACATTTCACAAGTCTAAACAAAGGTTGTCATTTGGAGTAGAAGATGAAGGGTTGAGGTTGGGTCTAACCCTCCTTTGTTTTTGTTTTTTTTTTTTAACTTTTAACTCACATTTATTATCTTTCATCAAATCTCAACCAATCTCTAATTAAATTTCCAAATCTTTCACTTTTTTTGTTTTGAGTTTAACTGTGTGAATGGAAATTCAAACTCATCATTTATTATAGATAATTGGAAGCATACGGATGCCTGTTAAACTATTAAGCACTTTTCAATCTTTTTTTTCTCTAATTTAATGATATGTTTCTGATTTACCTAAATTAATTTTGTAATTTATTAGTTGATTTAGAAATTAAAATTTTAATTATAAAAGAAATTAAAAGAAATACAAAAATGATATTTCTATATTTTGTTGTGCTATTTTTTATTGTTATATTCATCCTAATTAGTAAATTAAGAAGTTCATTGGTAAAGATAAATAATTAAAACTTAACCGTAAAGGTTCGTGTCGTATTGATTTTATTGTTTGAATATAATTTAATTCAAGGTCATGGGCTCAATAAAATCGATATTTGTTATACTCTCCTCTAATTTGTACTCAAAAAAAAATTTTGAAATTTTAATTTTAATTTAAATATTCAAAGATAATTATTGTGTGAGAACAATAGGTCCACCGCAAATTCATTCATTTATTTAAAATCTTTCTTTTGCCAAGTCTATTTCTAATGGGCAAGAGTTGGAGGATAACAATGGAAGAATTAACAAGGAGATGGAGTTCATCTTCATGTTGCAGCATTAAATCCATTAATATAGCAAAACTTAAGCAATCTTTAGAGCACAAAAGGGAATGGATGAACTGCAAACTTGCAACAAGATGCAAACATACATGTGATTACCACCCTCACACACTATGATGCCCTACTCATTTTTATTCATTATCATGTCCACATTATACCACAAAATTGAAGAGGGTAATACAACCAAGGAGTGTGTTATTATACAACTATAAACCTTGCAACATCTGGCAGTTTTCAGTTCCAATTGATATGACCAGTTGCTTAACGATTGCTTCGAAACATCCAGCATGCACCGTATAACCGCCTATATTGACAACGGACGGACTTGCTACTATTGAAGGCTCACCTGAACCCGGACCGGAACTTGTGAACAAATGAAGAAAGGATGAACTTGTACATGTTATACTTCATTAGTGAACTTTCAAATTTTTGCAGAACCCATCCAAGAGAACTTGGGCGTAAAACATGGTGCTGTAGTTAAGCTGCTGCCCTCACTAATCGACCTGTTGTTGTTGTTGTCTATTTGTCCCCTCGTGAGAGCCAATGTTATTCTCACCGATCTCGGTTTTGCAAAGTGGGCACAGGGCGTTGATCTTCAGCCATTTATCTACACATTCCTTGTGAAGAAAGTGGGAACATGGCAACTCCCTCAGTTCATCATTGTTGGCGTACTTTGCCAAGCAGATGCAACAGACCTGCACGTAGTTTTTAAAATAATTAGTCAGTTTGGTTATCATATTTAATAAACGATACAGACTAGTTTCGTATCAAAACACTCATGAGAAACATCATGAAATGGAAGTATATCCGGGCAACGAACTTTCGGCAAATAACTCCTAACAAACAAGTAATGCATTTCATGTATTGCAACTTGTATAAGATGAGAAATGTGAGGTTTTTTAAACCGGGATCAAAGCTTCGCCCAACTACATATTTGGGACAACTCACGCCTGTCTCAGGCCATGAGCCGAAAGACCACAAGAAATTTAACAATTAAACTCACTCGCGTGCATGGAATTTGGAGCCTCTAAAGGAGCATAACTTAGAAACCCTAAGCCTCTACAAATGAGGCTGCCTCTTGGAGGTGGAGAAATGTGAAATTTTGAAAGGCAGTTAAGAAAAACATTCAAATGAAAATGAACACTTGCCTATCATTTCAGAAATGCTTTTCAAATTTTAAAATGGAAAACCAAATGGTGAGAATGATTATCATACTTCAGAAATAAAGAATACAAGCTCGTTATAATAAAAGCTCAACTGCACTTACAGCGTCTTCTCCTGAAATCACTCGCTCCTTTTCAGTTCCAGCAGCCACAACGCCTCCTCCTTCACCGGACCCAGAGCTGTTTTCTTTATCATCTCCACTTCTACTTCTTTTCAGCTTAAACTTATAAGTTGGCAATGCATTAATAGATTCTGTCGTGGCTCCTCGAGTTTGAGTCAAGTCCTCTCTAAACCCGAGAATGGAAATTATGCATGGTAGACAACAACAGATGGTAACACAGAGAATGAATGGCATGGCATAACCGATACAGCTGAAGGTAAGAAACACTATACATAGCCTGCAAAGAAAGAGAAAGAGAAATTAATAAAATCCATTCTAGAAACTTTCATGTTCGTCATCCACATATACAAATGGTGCAAGACAAGAGCACAAACCTGTACAAATTAGGAGCCTCAGAAGCTGATGAATGCCCTCCAAAGATCCAAACGTTACCAACTACAAACCAAACAGCAAAGAAGCAATCCAGGCCCATCTTAAAATATTCAACCAATACTTTTAATCTGCAGTCAAAATTAACACGAGTTCCGATTGTAAGGGTAATTCTTGCTAACTTCTCCGGAAAAGTCATCAATAAAAGATCAAGAAACAAGGAATTGAGCAAATATGGTAAGCAAGAGACTTCCACACCATATCCTTGAATGTGATTACAAGAGACACATTTGATATTTTATAAGGCTAAGGGCCCAAGGCCATGACAATTATGGCACATTTTTAGCCTCCAAGTACAAGAGAATGAAATAAATTAAATGTGTAATGATAAACCTGTGATCTAGTCAAAACGGAAACTTGCCAGATGAGATTGACACACTCTTATGAGATTTGTTTAACAGCTATAATAAGATGTAAAAACGTGGGGGAATTAGGATCTCCTGCATAGTTCGAAAACTTAAAGTGTGGAACTAAAAAAGAAGATAAAAGGTGTGAGAAGAAGAGAATCTCATCTTCTCTCTCTCAACTCTACTCCATGATTTAAATAATTAATGTGCAAAATTTGAAAAATTAAAAAGAAATAGCTATCAGCAAGAACAATCAATGAACTAATCCATTGGACTCAGTTCTTCGAACATTGATATATCTAAAAGTAATGCCAAAAAACAGTAGAAATTGAGTTGTCTGCCAATCAAGGCCAATTATTGAAGTATACTGGTACAAGCATTAAAAAACCCATACCTTGCTGTCAATGCTCCTGACCCTTGACTGCCTCTGGGGGATGGGGCAGGATGATGAAGTTCTTCCACTTCTGATGCCCTAGCAACTGAAAGAGAGAATGGACCAGCAGGAACATTAATGCGAGTAGAATTCTGACTGGATTGAATAGAATCTTGTTCTGATGGCTGATTGCGGTGTCGATAACGCCAATAGAGAAGAGGAAGGGTGGCACCACATCCAGAAGCATATCCCACAATCCATGCAAACAAAGGCGCACGGGGTTTTTCATTCTTTGACAATGATAACACAATAATAGCAGCAATAATCTGGCTCATAGTGAGTAGTAATTCAATAGATATCCATAAGCCAGAATTTAATGGACTTCTACGACGTTGTGCATCTCCTCTTCTTATGAATGAAGAATTTCTAGAATTTGATTCAGCAGTAGGAATTGAAGGTTGAGACAAGGGAACTCGTGAACTACTTGAAGGTCTGTCTTCAGGCTGTGATGAATTTAAGCCATTTGAATTCCTACCATGAGGCAAACTAGAGGTGGCAGAATCACCAGTACCAGTTATGTCAACAATATGCTCAGTGCTGCTAAAATTTTCTGAACGGGCCATTAATAAAGGGTACAAGTCTTCTTCACTTTCACAGTTTAGTTCCACTGAGGGAACATCCATCTAAGTCCAGTAACACAGTAAAGGCCAAAGAAAGCATAGAACTCTAGAACAATGCTGGCATGTTTGGCCCACTACACGTCACTTCTGATTATCAACCACTCAAGATTTAACACCAGTTTGATATATCGATCAAGGGTAATCAGAAACTGAATTTGGCAGATACCACAAAGAGATGGAGGAAAGTAACAAATTTAATCTGCTTAAAAAAGAAAGGAATCGTACATCAGTAATTTCGGTCATACAGTTAACACATGCTGACTCGAAACCAGATAAACATCGACCTTATACTCAATCGTTACATTTTCCAACAAATGTATTTTATAAGTAAAAAGTAAATGGAAGCTCAATCCACAAAATACAAGGTTGCCAAATTTATCTCAAACATTAACTAACCTTCCACAGGGAAAAACACAAAACAAAACAAAAATGGAACAAGACATTTTAAAATTTATACCTTAAACTAGCATTTCCCATTTCTTATTTTAAAGAATAGCATAAATCTGGCTAAGTAGATCAAATACAACAATAGAGAATTCTATAAATGATTCAAATAGAAAAATAAAATTTTAGAAATTAATAAGTAATGAACAAAACTATTTGCTAAACATAGCTGAACACAAACAGATAAAATTTTAGAAATTAATAAGTAATGAACAAAACTATTCGCTAAACATAGCTGAACATGCACAGAGATAAAACTAGACTAACAAAATTTAATTGGTAAGTATATCACTTACAGATAATTTAAATTGATGATGCTGCAGCCCTTTGGTACAGCTCTGCCTATACACAAAGCTGCCAACTCTGTAAAAAGTATCAATAATCATATTAAAAAAGTAAACAGCACCCATGGGAGGTTAACCACAGTTCTCATACAAATATTAAATATAATATTAATGAAAGGGGATCTTGAATTCAATTAAATCAACATCGTGACTCCCAGAGATTAAGAAGCCTACAACAAATGGAAAATAAAAACCAACTAAAGACTTACATGCGATAAGTTAATAACAGTTTGGCCTCAGAGGATATCAAGCAAATATAACTCTGGCTTTATTTTTTTATATATATAAATAAAAGTACCTCCTCCCATCACACGACCACCAAAGATAAAGGAAAACAAGAAAAGAAAGAAGAACGAAGAACGAAGGGAAGGAATGACAAAACAAAGATGAATGAGCCATTTCTTTCTAGCAATATGGCATTTCCGAATAGTTGGATTACTTGCATCGTTGATGAAACTGAAAGACATCTAAAGTAAAATTAAAGGTCCAACACAACAATCAGAAGAAAGAAATATAGTTAAAGAAATTAACTCCCCTGCGTGCCGTGATCTCAAGACTTCCATAAGTTTCTCAGAATCAAAATAAACCAAGCAAACAAAAACTAAATACGCACAACTCCAACAATTGTTTCAAACCAAAAACAAAAGCAAAATCCAAATAGAACCAAATCACATACTAAATTACCCAAAGAACACGGATCAAAACCCCTAACTCTACGACGTTGACTAATCCTGTTAGGAATTAAAATGATCCGGCCAAAATAATAATCAATTCGCACCTTAAACCCTAAACCGAGAAAACAAGAAGCCATTTCCAACCAACCTCCACATTCAAAGACACAAATACAGAGAACATTTCGCAAAATAAGAACGAGGAAAAGACAAAAGCCTAATTCCGGCCAAAGACGGGGACCTCACCGGGCTGAGCCAACGCCGACGGGAACGGAGGAGCGGAAGGCGGAGAGGAAACCGGAGAAGTGCAGAAACGACGGCGTTTAGAAGAATTGAAGTGAAATCGGTGAAATTGCTTTATCGGGGAGGGAAGGATAGAGTCAGCTTTAGACCTCTATTGCTTGCCGCGCCTTCGCCTGAGAATCATTCTCTTTTCTTTTTCTTTTTATTTATTTATTTATAGAACAAGTCTTTTTCTTATTTTTGTTTAATTTTGGAATTAGAAAAATAGAAAATATGTGTTAGATATTCATTCTTCTTCTTTTTTTAATACCTTTTCCTATTTTGAGTTCAACAAAT
>JBBMEG010000015.1:6861660-6872871 GCA_037832605.1 Cyclanthera cordifolia | reverse complement strand
AAAAGTCATAAATTTTAAAAAACCATAGCTAAAGTTGTTAATCTGTAGTCTTTTAAAAATAAGCTTATAATCAATATTTTCATCCATAATTTTCTTTATTTGGTTATATATATTGCCTTTCTTATCAATATACAAGCGAAGTTTTAAAAAATTAAGGCTTCATTTAAGTTCTCCGCAATATTTTTCATTTTTTTAAGATACCATTTAAGTTCTTAAACCAATTCTCAAAAACAAAAAATTACTTTTTTTTTTTTTTATCACTTTTTTAGTTTTCAAATTTTGGTTTGAATTTTAAAAGTATAACAAAAGGAAAACAATATGACCGGATAATCAGGGGTTTGAATATTTTAACCTCCAATATTGTTGAATAAAAATATAAACAAATAAACAAATTCATAAATAATAATTATATGCTTCATTTTTAAACATCAAAACAAAAAATCAAATAGCTTTCTTCAAAACAAATTAATTAATTTTTTTCTTTGAGTTTACAAAAAAATTAGAGATGGGGCTGAAATCTTTGACTTTTTGGTCTTTGAACTAATACTGCTGAACTACTGCTCTTATTGACAAAATCAAATAATTATTAAATGAGTTGACTATTGATTCAAATATTTTCTTTTAACATAATTATTTAATGAGTTTGACTAATGATTCTAATATTTTCTTTTAACAGTATGAGAAACTAAATGGTCATTAAATCGGATAAAGATATTTTAGGAATATAAATGTTTCTATGCTTATTTTCAAAAAAACCAAAATGGTTACCTGACCTAATTAAAGAGCACACCCTATTATACTATTGGTTAAAATGGTTCGGCTATACTTGAAAAAAAAATTAAGATGATGAAAATGTGTATCTAACCTTCTGTTGGCTATACTTCTTGTATACGGCATTTAAAGGGCAAGTTATAGAGTTCAATCTTAGATCTTCCAAGGCAAGTACTGGAGTTTTTAGCTCGGAGACACTGTAATTTGTATAATGTTGTAAAGTCTGATCCTGCAAGTGGAACAAATGCATGAAAAGTGTTACTCCCTATGGAAGATCCCACATTAGAGGAACCACGTCTTTTTATAAAAAAGGCGAGCAACTCTTTCTATTATCGATTAGTTTTGAGTCGAAACAAATATAATTATTAATAATGATTTTTCTTTCTTTTCTTCTGAATTTAGAAGATAAGTGAACTCGAACGTGTAATCTTTGATTATTGGGTCATATTTGAGTGTGTTTGGGGAAGGAGAATGAGAATGATTACGGGAGGAATGAGAATTAGGGAGAGAATGAGAAAGGAAATGATTATGGAGAGAATGATTAATTGTGTTTGAGGTGAAAGGAATGATAATAGAAAAATAGTTATGGGTATGATTTGAGTGAAAAATAGTCATGGAGTGAATAAAAAATTGTTACGAAAAGAATAGAAAGTAGTGAAGAGAAGAATAAAAAGGTGATTTTGGAGAAACATGATTATGAGAGAAATGATTCTTAGTGATCCAAACAGGAATCATCCTTCTTCCCATTTTCCTCTTTATAAATGGCGGCCAAACACACTTTATCAAAGTTCATTAAAATTTTAGAAGTACTCTATTTGACACCACATAAAAAACATGTTTGAAATTACAAAAGGCAAGGAAACCTCCTATGTTGAGAACCCCACAATAAAAAAAGTGAGGCAAAGTGAGGAGGCTTCACAACTTATAAAAAAGTGCAATGACCTCAAGTTTTGAGGTGACATCTCATGTGATCTAAAACTCGATATGATGTTTTTGCTGAATTATTGAACATTATAACATTGGGACCCAAAAGAAAGGAAAAAAAGAAAACAAGAGACAAAAGAGAGCAGTAAAAAGATAAGATGAAACGAACCCATGGGGGATTTGGCTGATTCAGAATCCATTTGGCTAAGAACACGACAGATGCAGCCACTGCTGAAGGCAGAAACCTGATAAAGCTGTACTCAACAAGAGTCAACTCTGCAAGATAATTTGTCAACTGCTCGAACTCCTTGCAAGGTTCCTGGTAAAAGGAGTAAGTTTTAGGCTGGGTGTTAGCTTATCGAAACGAAATGAAATATGCAATAAATCAGACCAAGATTTTGGCATACTCTTATTTCTCGTTTCAAATGTTTAGAAACAAAAGCGTTTGGTAACAGCTCCTATTTCTTAGTTTCTATTTTTCAAAAACATAAGCTAATGGATTTTTTATTTTATTTTATTTTAAATACAATAGGAAGTTGGGAGAATCCATCACAATTCTATCTCGTGTTGATAAAACATGAAGTATGCCATTTACCTATCATTGATAAGAAATATTTAAAAATAAGTACAAGACAAAAGGTTTGAGTATTTAACTTCCATATTTAATTTGAAATTTTAGAGAAAAAAAATAAACTAATATATATACACACACATAGCAAATGCAGTTCTATTTACTTTACTTAAAATAAAAAAAAAAAAGATGAAAACAAGAAACAGAAACGTTTCTTAATTTTTGTTTCTCCTAATGACGTTGGAAAGATATGTCAATAGAAATGTTAAGATTGACATTTCTTATCTATGATTTATAATCAGTATCGTAGATCAACTTAATTGAACAAAACTCTATTAACTTTGTAAGTTTTCTAAATTACAATTTTGCAATTACAGAAGTACAATACAACCATCCCCCCAAATACCTTGCAAGAAGCCTGTGCTACCTGCACAAATCTCCTGCGAAGATGCGTCTTTTAGAACGACAATATTACATGCCACGTTGACAGAATTCTCAAAAAGAAAAAAAAAAAGTGAAGAGCTTATGGTACATCCAGATACCTGAGAAATGTTTTGGTAGTGGGAACTGAGAGCTGAAAGTTGAGAAAGTTCAGTACTTCACCCTCCATTTTTAGTACCTGCCACATGGTATCAATGTAGTTAGACCGAGTAAAACCAGTAACATTGAAAGCACAGATTCTTGAGAATCCTCTCGGAACTACACTCATCAAATGGAAAAATGTAACGAAGCTAAAGCCTCAAGGATGTTTGGATGAATAATTGTAAGCGTGGGTGATTATTTTGAGCGATTAGAAATGAGAGATTATTTTGAGTGGTCATGAAACAAAAGTTGTAGTAATAACTCGTTTGAATGAGGTTGTTTAAAAAAAGATTATAAGTTCATTCTTAATAGCTCCATTAGTTTCAAACAAACACCGCAAGTAATTAACTGCATGCCGGCATGCCTCAAAAAGATATTGGATGGAAGCAATGAAGTCAGATTATTTTATTTTATTTTTTTTGTCGTGGACAAGAGCATAGCTCAGCTGGTGTCAAGTGAAAATCCCTACCCTTCTTTCTCGAATTCCTAAATTTCTAATGAGATTATGAGTTTGAATCCCTACCCTCAAATGTTGTGTACTAAAAATATTATTTTTGTTGAATCTTCCTAACGGGAAAAGGAAAAAAAAAAAATCTCTCACCAAGTTCAGTAAGAATATTACCTTTTTGGCGAATGATACTGCTGTAATATCATGCTATTGTATGATTACATGTTCAGCAAGAACTTTTTTTTTTAATTCGTGAGTATCTTAGCCACTTTATGCGTACCTCAACTATTCTTACGAAATATTAAGCAAGAAGCCAAGAACTCACCCTCATGTTTTACTCTTCTATTGGGAAAAAGACGGAGTCTAATCGAAGACTCGAAGTAGTTTTAGTCATCTAGTAAATGCTATCGCATCAGGCTTTTTAGGGATCTATTTGGGGTCACATGCTATATGACACAACAGATTTGCATATTTCATAACCTTTTCTTAAGAATCGTGTCTACGTGTTTCCAGGTGTAATTAGTCTATGCATGAGGAGGACAAGACAAGATTTTGTTTGCGAACAGACCACTAATGATAGAAAAAAAAGGCATCAACATGAAGAGTTGAAAATTACACGCAAGAAATTCAATGGCATATTATAAAGGGAGAGTAGCTGAGCTATCAATGTGAAATAGGAAGCTAATGGCAGGAGCCTACCTCTCCTCTTGTATAGGTGTTGTCTGTGATGACGCAAAACTCTTCCACAAATGGTGCACATACTTCTTCATATTTACTTCAAGCATCACAAAGCAAACATATCAAGGATTACACACTAATTCATATATAAATGATCTTATTATTTCAATAATTTACAGCTGTTCAGGAAAGCTTACAAGATATATAAATGATCTTATTATTTCAATAATTTACAGCTGTTCAGGAAAGCTTACAAGAAGAACATCTAAGTTATTCAAGGGAGAGAGGGTCCCAAAATATTGAAAAATGCTATACAGAGTATATAAAGTTTTTCAGAAATCGAGAAATCGAAGTTTTGCTCCACTATAACCTGAGGTAACCACGCTTGTCACTATGCTAGGCACTGTGAGATATCGAAAGAATTGAGATATGAGAGGTGTCTACAAATAAATGTCACAGGTGGATCTCGAATCTGAGACCTTAAGGGGAGCACACCTTCAAAACCCAAGCTTTCAACCATTGCGCCATCCCTCGAGGACTATACGAAGTATAAAATTGAAATGCAATCAAACATGGCTTTAATACTTGAGACAAGTTTGACACTAATCTTGAAAGTTAGTTGTCAAGGTCAAATGAGCATGTACATGTACAAGCCTTCACCACATAAAACTTCGTTTCAAGCCATGAGGGTTGATAGTTATTTCCAACTTCACGTAATGTTGAGGATCCCACGTTGGAAAGTGAGGAGGTCTTGCAATCTTTATAAGAAATGCGAGTCACCTCCCTCATTAACCAATTGGTTTTGAGATGGAACCTCACACTATTGAATATGATATCATAGTCTATTAAACCCAAACATCTATTCGATCCAATAAAAATGAAATTAGGGTTTCATCTAAGATTGGTGAACCAAAAGAGAATCATCTTCAGAGAGCATCTTGAGAATCTCTAATTAGAAAAATGAGGAGGCCTCACAACCCTTAAAAGTAATAAAGACAACTTTTATTATCAATTAGTTTTGAGCTGGAAAGTAATAAAGACAACTCTTCTTAAAGACAACCTTCTTATCAATTGTTTTGAGCTTGAACTGTATTGATCAGTGATCTGATACTTAACACCTGGAGTTCATAGAACTTCTCTTTACTGTTGAGGCTAATTGCCACAACAGCAGCAGTAACCGAGTTCAAACAATTTATTTGGCATAAATCTTGCTAGTCAAAATATTTCATGAGAAAGTACTTTTGTTTAATGTCTGAATATCAGGCCACAAGATTAAGAACTTACGAGGCAATTAACATGCAAGTAACACCAAGGAGCTGTAATCTATGTCTTTCAATGTGAATTTGAGAGAGAAATCGATCAATGAGATCCACAGTGAGGTAAAGTGTGTCAGAGACCAATTTATATTCTTCAGAAACCTGAAATAAAAAGTATGACCAACTTAGAATTCAAGATAAACTGAACTCTGTCAAAATTCTATTCTATTAAGCATGTGGCATTCCCGATATCTAAACGCAATTCAATTTTGTTTTTTATAGGCAATGAATTACTACTAACCTCCACCAGCCAATCAATTAGAATTCCACGCATTATTGGAGTAATGTATTTCTGTAAGTTATCCATATAACTGGCGGAAGGCCTTTGATCAAGCTGAAGAATCGGACATTTCAATGATTTAGCATTAGAACAAATGCTTTATTTTTCCCAAGTACCACGTAAAAAAAGATCCTTGTGAACTTGATGAAAATGTAACTATTCCAATACGAACCTCTATCACACGATTGGTATCATATATATTATGGGCATATAGGGTGCATGCTTGAGGATCCTTTGAGCTTGAAACAGCATCCAAATTACCCAGTTGGTTTGATTTCGCACAAACTGTTGCCTCAACTGCAAATTGTAGAAATATCAATACTAAATAACATGTTGCAAAATAATATGTATTTCAATAGTATATATATCCTTTTCTTTTGATTATGAAAAAGTATCGTTTAAGGAAACAAAAAAATTCCGAAAGATCAAAAAGTCTACGAGAAAATCTAACACATCAACGTCTAACATCTCCTTAATCAATGAAGCTTCTTGAGGACCCACCAGTGTAACTTCTAAAATTGAAGTCAGAGATATTTCAAAAAATCAAGCGTCATGAAGAAAAAACTAGTACTCAAGCTGAACTTCTTAATGCCTCACATTTCCAACAGTAATTTTCTTGAACTCATCAGTGATAATGTAACTAGAACTGGAAGTCATTACCTTCAGGGAAACGTCATTATGTTCTAAGAAAATGAAAAGGATTGGACAAGCAGGGAGAAAAATAAATTATTACTAGGATTTATCAAGAGCTTCTTAAAGGTGAGGTGAATAACTTCTAATATAATCGCTGAAGGTATGGACACAAAATGAAGCTTATCCCACAGACATTCTTTGATGCAACCAATAAAGAAACATGGAATCTGCTGCAAACACTTTTTGTGCTGGTACCCCTCAAAAATAAAAGAAGAAAAGGTAACACTGTAAATGGTATAAAAGTTAAAATTGCAGGGAAAAAAGAAATTGATAAATCATAGAGTATATAATGGCTCATTCTGTTCATTATGTGATTTGAAATTTTTTTATAGAACATAATCCTAAAGACCATGCCTTGAGCAAGGATTATCTAATTCCCTTACACCATCTCATAAGCAAGAAACTCTGAATTCTTTCACTGTACAAAGAAATAAGAAACTCTGATTTTTGACAATGTACAAAGATATTATGTTAAGGAACCATGCGATCGGAGAAAGGATAACAGCCTTCCTTTTTAGTGAATTTGAGTAATTTTCTTTCTTTACAATAGAATGAGCCATTATATACTCGATGATTATTAAAATGCAAGTTAAGTTATTTAAATAAAATGCAAGAGTGTTCCAAAATAGTAATTAGTAATAACTTTTAAGAGAGTGTTTGTGAAAAGCATTCTCATAATTTAAATTGAAAAAAAAAAAAACATGGTTCAAAGTTAGCATGATTATGAAAAAAGTATGAACTAGAATTTAAACCTTTTATTTGTTGGTTCTTGGAAGTTGAAAGCACAGGGAACGCAGAATTTGTGCATGCTATGACGTTCTGAAACCTTTTCTCCTGTACTGTCTCAATTAGGTCTGACATCATCGTTGAAGAGGTACATTGCGATTCTGCCATCCTTTTGATGAGCGAATTTTCAACTGATTCGGTCTTTGCAACCTCTTGAACCTATAAGTTTTCACATTAACAATAAATCCCGCACTTATTTTCATTATTGATACACCTAAGTTGTGAATGTTGTCATGAATGATTAAAGGCACAATAAATTTGAGAAATGTAAGTTCCTTTCATGAATTTAAAATTCAAACACCACGATTTAAAACATGAAAAATTTGCACCTGAATTTTAGAAGTATGCAAGCAACCCAGATTGCTACTCTCACAAGACGTGTTAGTAACATCCTCGAGCACTGCTCTTCTTTTTCGCCGAATATCAACATTGATAGTTGCAGGAGCATTTCTTTCATCTAGCTGTGCTTGTTCGTAGTTTGCTGCATGATGGCGCTTGCGTAGTTCTTTAAGTGAAAGATGTAACGAAGATGAAATAGCTCCCAGTCTACTCGAGGAATTAGATCGAGAGCGTGTGATTCTGACAGCAAACTTAAGTTCTTTCATCATATTAGACTGATCTGTTATGTGTGGACGAGCAAACACATGGTCTAATAGTGGGGATTTGTCGAAATCAAGTTCTATAACCTCAACAACCTGCAATTGTAACATTAAATTAATGTTCATGATAGGACAGACAGTGGCATTTAAACTGGCATAGTGATTTGGTAGTCACTTTAAATGAAGACTGCATCTTATATCTATATGAAACGGAATTGCGTTCAGATATACGCAAGTAGATACAGAATCATGTTACATCAAGTTACGGAACCAAAGCTATTTTAAACATTTATGCATCGTTCTTGATCTAAGAACATCCAGAAAATCCATTGCTAAATTAAAAGAAACATCAATTCCATTTTATTAGCTATGTAAGCGAATTCATGTGCATTATCTTCCAGAGAAATGATGAGGATCTTATACCATATATGGAAAAAAAAATCCGGACAATTAGATATCATCTCCAGAACCTGAGTTTCTTTCTTTCAGGCTTCAGAAATAGAACAATAGCACCAGAGTAGCCAATGCAATGCACACAAAATCAATCAAATTAACGCCAATGGCAGCATTTCTTGAAAAAATCATGCCAACCGAAGAGTAATTTGAATGCACAGACATTAATTCCAATAGCGAGCCATCATCATACGAAGATAAACACATACACAATGAACGAAAAAAATCTTCAGGGTTCGCATAACAGGAAAACTTTGAAATCAAGTAAATGCAAATGCAAGACGCCGCCGCAGAATGCAGAGCTGATAAGAAATCAAAACAAAGCTTCAATTGAATCTACATCTCACCACACAATTAATCCACACGCATGCGCCAGAACTAACGGAGTTAAGCCGCAACTAAGCGTACAGCATCATCGGAAGTTTCATTCCAACATCTTCTCCGGCCATCCGGTCGGCCATAGCTTTCAGTGCATATATATATTTATATATATCGATTGAGATGACGGCCATGTGCGACGTAGCTATCGGCAGAGCAACATGGAGTGTGAGCGTCAACGGAGGAGGAGCGGGGAGAAGGAGCGGGAAGGAGCCGGAGTTTCTTTTTGAACTCGGTCGCCTACCGAACAGACATATAAATACCATTTTGAATTAATTGGATGGTGACATTATTAAAAAAAAAGAAAACAAAAAAAAAAAAAAAAGAAAGAAAAGAAGGTGACAATATATTCATAATCTATTATTGTTTTTTTTTAAAATACATAATTTATTAAGTAGAAAATGAAGCATGGCTGATAACTTGTTCGATGCTTTGGAAATATTTATCATTTGAGATGATGAGAAATCAAAATTAATATTTTTTAGCTTATTTTAAAATATTTTTTAGAAACCTTTAGTCCAATTTTATAGATAAATATCTAAAAAAATTAAAATTAAACACCTCACTATCTAGTATTAATTGTATAAATAATTAATACATAGTGATTAATCGAGACATTGTTTGATATAATATTGATATTATTATTGTCACATATTATTTTCAACGTAATACAATATAAAAATAGTATTAATGAGTAGTTATAAATACAATTTTTTTTTGAGTACGTATAAATACAATATTATTGTTTTAGGAACAATATTAATGGATATTTATAAATACAATATTTTACAATTTTCAATCTACAGACATTGTTGAATGTACTCAGATTATATATTGTATTAATGTTAAATATACATTATAAGAATTTAACATATACAGTTTTTATTTTTTGAATGAATCCAACCTATTTTATGTTATGCAAGAACGCTTATAAATAATACTATGAATATATATTGTTTCTTAACAACCAATTTAAGCTATACAATATTATAATACAATATTTTATGTAATCGTATTATAATAATGTATTATGTTTCATAAATATACTTTTCCGTATCCATAGAACTTAGAGTTTGAGTAATAAACCACCAATTTAAACTATGAATATTATAATACAAATATATTAGTATTTATGTCATGGGTATAATATTATATTATGTTCTATAAATATATATTATTTTTTTATTTTTTACGTCCACTTAAGAGTTTTTTGTTCTACATAGAAGACACTATCAACCGCTGCGTTGGGCCCAAATCACACGAGAATCATGAATCTTCTAGTCAACTTAGATTGTCTTGGTCATCGTCTTCGAGATTTGGACCACCATAATCGTCGTTTTTGCGTCTCGAGTCACAATCGAGCAACAACCAGTGTTAATGTTCAAATTGATTTGGATGGAGGCAACATAAATGGAGGTAGAAAATACGATTATGGTGCTCGAGACAGAGTCGCCTGGGTTCTTTGATGACCAGCGATAGATGGGCGGTGAGATAAAGAGGAAGAAGAAGGATATAATAGATATTATTAAAATATATATATATATTATTAGTTAAATTTAAAGAAAAAAAAAAGATTTTCTAATGCTTTAGAAAATGGCTAACTATGTAATTATTTTTTTAAAAGTGACTATCTACTGCAATTTTCCTACTTATTTAATTAGCTATTAGATATATAGATTTTCTTTCGTTTTTTTATTGGATAATATCTCAATTTTCTTTATAAAACTAAAATAAAGAAATAAATAATTAGTAACTCGTTGTTTAAAAAAAAGTTAAATGACTATCAAACAAACTGTGGATAATTAATGAAATCAAAACAAGTAGTTGGGCATAATTAATAATGAAAAAGTGAATAACTTGTAGAAGAAACCACTTATAAATATAAATTAAAATGAAACATGATAAGTGATATTCAAGATAACCTAATTAAAGCAGATTAAAAGAGACTTAAGTAAAGTGGTAAACGTGATTAGAATATTTAATTATTATGAACCTAGATCCAATTAGGGATAGTTTTAGTGGTAAAAAAGGAAAAGTTAAAAATTCAAAATGATTATTCACATGCATCTGATTTTTTCTTTTTTTTTTTACCAGATTAACTCTTTTTGTTTGAATATTTGTTAAGAAAATTATATCTTAAATTCTTCTGTCAATTTTAAAAATTGTACTTAAAATAATAATAATAAAATAAATAAATTGTACAACAATTTTAAGCTACCATTTCCTCATTCCATAAGTTCAAACAATAAAACTATACTTTTCTAATTTTATACATTTTATTTTCTTCTTTTTGGTTTTCAATTTTTATTTATTTATTTTGGAGTAAATAATTGAATTCCTAAATTATGTTATATTGTTTTTGTTGACATTTTTTTTTTTAAAAATGTCAATAAAAGTAATATCTCAACAACATTAGTGTGTATTCGATTATTAAATATGAATTTGAATTTTCCATTTTATGTTGCTGTGAAATAATAATAATAATCATAATAAACAACTTATTAGGGTTGCCTATTTCAAAAGTTTCAATTACTTTATTGTCCAGCATGTTCTTTGACTTGGCCAACTACATATTAAGATTATTATTTATTTATTTTTGAGTGAGTATATGAAGTTTGTAAGATTCAAACTATAAATTTTGTGTCATTCTTACATTTAGATGTCGTTTGAACTATGCACTAGGTTTAAGGTCAAATTTCGTCCCGTAAATAAAAAAACCTTTTTTTGAGATT
>JBBMEG010000015.1:6848224-6858324 GCA_037832605.1 Cyclanthera cordifolia | reverse complement strand
AGAAAGTTATGTCTGATACATGTGAAAGTTCCAGAGAGTGGCAAAATATTGCAAAATTGGTATACAAACTATATCAATGAAAACTTGTCATGCAATCACAATATGGCTTTCATACTAAAAACATTTGATTTGTTACTAATACTGGAAGTTGGACACCAGTGCTACAAGATCATGTAGACGTACAAGCCTTCACCACTTAAAACTTTGTTTCAAATCTTGAGATTTTACAGATTTTCCCACCATTTAATACCGTGAGTTCATAAGATCATTTCTTCACTGTTGGCCGTTGGGGCTAACATTCGGTCACATCAGTGAGTTCGAAACTATTTATTCGGCATAGATCTTGCCAGTCAAAATATTTCATGTGAAAGCACTTTTTGGGTTTAATTTAACACCATGAACGTCAGTCCACAAGAATCAGAGCTTACGAAATCACATGCTAAGTAACACCACGGAGTTACAATCATCAATGCCTACCAATTAGAACTTTGAGAGAGAAACTGACCAATGAGATTCACAGTGAGAGAAAATATGTCAGATACCAGTTTATGTTTCTACAGAAACCTGAAATAA
The DNA here is from genome assembly GCA_037832605.1 of Cyclanthera cordifolia. Taxonomy (NCBI): domain Eukaryota; kingdom Viridiplantae; phylum Streptophyta; class Magnoliopsida; order Cucurbitales; family Cucurbitaceae; genus Cyclanthera; species Cyclanthera cordifolia. Next base: position 6,857,751 of record JBBMEG010000015.1, on the reverse strand, counting down.
AGAGCTCGACCTACTTAGAATTCAACATAAAGCGGGGTCCAGCGAAATTCTATTCATAGAAAAGTAGAAAACCACTATTACAACTAACCTCCACCAGCCAATCAATTAGAGTCCCTCGCATGATTGGAGTTGTAATCTCTCCATATAATTAATAGAAGACCTTTGATCAAGCTGAAGAATAAGACAATTCAATAATTGAGCATAAGTATATCTATAACATAGTCGCACTGAAGAAAAAATGTTTTACTGTTCCCTAGTAGCACGTAGATAAAAATCTCCTTGAAAACTTGATGAAAATTGAACTATTCCAACATAAATCTAATTTGCAAATTTTAATAATAACTAATAAACCAAATGTTGACTGGAAAATACGTATTCAACAGGGGATGAAAATACTGAAAGATCAAAATATATAAAACAAGAACCAGCATATCAAACGTTTAACATCTCCTTACATAATGAAACTTCATGTGAACCCAATTTAACTTCAATTATAATTGAAGTTGTTGAGAAATTCACATTGGATAGATTGGTAGACACCTCACATTCTTAATAAAATGCACGTGCTATTCTATTCATTGTCAATTAGCTTTGAGATAAACCCATGTTATATCTATAATAAATGAAATTGTACTCAGATAAGAGCATGTAGATACAGAACAATGTTACGGCTATTCAGATGTTGTTGAACAAACCCAAAGTAATTGTGCACTTCAACGATCAATCTTGTCTCTAAGAACAACCAGAAAATTCCTTGCCAAATGTTATATACATGAGTTCCGTATCAATCTCGTCTCTACTACATTTGGTTGTAAAAAAAGTTAGAAATTAGCTCTTTACTAAATGCAATGAAACATCAACTTCCTTTTTGGCCTTGCTGTTTAAACTTCGCCGATTGTCTCTTCTAAGTAGGCGATTTCATTAGCATTATTTGCCAGAGAAATGATCAAGGATCTTATATCGTTTAGGTTATAAAAATTCCAAGCTCATCTGCAGCACCTGGATTTATAACTTACGGCAATAGACCAATAACAGAAAGGAGTAACTAACCAATGCACAAAAAATCTGTCAAAGCTAATAGCAATACTTCTAGGAAAGTTCATGCAAATCAAAAAGTAATTCATATACAAACATCAATTCCGATTAAGAGCCATCAGCATACGAAGAAAATAAAAAAATAAAATGCATAAAATGTACGAAGAAAATGATCTTCAGAGTTCACGTAACAGGGAAACTTTAAAATCAAATAATCGAAAATTCAAGACAATGCGCACCTCGACCCTAAAAGAAATCAAAACAAAGCTTCCATTGAATCTACAACTCACCGCACAGTTAATCCACGCACAGGTGCCTGAAAGAACGGAGTCAAACCGCAAATAAGCTTACAACATCGCCGAGAGTTCCATTCCAACATCTTCTCCGATTAGCCGGTTGGCCACAGCTTTGTAGGTTGAAGTGAGACTGTGGACATTGGCGACGGAAATAGCGGCGGAGTAACATGACGGAGGAGCGTCAGCAGCGGAAGAGGAGCGAGGAGAAGGAGCGAGAAAGGTTGAATGCCAACCGAACTGACGAATAAATATCGTTTGTTCTTTCAAGAAAAAAAAAAAAATCGAGATTCTTTTGAGTCTCTAATTTATTTTTATTTCTTTTCATTTTATCCCTTATTTATTGTCTTTTTCGGTATTCTTGCCCAATAGTAAATGGCAGTATATTGTTGATAAAATCCATACTTTAATATTTATGGTTTAAAAATCTATATTTTAATTTGTATAGTTTGAAAATCTATAATTTATTTTCTATAATTTGAAAAGTTATAATTTAATCCTTAACCATTGATAAAATCTAAAAATTTGTTTGTTGTTCGTAATTGTGTGGGAATAAAATACGTATAAGTCAGTTATTTTTGTGTAATGATGGGAGTATGAGATAGGTAATTAATTGAAAAAAAAAATTCATATACATAATTCGCCTATTATTTTCGTGGACTATTTTTTAGATTTTGTCAAACCATAAGGACAAAATTATATTTCTTAAAATCATATAGACTAAATTCTATATTTTTCTAAATCAGATAAACTAAATCTTGTATTTCTCCGGACCATAAGTACTAAAGTCTAGATTGTTAAACAATAGGAACTAAACTTTAACTGACGAAATCATAGGCACTAAATTAATAATTAGTCTAAATTTTTTAATGCCCACAACGAAAACTTAGACTATATAAGTTTTTTTTTTTAGTATAATCGGAGAAGGAGATTACCGATTATATAAGTTTTTGCTTATGATCTAAAGCACATAGTTCCAATCAACTCAGGCAAAGAGCCGTAGTGTATTGAAGAAAATGGATACAAACTTAAGAATTTAATTAGACGAATATTATGAAGTGAACTCATCAACATTTCAATATTTAAATGTTCTCCTTGAATACTAAGTTACTCCATGGTGGTTCTAAATAATCACTTAAAATAATTACTAATTTATAATCACTTTAAATAACTTCTCATTTATAATTATTCAAAATAATTCATTATTAATTAAAAAAAAAAACTCATTATTTCAAAACCATTCATAATTTTGTGTGCCACCTCGGCAATTAAATGCAATTTGATAATCTATGAATAATTTTATTAAGTTATCAAATAAAATAAAAATTTAATATCTATTATTTTTATCATCCATATGTACATAACATTATAAATTTTGCAATACTAATGAGTAGTAATGATTCTATACTAATGAATCCATAAGCCATAGATTCAATCATTTCCCTCTTCATTAAAAAACAATTAAAAATACTATGCATTTAATATTTTATCAATTTATTGTTTAGATAGAACTAACAAGTTTAAAGTTAGTCCTTATATTAAATTTGGAATTATAATACCAATTTTAATCATTTTAATATAAGCAAATACAAATGTAAACCTATTTCTAATTAAAATTTAGGGAGAAATAGGTCAACTTTTTAAATAAAACAAACACCAAAAAAAAAAAAAAAAAATATATATATATATATATATATATATATAATATTATATTATGATTGATTTTAAGTTTTTTTTTTTTTTAATTGATGGACTAAAATAGAACGTTTAAAAGGTGATCACAATATAACAAATTTGAAAATATAAAGACTCAAAATTGACATTTGGAAGTTTTTTTTTTTTTTTTAAGTTGATGGACTAAAATAGAACGTTTAAAAGGTAATCACAATATAACAAATTTGAAAATATAAAGACTCAAAATATGACCAAAGTTGTATTTTAACCAAAATTTTAACTGTTAACGAAACATAGATTTAAAAAACAAAAATTATAACAAGATATTATTAAATTCAATTTTGATTAAAGTTAACTTCAAATTTCTCATCAATTTACATGGTAGACCATTAAAAAATATAACAACTCATAGGAAAAAAATTAGATCAAAATAATAATAATCCAACATATACAAAACGATATGATAAGTAATTAAGTATTACTTCATTATAATACATTCTAAAGTTATAAAATTGTAACATTACGTTAATAAATTAGATATTATAAAAAAAAATCAAAATCAAATAGATAGATAAGACAAAGTGACAAATATAAATAAAAATGATAGATCTTGTATAAATAAAACAAATATTTTATTCTACAAATTTCCATATGACAAGATATATATTATGAGTGTTTAAAAGAATTGACATCCTGAGCAATTCAAATTACCCAATCAAAATTATAAGGTTATGTCGAGTTAGAATTTTATTTGGGTTTGATTGAGTCATAATTTTATAGAGTTGAACAATTTTTGGCTCATTCAACCCAACTCAACCCGAAATAAGGAACAATATATTACATTTACATATCTGTGGGTGTGTTAAAAGATAAATTAATTAAAAAAAAGATTATTGGTTAGTATATTAATAAAGAACATGGGTAATAAAAGAAAGTGATCTAAATTTAAGTACAGTGTCAATCATTTTTTATTTATTTGTTTATATATTTTTTGGTATGGATATAGTTATTTGATAGACAAAAAAATTAATATACTAGATAACCCAACAAAATCCAACCTGAAAAATATAAAATTGGGTTTGGTTGTATAGGGTTGGACGGGTTCAAAGAAGGATTAACTCAAAATTTTAAGTTGGTCATTTCAACTCGAACGATGTATACCTCACAAAATATTGGATACTAAACAATTAAATGACTATCTATCGACTTTCGATACACCTGTCATTGTTTTACCAGTTTTGAAAACTCGAATTTTATTTCATTTTATATTTTGAAAAAAAAATTATAATTAAAAAAAAAAAATTTAGTTCATTTTAATAAAATATAAAAAAAGTAGTGTTATTAATTGTGGAGAATAAAATTTAAATTGTCCAATCAACTTGAATTTGGAAACCGAAATCAAGAGGGTATCGCTATCAATCTCGTGGGAGTCGTCATCAAAACAGGAACCAGTCGTTGAATCCACGGACTCGACTGAGACGAAAAAGAGCGATGATGATATTCAATTCAACGATTGGATTGGATTCTTTTTCTTTTTGAATCACACTCTTGCTCTTCGGTTTCGCCCTGACTCGGAACATGACTCGTTTTTCAGACTCCGACTCTCCTCAATTTAGTATCGGGTTCATGCTCCAATAGTCTCGGGTCGACCCGACTTACACTCATTCACTTTTTTTTTTTAAAGATAAAATTTATTAAAAACCGGAACCAGAGCACTAATGTTCAAACAACACCAAAGCAAACCCACGAGGGAAGTCTCTCCCTCCGACCAATATCCACTTGACCGCAAGCCACAAAAAGATCAAACAAACGCGACTATTGATAAGCAATAAAACCAACACGCTACTAATCTGTTGGGTTACTTAGATTCATATATTGTATTTATAATTGTACCTCGAACCACTGATCGAGTGGATACCAATGCATCATTGGTGCTAGTTAAGCTTTGTTCACTTTGACGTATTTATAACTGTCTTAACAACCCCGTTAACCCTTAATCACATTTGAACCCTTTCAAATTGAAGATTAATACTTAGGTAAAAATTAAACTACGATATTATTTCAATCGTTTGTTTAAGTCAATTATCATAATTGAAGGAAGAATATTGCAGAATCGTGTGGATATATATGAAGAGAAAATCAGAACTACGTTATTAATAGCTCGAATTGACAACGATATTAATATCAAGAACACAAAGGGCAACATACATAAGTTCAACAATTATTTGCTGATTGGCAAGGTGGTGACTGGGTAGATGGGCAAGGAATCAGCAAGGGTATATAGAAAAATTACGAATATGTTTGGATGTGAAATCGTAAAGTGATTATTAAAATTTGAGTTTTAGAAATAGCTTATTGAATGATAGTTTTTGTAGAAGATTGTAGTTAATAACTCGTTTAAATGATAATTTTTATCGAAGGATTGTCGAAAATACCTCATTGGACGTGGTTAGAATTAAATAAGTGTTGATTTGAAGGAGTTGGAAATGAGTAGGTAGATATCAATTATTAAAAATGAATGATTATTTTAAGTGATTATAAATAAATGATTAAAAGAAAGTGATTATTTTAAGTAATTGTCATTGTGTTTGTTGGAAGAAAAATTGGTAATAACTCATTTATGATAACTCGTCCCAAAACAAACACCTACGTGTTTTTCAAAATTTGTAACTCCATCAACCTAACTCAAACAAACACTTAATTAGTTTAAGACATGCATATCTCATCGACTCATCTTCTATATGTTATTCTACTCCTAGCAATACTTAAGTTCAATCAAACTTATTCGAATCTCGTTCAAAATCTGTCTACTCTTAGAGAGTTTGTTTCACATTATTAGCAAGATATTATAAATGAAATTTTATGACTCATCTACAAACAAAGTACTTCAAACGAGATATTATAATTATTTAAAATATTAAATTATTTATAATCATTCAAAATAATCATTCACTAGTTATCTCTAACTACTCAAGATAATAATTCATTTCTAAAAGTTCATTTATAATTATTAATTTCTATCTTTTCAAAATAATCACTAATTTCTAACTACATTCAAACGAGTTATTGTCTACCATCACTCTACAAAAATCATCATTCAATTACTAAAACTCAAAGTTTTAATCACTAAAAATAATCACATTTATAATCAACTCAAAACAATTATTTTATAATTTCACACCCAACCCCTTCAAAATAATTGTCATAAAGAATGATGATCTTGATTTCAGGAGGAAGAAATGAATAGGGAAAAAATTATGACTATGTTTTAGGAGAAAAAATAATTATGAAAAAAATAAATAAAATAATGAACATAAATTGAAAAAAAAAAAAAAAAAACTTATTAACATTCCCCTCTAATAATATTTATTATTTCTTCTCCAACCCTCATTTAATAACTATTTTATATTATAAAAGCTCGAAACACACAACAAAAAGTTCCCTATACATTCGTTTTTTTTTTTTTTTTTGCAGAAATATTCTTTAATTACACTTCTCAAATATTAAATCGTCGCAACATTTTCACCTAAGCTTCAATTTCACAACATGGTTAGAATTTGATTATGAAGACATGCTTCATTTAAGATCTCATATTCGAGACATATCTATGACATTAATTTGTAATTTACATTTTTTTTGATGTGTCACAGTGATTAGCTAAGGACGAACGTGATTACTCCGAATATACTGTGATTATCTATTTCCGAAAAAAAAAAAACACGGTTAGAATTTGAACAAATTCAGACATTTCAAAAGTAAATGGTTTTGTTTACTCCACAACTCCACCTTGTAGATTTTTATTAATAAAAAGAAAAGTTTGAAAAGTGAGAAGTGTAAGGTTGAAATTTTGCAAATTCTAATTTATAGGTGGGGATGCTATTTTTATATATATATATATATATATATATATTTATTTATTTATTATTATTATTATTATTATTTTAGATGATCTTTATGTTGAATTTTTTAATTTCATTTTATTAAAATAGTGATTTGAATGTGACAATATGTTTTGGTGGGGGACTTTGTTACTGCACATAGCTCAAACATCTCCCTTTTTCAGTCCACATTGTTTCATCTTTTTTGGAATTATTTATTATTTTTAACCTATTTTAAACTATTTCAAAACTAGCATGACTATCTTTCTAACCCCTATTTTTAGTTTGTCATCTTTTTTTTCTTCTTTCTTTCTCTAATTGGTTTAAAGCTTGAGTTTGAAATTTTGCCATTTATTTTGTTTTCCTCCATGTTTTGAATTTTAGGACGTAGAAAATTTTAATTTGTTTGAAAGTTTGTATAACACATTGAAATACTAATAAATATTAATTCATTTTTAGTCTCGCATAACCTATGCTTGCTTTGACTTGTTTTAAATTTTATTTAACTTGGTTGGAATGCAAGATTTACATTTATAACTACCAATAATACAAAAATTGAAATGTAGACATTAAATTTGTAGTATTAACCCAAAAAATAATAAATGAAGAGAAAAGGCAAATAAATTATTTAAATTAAATAATAAAAAGATTATGAAATAAAATGTGAAAGTTTTTCGCATCTGCCAATCATTTTCCATATAGAAGAAAAGTTTTGAATAATTGATTCATGAACGTGGCAAATAACTCCAAACAAGGCTTTCAATCTTCCTATGATGATGCACAACAAATAATGCCACTAACCTTAGTTAAATAATGCGATGGAACTAAAGTGCCTTTTTCATACTTTAACATCTCTCTCTCTCTCTCTATATATATATTACATATTTTAATCGAATTATTATTATTATTATTTTAATGTAAGGTTAGGATTTGTTATATTTGTCACGCCCTCATCCAATAATAATAATGGATTCAATCCAATTTCTCTTCATTTCTCATTCTCGTACTATAGTTTAATTAATTAAACCAATATTTTATTAATTAGTTTTCATATATAGTATAAATGCGTGTGACAATGAAAAGGCTTACCCTAAGGGAATCCACCTCTTTAATTATCTAATGAGCGGGTGGGAAATAATCATGAATTTATTAAGGGTGTTTTTGTAATTATAAAGAAAGCAATGGATGTCGATGTTACATTATATTATATATATGATATGGTATATATTTTTCAAAACAACTTAATCTTTTTGTTTCTTTTCGAAGTGGCATTTGGATTGCTTTCTCTTATTCTTCTGCCCGTATCTCCATATATATAATGGGGGAATTTATTCCCACTAAAAATATTTAAAATATTTTTGTGTATAATAAATTATTATATTAGATCCTATGGTTTTTTTTTTTTTTTTTTTTTTTTTAATTACGAGAGAGAGCAATACTAATTTATAAGATCGAATCCGTGACGCTGATGTTGAAATGGATTAACCCGAAACAATCTCTAAAACTCTTAATTTAAAATAATTACCATAACTGGAATCTTCTAAAACTCAAATTTCAAATGTTTGGAAAATTTTATAAGGGTTTGGTGTACTTATATTTTGTTTATTTTGTATGGATTTTTTTTTTTGGTAAATTACAAAATTCAATCCCTATGATTTCATGAAAGTCAGAGTTTAGTCTCTATGATTTGAAAATCTAGACTTTAGTTCCAGTTTTGATAAATATAATATTTAGTTCATATGGTTTGAAGAAAATAGAATTCAATTCTTATGGTTTGATAAAACCTAAAAAATAGTAAATCATAAGAGAATTAGCATGTAAATGTGATGTATGAATTATGTATTTTATTTCCAATTAATTACTTATCTCACACTTTCATCTTTAAACACAAAAATAATTAACTTTCACGTATTATATTCATCAACAATTAGAAACGATAGACTATTTTTTATATTTTATCAAATATTATAGACTAAATTCTAATTTTTCAAATCATATGAACTAAATGATAGATTCTTCCAAACAACCAAAGTCTAGATTTTGAAATCATATGAATTAAATTCTAGCTTTATACTTTTTTTGTAAATATATAATTGTTAATATTTAGATGATTGTATCTGTTTTTGGAAATTACATCTGAGATGAATTAAATACACATAATTGTTCCAAAATACATTTACAATTATAAATATAGTTTTCACAATAACTTAATATAATTTTAATTTATCTAACCTAGATACTTATTTATATAGAAATATTATCATTTTGTATATTCTTTTATTTATACATATGTAATCTTGCTTAATAATTAGTTTATTTTAATTTAATTTTTAAATTTTCAATAGTTTTTCAAAATAAAGAAGTTTATATAGAAATATTATGATTTTACATGCATAATAGATTTTGATTAAAAAAATTCTTTATACTAAAAATTGTGATAGCTATATAATTGTCCAAAAAATAACAAAAAATTAAATATAATATCTAAACGGCTTTAACCTAGCCCATCAACACCAAAATGTGTAATATAAAAAATTAGACAGACAAAAATGTGTTTAATAAATATCTTTAAAAACTTTATCTTTCTAAATGTTATTCTAAATTAAGTAGCTCCGACATTCGATTTGATATTTTAAGATATTTTTAC
>JBBMEG010000015.1:6828922-6842337 GCA_037832605.1 Cyclanthera cordifolia | reverse complement strand
AAACTTTTATAAAAATGACAGGCTCCCAAGCACCACTTCAAAAGGTTGAAGTTATTAGCTGTCCAACAGTTCCTTAATACCTGTTTATGTGAACTAGGAATTTGTTTGGGCCGAGAATACTCAACAAGCGGGTCGTATATTTTAGAACAATAAAGAACAGTAATGAAGTTAAGCATGCAGTTTTGGGGATAACTTGTTTTCTTAACGAGATAAGCACGTCATGCACGAAGACTGGTAGAGAAAAAGTCTATATTGGGAACTAATTCATAGCTAATAACGCGTGCAGCATGGGAATTACTACGGTGAATCAAAAAGGTTTAAAAGATTATTATTTTTTATTATTATTATTTTTTTTAAATATGCTTCCCATAAAATCTTAAGAAGGTGCTTGGATGTAGAATTGTAGAGTGATTATTTTGAGCGATTATAAATAAATAGTTATTTTGAGTGATTAGAAATTTAAGTTTTAGTAATAGCTCATTCAAATGTCATTATTTGAAAAGGAGTTCGTAGTTAATAACTCATTTGAATGATGATTTTTGTTGAAGAATTGCAAGAAAATAGTTCATTTAATTGATGATTTTTGTTGCGGGATTACAAGATATATAATAACTCGTTTAAATTATGATTTTTTGTTGAACGATGGCAAACAATAGTTTGTTTGAACGTAGTTAGCAACGAGTGGATATTTTGAAGTTTAGAAATGAGTGTTAAGAAATGAATGATTTCTTTTGAGTGGATAGATATGAAAGATTTTTTTTTTTGAGTGGATAAATATGAATCATTTTTTTAATGGTTAAAAATGAATGATAATTTTGAGTAATCAGAAGTAAATGATTATTTAGAGTGATTAAATAACTCTTAATGTATCGTGGGGCACTGGATATGGAGTCTGTATCTGTGCAAAGACGAAAACAAAAGAAGCAGAGAAGAGATTTAAGTCCGTAAACTATTATATTATGGTCGTACCTTCTTCAGATAACGGAGTTCAGTGTTTGTTCTCTCATTCAATAGATCTTTCCCATCAATTATCTGCACAAAGAAGAGTAAAGGCCATCATCAGAAGTCCGGTTCTTTGCTTTAATTAAAGGAAAAGAAAAGGTTAAAAGACATTTGAGTTCTTGTAAATTAACTTGAGTAACAAATTTAGTCCAAAAACTTAATATGTACAATTTAGTCCATAAGTATGTAACAATGTACTTCTAAATTTGTAACAGTACTTTTAAATTTGTAACAATTTAGTCGTTAGGATTTAATAGATTTTTTTTTCATACTAGGTTAATTAAGGACTAAATATAAACGGCAAAGAATAGATTGTTGCACATAAAAAAAATCTATACTTCATCTTGTTGAATCTTCGCAGTAGGGAATAAATTGTTATGATTTTTGAAGTATAGAAGCTAAATTGTTATAAATTAAAGCTTAAATACTAATCTGTTAAAATTTGAAAGTATAAGAACTAAACCGGGACTAAATTGTGTCATCACATAGACAAAGTTATCAAACCTAAAACACCCGCACGTATGTATTCTCAAAAAAAAAAACAAGACATGTGATGTAGCAAAGGAAAATGGAGAATAAATTTATTGTGTTCAAAAAGTGCGTGATGAAATTTAAAAGGGTCGTTTGTATGTAAATACTGGTTGAAAACCTACAAACAAACAAGTTTTTAACTGCAATAATTACTTCAAAATACTCAAAATAAACCCTCATTCTATATACTAATTCTAAATACTTTTGACTGCAATCATTATTAATAATTACTTCTAGATACTCAAAATAAATCTTCATTCTAAATATTAATTCTAAATACTTTTTCAAACTACATCCAAACAAACTTTTGATTGCAATTATTATTAATCATTACTTCTAAATATTCAAAATAAACTCTCATTCTAAATACTAATTTTAAATACTTTTAAAATCTACCTCCAAACAAGCTTTTGATTGCAATCATTACTTCTAAATACTCAAAATAAATTCTCATTTTCAATACTAATTTTAAATACTTTTAAAATCTATATCCAAACAAACTTTTTGACTGCAATCATTACTTCTATATAATTAAAATAAATCCTCATTCTAAATACTAATTCTAAATACTCTTGAAATCTACCTCAAAAAAAGAACCCAAAAATAGTCACCAAGATAGAGACACTTGTTATTTTATACAATATGATTATTTAGAGTGTCTTTTCTCACTGATGTTGAAACCAAAAAAATCCAGTTCTCTTTTTATCCTGAGAGTGACTTTACTCTCCAAATTTCTAACTACTACAACTTCGACGTGCAATTGATATGCTTTATCTAGACGCAGACTGCAATCTGACCATTTCATTCATACGTGAAAGAGTTAACAAATAAGATAGAAAGTGTGCACTTTTATACAATTTATTAGAGGCAACTTCATTTTATGTTACTTCACCAGTTGGCTAGCGGAAAAAACGAGTCATAGAGCAAAATACTAGAGCTTTAACTACTAGGAAGAATATGCTGTATATTGAAACTACCTCGACAATACAGGTACCGCAGCTTCCGCCACCGCCACAGTTCATCAATTTCCCCTGAGAACATTTATATGCATTGACACCATGGAAAATAACAGAGGTACAAAATGACCAACTAATTACTACTTTTGAGTTCATCAACGGGGTAAGGAAACGAACCCATGAGTCCACGACACCTTGGTTCGTAGGTATGCATTTATTGAGCTATTGCTCTTATTGGCAACTAATTACTACTTCAAGATTACTGTTGAGTTGATAAATTGATCTTTAACGAATTATTTTACACCCTTAATTTGTGGTTATATTTAACAGAGATGAAGTGATATTACAGAATTTAATACATAGAAACTATTGCTCTGATACCCAAACTTAAAGTTCACAGATACCAACAAATTTAGTTTTTATCAAAATACTTAAGAATCCATTGATTAATCATCAAAACAATGAATCATTTAATTAAGGTGATCCCTCTAGTCATAAGGCCTTAATTGATTCAACAATGAAAACTTCATCCAAATTCTTGAGGATAAAGACTAAACGATAAAGGGCAGGTTTATAACACGGGTTTAACAGAGTCATGATGATCAGAGAAAATAAGGCATCGTTCTAAATTTGGAATTCGGTAATATCGGCTCAGATTCATTATACAAGTTACAAGAAAACAGTCAAAATTACCCAATACCGTCATAGATAAAACCCATGATCATTGCATATCGTTATTTCATTCACATTATTCATACATTACAAGAAATTGACTCCACTATATTCCTTACAATGGCTAAATTTTAGCAAAGTTAGGGCATAGTATATCACAATTCACAACACACTCCGTATTTCGCAGAAATCAAAACTTACATAGGGGGCGTACAACTCGATCTTGTTATCCAGCATTATATTCCTCAACAGCTTATCGCCGCTTATCGCCTTGACAGTGTCGACCGGGAGCGATCCGTCGCTTCCTGGCTTCGGCTGTTGCACCAAGCAACCACAAACATCAAACAGTCACAATCCAACAAAATCCACGGAACTAAAATTAAATTAAACGATAAAGAATTCTTCAACGCTAAGTTACCCCAAGAAATTCCAGCTCGATTTCAGGTTTCTCTGCCGGACTCGACAGCAATGGCTCTGAAGAATTTGCAGCGAAGGAGAGCGGGAAGGTCGGTTTTCGATTACGGAAATTTCCGATGAGGCATCGGCGATTGGCACCGCCGGAGGAAAATTCCGGCTGCCGGTGTGATAAAAAAGCTGTGGTGACGTTCAGAGACGCCATTGCATTATCCTCCTCTCTCAGCTCCACCAGTCGGACATTTCTGAGCCGTTTGTCATTTTGTTCGTTACTTTTCCGCCGCGAGTTTTGAAGGGTAATTTCGTAAATTGTAGTATCCTTGTGGCCAATATTCAAAAAGCAATTTTAAAGAAATTTGGATTGAGTAGAGTATTTAGTGAATATTCAGAAATAGTATTTATTAAATTTCTTTTTATAAATTAATCCAACAAAAATTACATTCAAACCAGTTTTTGACTGTCATCATTACTTCTCAATACTTTAAATAAATTTTTATTTTAATATTAATTTTAAATATTTTTAAAAACTACATCCAAATAAATTTTTGATTACAACATTATTTTTAAATATTCAAAATAAGTCATCATCCTAAGAGCATGAATGCCTAGGTGGCATACTTAGAAGTTTTAAAACCAATTGCCCACGTGGTGTTTTGATACATATATTTGGTGGTGTGAACATCTACCATACAAATAATTACCAGTGAGCAAAGTAGCTCATAATTTGTACAATTTTTTTTGCCACCTTAATAAATTCCTTAACTATCTCATTTATTTATTTGTTTTACTCTTAGACCCTTCTTCAAAAGAAGAAATTTAAAAGAAGGTAGGTATTTTCTAAATTTCATTATTAAAAAAGAAAAATTGCAAATATATATATCAATCTCTTTTTTTTAAACACATTCTATTGACACCGAAACAAGCCATCACTACAATCTTCCTCCACCGCAGAGGCGATATAGAGGGTGACTCTCCAATCCTCACCATCCATTTTGGCTAAAGAACCTGTTACCTATTATAAGATCGACTACAATAAGCAAAGTTAACTACACCTACCATAGAAGAAAAGTTCTTGATGTTAAGAAAAGTTTCATGATTCATCCGAAAATAACGTTGACAACGACCAAGGTGTCCGACTCCATCAATATAAGGGGAGTCAAGGCTGATTAGCGTCAAGAATACATATGAGACTTTCTTTAATCGTCAAACCTTCCAAGATCTTGATAATTAGGCTCATAAACCTAATATTTGACCTGTCATAACCGGCTCACCTTCAAACTCCTTCCTTTGTTTTCTTCCCATTCATAACTTGACTGTCATGCCCATTCTCAATGCATTTTTTCCTAGCGAAAAATAAACTTCCCTTTTCTCATTAGATATTCTAGCCCACAGATAACCTAAACCCGACCACTTGAGTCATCTTCTCAACGGAATTTTATTTTCCCTAAATTTCGATTGGGATACACTAATCCCCTTTTGTGCCTTCGTCATTTTCTCTATAACACCCCACCCATAGAAATTGGCTTCGTAGGTCTAGCCAACAAAATCTTGCACAAGTCTCCCAAGGTGGCTTGATCTTGTCATTGCATTCCAGAATTTGACAGAAACCTGTCTTCTCTTGATACGTGCTTTGATGAGCCGTTAAGCTTATTCCCTAGCACTATTCAGATGTAATTTCTAGTGAGTTCTCTTAACTTCTAAAATATTTTGATTCCCTCGATCTCTAAGCTCTTCCTACTCTTCTGATAACAATCACTCTCCTTCCTTCTGTCGCATCCTCATTCTCTTTCGATTCCTCATATCATCGAATTGTTTGAAAAATTAAGCCTAGGCCCATGACTATTCTTCCTTAAGCACAAGACTATACTCTTCCTTAAGTCTTCACTAAACGATAATGAAGTTCTTCTGCCACCACAAAAGGGACGTCAATCCTTAAAATAGTGTCTAATCATCCCACAACGCCTACAAAATTCATGAAGTTTTTCATATGAGAGTCACCCAATTCTCCTCAGCCATGACTCCAACTTTTCACTTTTATTGCTCTTATCGCAGAGTTTTTTTCACATTAATCGCAACCTTAATTTTATGAAACTTGCCTCTATTACGAGTATCTCCCTCCTTATCCTATCATATAAAGGCCTATCATATTTCCCAACTTTTTGGCACAACTCTCCAAATGGCACGTAAACTCAAGGTATGATATTCTCTTGTCTCCGATCATTTGTTCAAATAATAACACAATGAATTATCAAAGAGCGAATGACCCATTTCCAACACTTTTTCTTTAATAATTTTACTTTCAAAAGAGCAAAGAATTGTGTTTGGACATAAAACTTTCCTCGTTCCCATCATTCCATATTTTTTGAATGAATTTCTTGAACGAATCAGTACTAATATCCTTGCCTGATAACATTTTGCAAGCTAGACCCGTTTCATGATTTTTGCCAAACTCTACAATATCGCTATTTTCAAGCTCGAAAACATCATTTACTTCGTTCGCAGCCACTATCAAATATTTATTAGCTTTGCAAAAAATGTTTGCATTCATTCTACCAATCAACCTAAAGCTTGACTCACTAAATTAAAGACAAATCTCACACACAAAATCAACATATTTTACTCTCACACTTCTCCTAATAGAGAATTCCACACTCTTAAAGATTTCTCTAAAATATAAATCATCATAACTACCTTGTTTAAACTTGCAAACAAAACAAAATATGTTATTATTTTATGAGACATATATATAATAAATGATTAATCTAGATATTAATCAACGATAATCATAACCAAGCACTAATGTTCTACCATAATAATGAATATAATCATAGTTTGTGTTGAGAATTTTAATTTGCAAATTACTTTTCAACCTGCCACACAAAGGAAAGAAGTGTTGGGATATTCTCTCGTTGTTCACTACAAGACAAAAAAAAAAAAAAAAAAAAAATCCCAAGTGGGATGTAACCTTTTTATTACACACTAACATTACATAAAATACGCACAAATTGTATTTATTTTAGTGGGGTTTATAAATGATGTCTATCTGCTTCAAATTTTGACATAAAATATGAATCAAATGTAGCAATAATTAATAGTGACATAAAATCTAAGTATCACTTTTCTTTTATTTATCATTATAAATTTATAATTTGATGCTTAATAGATTATATAAGATGATACCTAAAAATATTCTTTTAATTTCTTAGTTTGTTAGATTTTATTGTCCAATAAAATCGAGTATTCTAAAAAAGAAAATAACATGTCTATCTATAATTGAACAATCATTAATTAATTTAATAAGTGTTCAAGAATTAAAACTAAAATGATTTCAAACTTAAAATTTAATTTAAAATTAACATAAGTTAACTAGTGACATACAAAAAAAATGACAAACTAAAAACTTAGATGTAACGTACACTTGCATCTACAAAAATGAAACTTTTTTCTAACATACACTTGGATCTAACATGCAAGAAAAGAATAACATTAGAATACACAAAAATCAAAAAAATATATCTAAGGAAGGGAAGGGGGAGGGGGGGCCGACAGTGAGAAGAGGAAAACGTCGGAAAGAAGGGGAATCGACGGCGGAGAGAGGAACTGGCGGAGATAGGGGCCGACGGAGATATATAAGGTCGGTGAAGAGAAGACCTGGCAGAGAGGGGACCTGGCGAAGACGGGGGTGGTGATTTGGCAAGAGGGGTCGGGAGAAGGGTTAAAGAGATATGGGGAACAAGGTATATGAAAAGGGGTTAATTTTTTTTTACATAATCAGGTAGTTGCCGACGGCTAAATGCCATCGGCGTTAACTGATTTGCCGATGACTTATCAAACTGTCATCGATTGTCACCTTCTTTTTTCCCCAAAACGAAATTTAGAGGGGGAAATTTAATTATTTTAGCCGAAAAATGAAAAACCCGTTGGGAATACGCTATCTTTACCGACGGTTGTTGTTGCAGTCGGCAAATATTGTTGGACTTTTCTCAACGGTTGCACTTGTCGTCGCCGATTTCCTTTTTTGTCGATGACATTTTAGCCGTCAGCTATTTCTTCATCGAGGAGATGATGTTTTCTAGAAGTGAAATGATCCCTAATGAGTACGAAAGAAGAGAAAACGACTCGCTCGTACCTTCAACTACTTGAAATATACAAGAAAGAATTACAAGTAAAACTTAAGCATAGACGAACCCAACCTAAAATATTCTATACAAATTTCGGCAGTATATAATGACGTATATTTAATTTAGGTCAAAATATAAACTTATTATAACATATAACTATGATAAGTGGGACTATATTTGCTGTAGAATAGCTACATCACAACAACACTTAAAAATTAGAGGTCGTGACCAACTTTGCTGCAGAATAGTAACAACACATTTAAAGCAAAAAAAAAAAAAAAAAAAAAAATCAAGAACATACCTATCTTCTTAGATGAACCATTGGCGTCGTTGAGCCTCTTTAAGACCTCTGCTAATGTGGCTTGCATTTGGCTCATTTGATCTTGTATCTCTCTGTTTTTCATTATGAGAGTTGTTATTCTCTCCGTCAGCTCACTTTCACATGATTAGGCACCTAAACTCCTCAAAATAGATGAGTACAATGTTTTTTCTTATTTTTCTGGTGGCAGGTAGGTTGTGCCTTAGATTCCATCATGCGATGTCCTAACACATTTTCACATATTTCTTCATGTGTTAGTGACATCCCTACTAGTGGATGACTCTAGTAAGTTAAATATTATCTTGGGCCTACTAATAGAAACAAGTAATTAGATAAATATTCTAAATTGAAATGACCTTATGTGAAATCTTAATTTAATTAACTTACATACACTTCCCTCGCTGTGTCAGTGATCCAACCATCTTCATCTTCATTTAGTGGTTTCTTGTAACACATTGCTTTGAACACATTGACAAGACCCATCTCTTCTTCTCCAACTGCAATTTTTTAAAGTGAAAAACATAGTAAATCTTTGATAACATTAAGTTATCAAAACAAATAATAAAAAACAGAACGATGTATCATAGTCTAATAATTTGACTACATCTATTATGTAGCCATATTTAAAAAATAATTTGTCTCTATTTCTAAGTCAATCTTTGTTCATTTTTTTTTCTGCTCTTAATATAGCACACTTTTTTGTTGTTTCACCAAACAAACCTGCATGATTGATATATGCAAACTATTATAGTGTGTTACATGGTTACGAGTTTCTTATTGTTTTGATAACATTAAGTTATCAAAGCAAAGAATAAAAATTTTGATTATATAATTTTTTCATCCACCACTAAAATATCTAAGAAGAAGAAAGAGCAAATATTAATTATAAAGGAAAGAACAAAGATAATTAGGTGATGTTTATGCATACACAATGACATACTTATTTAGTAAAACAATTATGACACATAGAGAGATTTGAAACATCAAACAATAACATTGCTCTTTTGAATTAAACATCAACCAAATTACATGAAATATTATATAACTCAATTTCTCAAATTCAAATCAAAAAATTAATTAATATAAAATAAAAAAATCACCTACCTAAATCTAATCGAAGTTTATAATCCAAATCCAAATCCGTAAATCCATAAATTTCTAATCTAAATCTCTAAATTTCTAAATCTCCAAATCTAAATCCGACATAATGAAGCTAAAATTCATTCTTTGGCTAAATCCCTAAATCTCTTATTCTAAATCTCTAAAACAAATTTAACTCTAAATTATTATCGCTAAGTCATGACCTAAATCTAACAAATATATTGAAATTTAAAATCATAAAAACCCTAAATCTAACCAACATAACCCTAAATCTAATTAATATAACTTACTTGTAGTGCTCGGAGGAGCAGTAACAATGCGCGGCCGAGGAGTATCAGAGGCAGGCGGTGGCCGAAGTGTTTTTTTGTAGAGAATAAAGTTTAGGAAGAGAAAAATGAGTGGGAAAATCGTGAATTGTGCATTTTATAATTGAAGCTACCGTGATAGAATAAAGTTCTGTTGTCGTAGCTCATTTAAAAAAAAAAGTTTGAGCTTCGGCGACGAAAATACTAGCCTCCGTCGTCGATGCACTCATTTTTCCCTTTTTTTCATTTTGGAGGGAAAACCTAAATGCCAATATGCAATGGAGAATCGATTTTGTCACCGAAGCTCTAACGTTTACCCCTCTTTTATTTGTTTTCGAGGGAAACTGAAAGGGGTTAGCAATGAAAACCTTTATCCGTCCCTTATTTTATGGGCTAAGGCGACAGATGGTTGCCTTGCTAATTGGTTATAACGATGAGAGAAGACTTTCGTAGCCATACCATATGGAAGCGACGACGAAGTAATGCCTCTGTTGTTGACATTTAAGGATATGGCAACGAAGGAACGTTTGCGTCGATGTAGGATATATACAGCGACAAAAACTTGCTCCATCTCGAAATCAATCGACGCCTTAAGATTTTTTTCTTATAGTGATAGTTTTATTGTTTAATTAGCTTTGATACTATTGTGATACAAACAAAGTAGTCTCGTATTGGTTAGACGAGGAAAGATAGTGAGTATATAGAGTGATGACAACCATCTTTATTGGTATATAGTATTTTGGTTTGAATAAAAGCAAAAGCACAAAATTTATGCATAACATGAACAATATCATACAAACATGAAGCTTCGGGTTGTGTTATCATCGTTATAATTTGGAATAAAAACCATACACCTAATTTAGCAATATTGGTAGAACGCCTCAATGTAAGACGTTTTGGAGCGCACGGACAAAAATTTATGGTAACTTTATCAAATTGGTAGTGTACTCTCAAAAAAATAGAAGTTTGACTTGGATATGAGATATACAAATTGACAAGTAGTGTACACTCAAGAGGAGAAGAGTTAGTCGAATATAATAGTCATGACAAAATTTTGCTCTATCAAAACAGTCGTGTACTCCCATCAAAAGAAGAGTTGGTTTGAATGATCATTAAGATGGATTGACAATTTGAGGGGAGGCATGGTTTTTGTTCAATGGGAGGATCGTTGGGATACAAACAAAGCTGTCCCACAACCAATGAAGAGAAGATCATTAGTATATAATTAATAACCAACTATCTCCATTTTACAAAACTTTTTGTGTGGAACCAAAAATAAAATATAAAGATTACGTCCCAAGATGTAAACAATATTATACCAATATGAAAATTTGAATTTCATTCTTTTTATCTCTTAAATTGAATGTGTTTTTATCTTAAAATTAATTGATAATTGATAGAAGCTCAGCTATGTGATTGTATGTTAAATTTCCACCATTTTATATTCATATGGATCTTCAGCAATCCAAATATACTGTTAATAGTTGGGTGATATTCTCCATTTGAAAATAGACAAAAGTAATAGATATGGTAATAATGGGAATCATTGACTTTTGATAATGGCTATATATGTCTCATAAGTTTACCCAATTTGATTGGTGGAAAAATTCAGAGAAAAAAAAAAAAAAGCCCTTCATTTTTGTGTTAATGTTTTTTGTCTTATTATTGCAAATGCTAAGAGACAAAATTTTAAAACTTCCGGGTCAACTTAGAATAACCCCCAACAAAAATTGCATCCCTAATTTCAATCCAAGAATATCCACATCTTTCCTTTAATTTTCGGGTGCATAAAAGAATCGACAATTTCGACTTCTAATTCAAATTATAAGGGTTGATTTGAGTTATAATTTTTCATTTTTGTTGAGTTGAGTTAATTTTAAGGTTGACCAATTTTGACATAATTCAACTCAACTCAATCGAACTACTTTGAATAATAAATACACATATACATATGTGTGAGAAGAGAAATTAATTAATAATATGAATTCTTAGCATATTGATAAATAACATGCACTGATAGAATAGACGGTCTAAATTTAAGTACAATATGGTCTATATTTTATTCATTTGTGTATATACTTACGAGGTATGAATATAGTTATTTTATAGATAAAAAATACAATTCAAGAACCTATTCAATTCAACTTAAAAATATAGAGTTTGGTTGAGTTGCTCTAGTGCATAGAGTTGAAGAGAAGATTTATCAACCCGAGACTTTGACTTAATCTTAAAAATCCTCCTAATCCTACCCAACTCGGACCATGTGCACCCCAGATCTCTAGGCCCCTTCACCAATCGTATATCTCAACATATTGATTGTATTGTTGTCGTTCTACATGATCTCTTAATATATTCACTACTATTTATTTGTTGTCACGTTTAATTGAACAATTTATGTTTTTTGCTAAAATAGCTTCATTTTTTTTACAAATTAAACATATTAATAGAGTTGGAGAACCTTTGAGTAAGTTAATTGTTACAACTTTAGTAGATTTGGAAGTTTGGATTGTCACAGAAAGGTTGGTGCACAATAATTTCATTATTTTGTGTTAATTCAGATCAACACTAGCGTCACGGGTTAAAAAATGATATAATTTGTTATATATATAAATAAATATATATATATTCTTAACCCAATGTCAGGAATTTTTTTATTTTTAATTTTTGGCAATTGTAGGTTTATGTTTGTACGTTAAGAGTTTTTATTTTTTATTATTATTATTTTTTTTGGTACTTTAGAGATTCGATTGTATATAATTTCGAGATTCATAAATTATTAAATTTAAATGATTATTATAAAATATTATTATAAGTAAACCACATTGTTTCCCATTTCTTCATTTTATACAATCATGTGTGGAATATTGCAAACAACAATAAAAACCAGTTGAAAATAGGGAGGGAAAATAAGAGAAAGAGATAACATTATTTCTTTTACAAATAATTAATTATGATTTAATGAGAAATTGCACAAAAAATTAGTTGGCAAGATGCAAGAATTCATCTCTCTTTTGTTCTTTTCTCCATATGGCTAACCATCTTTCCATTCAGATTTTCAATTAATTTAATATAAATCTAATAAAATAAGTGTCATTTTCTTAGGTTGTGGACAAAAAAAAAAAAAAAAAAAAAAAAAAAAAAAATCCCCTTTTCCCATTCATAAGCAAAAAAAAACAAAAAATATTTTTTGGCTTTGCATTGATATTGCCACAAACTTTTTTTCTTTGCCTTCAAATTTGTTTTTATCTTTGTTTTGTCCTTTTCTTCAACTTCATATATCAATTTCCATAAAAACAGACACCACTTTGTCCAAAATTGCCTCCATTTTTAACCTAATCTTCATCTCCTTCTGTCCCTCTAAATTTGTTTAAAACCCCCTCAGCCAACTTTCTTTTGCTTCCAAACCAAATCTTCTCTTTCTTTTTCTTTTTTTTTCCTCTTTTGAATAACATCATGACCACTCTATCTGAAACATTTAGAGACCATCCTCTTCACCTCCACCATATTGTCCCTTTAGACTTCGCTTCCTTGCGAACCGTCCCGGACTCCCACGATTGGCCTCAATCCTCTCCCGACATCGCTTCCTCTTCTTTGCATGAGACGCTTCATACCAATATTAGAGATGTTTCGATCCCCTTGATTGATATGGCCGATTCCGATGCCGCAATGCTCATTGTTAATGCTTGCAAGACATGGGGAGTGTTTCAGTTGACCAACCACGACGTGCCGATAAGCACGATAGAGAGTGTCGAAGGCGAGACACGACGTTTGTTTGATCTTCCGATGACACAAAAGCTGAAGGCGCTTCGAGCTTCCGGTGGCACCACCGGGTATGGGTTGCCTCGAATAACGCCATTTTTCTCTAAGTATATGTGGCATGAAGGGTTTACTATTATTGGGTCCCCAATGGATCATGCTACACAACTTTGGCCTTCAAACTACCAACCATTCTGGTAATCCTTTTTCCATGCATTTTCATACACGTTTTTTTTTT
>JBBMEG010000015.1:6794761-6804783 GCA_037832605.1 Cyclanthera cordifolia | reverse complement strand
TTAACTAACTAGGTTTATCTGATTTTTTTTTTAATAATAAATATATAATTAATTAACTAGGTTTATCTGATTTTTTTTAATAATAATAAATATCATAACTTCATTAATTATTTATATTTAAAAATGCACCATTTACTACTAATAAAATTATTGTTTTTAAAACAAATAGTTAATGAGATAAAAAAAAAAAAAAGGTTGTTGATTAATAAAATTTTGTAGAAAGATTTGAACTCACGAAGAAAATGGTAGATAACTTGTTAAAAAAAATGCAGGGCTCTCAAATAAAAAGGCAGTTTTTTTAAAACAGAAAAATCAGGTAACCAAGTTCAACCTAGACCAAGTACTGAGAAAACATTAAAACAAGTGAAGCAAAATTTAAGATTGCCGGAAAATTTAATACTTATTGTCACCTCGAACCTAGGATCTCACGCCCTCAAAGCCTTGGCATTCAACCTCTACGCCCCTGGGACTAGGGGTGTTCAAAATAATCGACAACCTGAGCAACTCAGACTACCCAACTCCAATTGTAAGGGAGTTAGAATTCTATTTGGGTTGGGTTATAATTTTCTAACTTTTTGTTGGGTTTGGTTGGTTCTAGAGTTGGCCAAATTTTGCCTCGTTCAACCCAACCCAACCCGAACTAAGAATAATATATACATATTCATATTTGTGAGTATGTTATAAGAGAAATTAATTAAAAAGATAGTATTTTAGTATAATAATAAATATCATTCACTAATATAAAAAAAAAAAGTAATTTAAGTTCAAATATAGTATCAATCATTTTTTATTCATTTGTAGGTATGAATAGAGTTATTAAAAAAAAAAAAAAAAAAAAAAAAGATTATAACAACCCGAAAACCCAACCCAACCCAACCAAAAAATATAGGATTGAGTTGGGTTGGATTACTTTATTGCATAGGGTTCAACGGGTTGAAGGAATGACTAATCCAAAATTTTGGGTTGGTCCTAAAAATCTCCTTATCCAACCCAACCCGGATCATGTACATCCCTACCCGGGACTAAAGGCCGTCTTTTCACCTTTACTATTTTTTTACTTAGTTATTCAACACACGTTTCTCCAACTTTCTTGTAAGAAAAACAAAAAGGTAAGATTTATCTTTAGATCAAGAAGGTATATCTTGATATTGGAAAACCAATAACAACAAACAAGGCTCTCGGGGCTATATGATCAAGAAAGTATATCTTGATATTCAAAAACCAATAACAAAAAACAATGGTTATCGAGGCTGGACTAATAAGATGAAACATTTTTTTAAAAAATGATCATCCCTAGATTGCGGCACCAAAATATATCGGAGGAGCAGAGACAAATTGTAGGTGGATTATAAATTAATAATACAAACAGGTCCCAAACCTAGGATCTCGAAGAGGGCCCTAGCCTTCGAACAACTGTACCACCCTTTGACGTTTCTCTTCAATAATTGAACTCCCTTCCAATAGAACCTTCTTTTTTTTCAGAAATGATGGCTCCACTTTCCCTCAACACTCAACTTCATCAAACTCACTATTCTTTTGCTTTTCCTTTCTTTTCTTTTTTTTAATTTTTCCCTGTAAACTTAAAGCCATATTCATCTTCTCTCTTAATACATCAACAATTGGGTCAGAGGCATTTCAGAACCTTGTTTCTTTTGAGCCTTCATTTTTGGGATATAAAAAAAAAAGCAAAAAAAAGGCATAAGCAGGAGACAAAAGGGAAGAGTAATAGTATACATTCTACCAGCTGGAGCCCACAATTACAGGAACAGTTTTGTCAGAATTTGGGGCCATATCTCAATGCCATGAACATCAACATGTCTAAGAACAGAACACAAAGCTAGAGACCAACGCAAACCATTACCATATCACTGCCTTACCTTTCCATTCATGTAGTGTGGGTTACCTTGTTTTTGTTTTTTTTCTTTTTTTTACTTCCACAGCTTGATAAACTGGTCATGGCTGGCTGAAGCAACTAGACCCGATGCCGGGGAGACTGCTAAGGCAGATATTAAACCTTCATGAGCTGATAGAGTCATCGTCTTGTTCTCCGCCGTGTCCCAAAGCTCTAACGACTGCAACGGTCAAGACAAAATGGAAGTAAAGGGAGTAGCTATTTAATCATTCAAGGCTTAATCAAACGAACAATGAATGAACCAACAAATGCACAAACTAAGATGAGAAAATTATGCTTCTTTGTAACTTAAGAATATGATCCAACAACACCACATCTTTATCCATATTCCTTGGAGAAGAGGACTTGCCTGGTAACATCCAATGACCAGCAAAGAAGAATAGGTGGGATGGAAAACGCAAGAGTGGAAGTTATTCCCGTTGATGCTTAACTCATGAATGGATTCGCCCTCACTCCCTGACGCAAGTGTCCACACTCGAACAGAATCCTCGCTAACGGATGCCAGGAACTCTCCAGAAGGATCCCAGCAAAGAGAGTTGATCGTTTTGGTATGGCCCTATATTTGGAAGCACAGATTTCAACCAAAAACGTGAGCCAATCCACATGAAAATTGAATCAAACACTAAAAGAAAGAAATTTCAGAAACAAAAGATCAGACAAGTCTAAGAACAAACATGAAAAATGGAATTTTAATGATCGCCACATAACTACATAGCAAAAATGGCACCTAAATAGCATATTCAAGTAAACAGTCCAAAATCAAGAATAGAAAAACAAGCCCACATCAATCTATCTTTTATTTCAAGTAACTACAAAAAAAAACCTCATACTGCCCATAATATGATACATGTGATTTACAGGGTTGCATTCAACTGACTTGAATATCCAATACTGATGAATGATGCACATCAACAAAAAAAAACAGTATATGACATATCTTTGCCAGATGATACCCTCCAGATATAAACTGACCTGTAATGTATGCACACGTGCCTGCGTTTCTACATCAAAAATGGATACAACATTATCTACAGCAGCACCGAAGTATCTTCCAAGACGAGGTTGAAATCTCAGCTGGCCTGTACCACCCTAATTAACACGAACGATTCAGAACCAAGGTACAATAGTGAATAGCCTATATACAAATAACTACCATTTTCCAACACTCGGCCAAAAAAGGAGCATGGAGAAAAGGATGAGCTACTTATAAACCATGAAGAAGAAAAAAGATACCTTGAATACTGCTGTACAGCTGCCATTAGTGATATTCCAGTATCGAATCTCACCTTCACCATCACAAGAGCAAATAAGGTCATCCTTCTTTGGATGGAAGTCCAATGACATAACAGAAAAAGAATGTCCCGTAAAGGTACGTAGGGAAAAACAACGCTGCAGATTGAAAATCGAAGTAAGGATTGAGAAACAAAAAGCATATTGTATAATTCTTTTGCAGATGGCCAACATAAGTACATAAATAAAAGGAAAAAAGGACCCTTGATTTTTCTAGTAATTATCAATATGGTCCTCTTAAACCCTTTAAAAACCTCAACTTTATCCCTCACGTATTAAAATTTCTAAACCAAGTCGTTCCATTAAAAAAATACCATGCTTTCATCTAGAGAAATATAAGAATATGCAGAGTGAGAAAATATCTGAAATTGCCAACCAAGATAACTCGAGAGCCAAGATATGAACTAGTAACCAAGAAGTTACACGTTCAAATCCGAC
Source organism: Cyclanthera cordifolia (assembly GCA_037832605.1). Lineage (NCBI taxonomy): Eukaryota > Viridiplantae > Streptophyta > Magnoliopsida > Cucurbitales > Cucurbitaceae > Cyclanthera > Cyclanthera cordifolia. The sequence goes on along the minus strand of JBBMEG010000015.1, from coordinate 6,801,143 downwards.
ACCTCAAATATTGTTGAGTTAAAAACAAATCTAAAATTTTAATAAGTATTGATTTATTACTCTACTGGGAGATATGATGTGCCACAAAGAAAAATGGATTTTATCAAGGTCCAAATTGAGTTTCAGGTGTCAACAGTCATGTAGCATTGACGCAAGCATGTGTGCATGTCCAACAACTACATTTATAAATTTGAATGCCAAGAAAACCATATGAAAATTATTTCTTAGGTAAGTGGCAACCATGGATTGAACTCGCCACCTCTTAGTTACTTATGGCATTGTTAACCACTAGGACACACTCCATCTCCATCATGGTTCATTTCCATCTTATATTAACATAAAGAAGTATATGTGCAAATCTCTAATCAATATTCAGACCTTAAATTTGTCAAGACCTCTCAACCTATATTTTTTCAAAAATAGATTATCTGAACTTATAGCTATGACTGTAAATGAAATAATATTACATATCCAATGGTTTTTTTATTTAACAATATAAGGGGCGGAAAGATTAGAATTTTGAACTCGTATCATCTTAGTCCTGCTCTTGTTCGCTACCCATACACAGATAAAGCTCAATGATAATAATAAAAAAATGGAAAATTATAAACTTAGTCCCTATGGTTTGATGAAAGCTAGAATTTAGTTCTTATGGTTTCAAAATCTAGACTTTAGTCCTTATGGTTTGGAAAAATCTAAAATTTAGTCCCTATGATTTGAACAATTACTATTTAGCCTCTAAAGTTTGATAAAACTAAAAAATAGTCCATCGTTTGTAAATGTTGGTGAATAAAATACGTCGAAATTAGTTATTTTTGTGTTTAATGATAAGAGTGTGAGAAGAGTAATTAATTGGAAAAAATATATATAATTCATACATTACATTTACATACTGAATTCGTCTACAATTTAATAACATGGACAATTTTTTAGGTTTTATAAAACTAAAGGGACCAAATTCTATTTCTTCAAACCATAGGGACTAATTTTTATATTTCTCCAAACCATAGGGACAAAATTATATATTTCTCCAAAGTCCAAACTATAGGGACTTAAGTCTAGATTTTCAAACCATAGGGACTAAACTCTAACTTTCATGACCATATGGACTAAATTTATAAGTTACCCTAAAAAAAATGTGGGAAATCATTGATAAAATATGCTTGGTCAATTTTGAATAGTTAATCTAAAAATTGTCATAACAATGTAAGCTAAGCTTTATGCATAAGTCAAAATTCATAAGCAAAAACTTGTAGACGTTATTCCAGGTTATTTGTAGGATGCAAGACCAATAATTAAGGAATGAAGACTCAGAAGAGAATAACTAACATTATCAGCATCCCAAACCCTGACAGTTCTGTCGAATGAAGATGTTGCGAGACGGGGCATGCTAGGACTGAAACGAACATCAGTGATCATAGAAGCATGCTCTTCAAGTGAAGTTTTCGGCTTCAAATTTTCTGTGTACCATAATACAGCCTGCAAAACCATAATCATGAACCCCAAGAGAAAAATACTCCATACATACAGGCATTGATCAATGCTGCAACTTATAACTGGATTTTACATATATACACTATTTTAAACATAATATTCCTGATTAACTGTACGAGTCATAGACAATGAGTTCTCACCTTTTTATCATGGCCACCACTAGCAAGCAATTTTCCATCAGATGAAAAGTGGCAAGAGGAGACTTTGCTTGAGCTTGCTCTAACAGAATTCACCTCCGTAAATGTGAATCCTGAATATTCAATTCACTAATGAAGTTAAATATAACATACCTTAAGATACCAAACACCAGAAAATGTGATAGGGTTGGGCCTTAGAAGGGTTCATTAATATTAGAGGGGCATATAAGAAAATAGTTAGGGAGTTTGTTAGGAATTTTAGTTATAAATAGAGAGGTTGTGTGAGAGGAAAGATATCCATATTTTGAAGAATTTCATTAGGGCTCTTAGAGATGTTCTCTAGAGATGGGAGGTTCCAAGTCCTATTAAAACTTGGATTATCTTGTAGTTATTTGTACTTTTGTTATCAATATATTTTGGTTCTTATCAAAATGCTCAAAAATAATTATCAAGAAGCTATGAGTTCGTATCCCCACAGGTGGTTATTAAACTCAAAAGAACAACCAAAAAAACAAGTAGAAAGAAAAGTATCGCATTTACTGCACCTTTGCTTCCATCCATACAGCGGCCTACAGGATCTCTAGCGTCCGTATCATCATGGGATAAAAAAGACTCTACATTATCATCAAGAGACCCGTCCTCTACAAAGCGATCCATATCAGCCTGCAATTCAAGATCTTTATCATCCCACTGCCAAAAGGGGATGCCAATAAGCAAATGCAAAAAGGAATTACTTAAAATTCCTTTTATAAAAACAGCTACCAAGCTCCACCTACCAACTGATTCGTGGGAGATGTAAAAGTGCCAGTACCGTCACTGCTGAACATCATCAAAGGTTTAGACGAACTACCACTGTGAGGCAAAGCAGGCATTGAGATTACATCTCCAGGTGTGTGAGTTGAGGGAGTTGAAGGAGCAGAACTTGGGGATGGGCCTGCTGTATTTGCTGTTCCTGAGCTATTTGCTGGACCTGAAGATGAAACTGGCTGCTTTCTCTTTCTCCCAGTCTGATTTTTGGAAACCTGAAAAGGAAATGTCAAAAAAAAAAAAAAAAATCTACAAGATTGCTATGAAAGACAGAGAAACATATATTTACACAACGGATAACTAGAGCCTACTATAAACAAACCACGAGACCTTAAATCAAATTAACAAAAGGGTAATTGACAACAAAATTTCCATCCCTAGACATGCTCTATCATCTTTTTTTCATATACAACTGGCTAATCCTGCTATAACGGAAATCTGTAGGAAATTAATTCTAAATAAGTGGAAATTATGGATTGGACTCATCACCTCTTAGTTTACCAAGGCTCTCTTGATCACTAATAGGTCAACTCATGATGGTTTAGGCATCCACTATCATCATATTAGCAGGTATGATCAATTTTCCGGGGGAAATAACAAAGTGATGAAAAACTAAAATGATATATACCCACGTATGAGCAACTACAAGAGGGACAGTCACACACACTATGTATTGTGACAATCAGTCACAATCACAAAACATTCAAAATGTATCATAGAAGCTGAAGAAAGATAATAGATGCTTGACCAGTACAAGACCTGGTCATTTCCACGAAATGAGTTTGACATGCTACCATCCATGTTGACACTGCCAGCACCCCCAATTTTTTCTTGTTGATGCATATTGTGGTTTGAGCTTTGTGATTGTTGATTAGAAAGAGAATGCTGCTGAAGTTGCTGTTGCTGGCCACTATTCTGTTGCTGCTGTTGTTGTTGCTGTAATTGAGCCATTTTTATCTAAGGAAAACAAGACATTCTCAGAAAACTGAACCATGGTCCATGAAATCCTTAGATTGCTACAAAATAAAGTATCCAGGCATAAAAAAAAACTGGAACCTTCAATATAAAATGTAACTGACAGGGTAAATAACACCTTAAGGATCATGTCTGTGTTGTCTCCACGTGGCAAAAGAGGATTGCCAGCTTGGAGAGATCCTACATTTGGAACACCATCAGCAGCAGAATTTGAAAGTCCATCTTTTGCAATTCGACTGTTCAAAAGCATTCTCAATCTTCTACCATCGTCATTAACAGAAGCTGCTGTTAAATTCTGTTGTGCAAGCATGAGTTGTTGGTGTTGCGGTGTCAACATCTGAAGCTGAGGAAATGGCTGAGGCCCCTGCATGAAAGGTTTTTGTTGCTGAAGGATCCCAGAACGGAGCTGCTCTATCCCCTGCAAAAGAACAGGAAAGATTGAATGAAAAACACAAACACACACGTCGACTTAGAATTCTTACATTCTATAAGTAGTATTATAATTATAATAGAAATGAAAAGATTTGGTCATCAAAAACATACAGTGAGTGGCCATCCCTTTAAGGTCAAGTTATTGCCACCATGATTTGATCCTGAAAGATATTTTCATTTAACATGTGAGACACATCTAAAAGTAGCACATACCATTGTGTTAAAAAGCCCAAGGCGCACTAAGGCGTAATGGCCCTCTGGGGCCTGAGGCGCAAGGCACCTTAAGAAGTGGACTTTTTTACTTAAGGCGCACTATATAAAAAGACATTAAAAAATATATATATAGGAATATAAGCACAATCAAAACACATTTCATGAAGAAAATTAAAGTTTTGACCAAAAATACTATACAAAACAAACATAAAATTCAAATATTAACCTTCATTTCATTTGAGGAAAATATATAAATCATATATAAACTCGACTATAAACCTTCATTTCATAGAAAGAAATGAAGTTTGAATATAAAATGATATATAAAAACACATAAGTGATACGAGACATTTTGATACTTTAAAACACTTATATCGCGCTACAAATAAGGAAAATAGTTTTTTAAAAAAAGCTTCAAGCCAGGCACGCGCCTTTCCAAGGCGAGGTGCATAAGTTGCACCTTGCGCCTAGGCACGTGCTTGAGTGCGCCTTTCAAAAACACTGGCCCACACGACCCTCATTTGTCTTCAAACAAAAAATGCATTGCCATAGTAAATGAAGATTGAGTAATTTAAACAAAAAGTCGAGGCTCAAATCAGAACATATTTCCACAAGAAGTACCAGGAATGCCCATCAACGATCCCTCTGGACCTGCAGCTCTAGGATTCAAAGCAGGATTGATTTCGCTCTTTATATCCTGCATCTAAAATTTTTGGGAGAAAAAATAAAAGTATATATTGAGTAATGAATCACATAACACTCTTTATATCCTGCATCTACAAGATTTTTAGGGGGAAAAATAATATACTATAGGATGAGCTTAACAGAAGTACCATACCGGAGTGGAACCTGGCAATTGCTGGCTTCTAGACTGAACTTGAGGAGACATCCCCCCAGCTGCACTGTGTAATACTTGCCTGAAATTAGAATTCTAAAGAAAATAAGGTAGAGCGTTGGCAACCAAAGCAACAATTAGTTAGTTACATCAAATATGCAATTCTCATAAATTTCCACAGTAACTCATCATGCAACAATATTTAATTCCTAAATTACGTTCTCCCATAAATTTAAAATGGTCAAAGAATGTGATTAAATGAAAGCGAATATATAGCTAAGTGGTAGAGAGTGAGTCTTGTAAACAAAACAAAAAAGGAAACATAATTGTTTAAAATATCCAATCAAACTACAATAATCAGAAATGAAGTCTTTTTTAGTGCATGGCCTTTCATTTATGGGTAATTGTGAATGCATTGCTAGTAAAAGAAATCTACGAGAATATCACCCTGAGGACTGACTGGTTGCTGCAGCTGATTTTATAATTGAAGCATTATTTGGGTCTAACAGCTGCCCAACATTTTCTCCATATCTTTGCTGCAAATTGCAAAAGAAAAATAAGAGAAAGTAATAACTTATGCAGTTATGCTTGTCAAAAACATAACCAGTATACCTACTTTCATAGCTGCTTCATCTAGAGAATCCCTCTGAAGGGGCAGTTTTAATCTATCCTCATACATTTTTGTTGCCAATGCATTTACAGATCCAGGATTCTGGCGCATAAGAGGATCATTTCCAACAAAACCATTTGAAGATCCATTTAAGAGTTGGGCTCCATCTCTACGCTGCTGTTGTTGTTGCTGGGTCTGTTGTTGTTGTTGCTGCTGTTGTGGCTGCTGTTGCTGCTGATGCTGTTGTTGTTGCTGCTGCTGCTGCTGCTGTTGAGCATGTCTCTGCATCAGAAGCATCTGCATGTGTTGCGGTTGCTGTTGCTGTGCTTGTGGTTGTTGTTGTTGTTGATGTTGTTGCTGCTCTCTTGCTTTTATTAATTGTGTCTAGAAGATTAATTAGCAGTAAATTTCTTTTGCACAAAAATCAATGTCTCAAGGGAACAATTTTAATGGCTTTTTTAGTATCAAATAACGTGTGTCCAGAGATACTGACTTGAATTTAAATTAGGAATCAGAATTTCATATGCAATCTATAAATCCATTTTCTATACATCCTTCAGAATTTGCATCTATACAGATTTCAAGTTCAGGTTCACCATCAATTGAAATAAAAACTATACAGCAGCTAGGTCCTTTCACTAGAAAAGTTAATTAAGAAAAAAAGAAATGAGAACCTATACACTCCAACACAGCTTTCTTAATATGCATAGAGAGAGAGAGAGAGAGAGACTATTGTTTTTTCCATTTCATTTTTCCAGACAGAAAAATCAAATTATTTTTATGAAATCGTATTGGGATAGGATTTAGGTGTCATGGGCTCGAAATGAGAAAACCATAATTTGTTTGCATTTGAGAATTACTTAAATGGCAGGTTCAATA
>JBBMEG010000015.1:6760385-6787908 GCA_037832605.1 Cyclanthera cordifolia | reverse complement strand
AAAGTGAAGCATTAGTAGGTTGAATTATTATAATTCATGAGAAGCTTAACCCACCAATAGTAATAACATATACATTTGGTATTTGTATTATAATAAAAACATTATAATATAAAATAATAATGATTTTATCATAAATGAATTACCATTTATGTTGAACTAATTAATAACCAAACAGAGTTGGAGACTTTGTTTTATTTTGGAGGAGGAGAAGGGATGGAGGGATGGCATGCATGCAGAAGAGTCTCCAGTGATTGATCAGTACAAATGCATGCCATGTCATGCCAATTTATACTTTCATCTCCACCCCTACTCTTTTCTCCGCGCGTGTTCTCACTCTCCTTCTTCAAAACCCACCACGCGCTTATACAGCGAGTGAAATACGAAACCAGAGAAATTAAAAGAATTAAAAAATATTGTTGGAAGAAGAGAGAAGAGTGGAAGGGAAAGACGAGGGGTTTCTTACAAATACAATAAAACCATGCAAATTTGCCTCTGTGTCTCTCTGCATAACCCTGATCAAATAAATAAATAAATAAATATCACATCACCACGTCAGCAGAAGAATAATATTTTTAAAATATTCATAATTATTTGGATTGCGTAAATTTGGTAGAAAATTTTAAAATCAGTCGAAAATTCACATAGTACGACAACATTGAAAAATTGGTTCATATCATTCATAATTGTCAACAAATATAATATAATTTTTCTTAAAAATATATAATGTAAATATCTGAAAAACAATAATTTCGTTAGAAAATATATAATATTATAAATATCTAAAAAATTAATATAAAGTTCACATAGTACAACAACATCTATATATGAATATTACAAATTAATCTTTCATATATATAAAGACAACTTTCGCATATTTTCAATTATTATTTAAAGAACATGAATTAACTATTGAACAAAGAAAAATCATAATTGATATACAGATGGATAATTATGTTGCCAAACAAAGCAATAATCCATCCATAGTAAATTAAAAAAAAAAAAACTAGATTAATGGAATGATAAATACAAAAAAAAAAAAAATTAATTTAAATGATTGGTAATACAAGTGAAGATATAATAAGTAAAAGTGTATGTTTGTAGCAATAATATAAAACGAAGATAATGAGAATGAGAATACATTTTATAGTATTTGAGTCATCCGTAATTATTTCTATATGATCACATTTTTACACCATTTTTCACTCTCGTCATTTATTATTATTTTTTTCAATAATCATTAACTTCTCTATTTTTTTCTCAAAATACATATATTTATTCACTTTCCAATTACCCGCATTTATGTTTTGAATATCATACTAAAGACATGTTTAGGGTGTCGGGTTAATCCACCCTAACCTAAAGCGCGGTTCAATGCGTTTTTTTTCGAATCAACTATATATATTACATTAATTATCTTCAATTCTTTTATATTAAAAAATAATCTGCAACACATCAAATCAATTTTTATTCTTTGTCATTGGTCAACTTTTATCTCTTTATAATCCTACACCCAAACACCATAATATATATATATATATATATATATATATATATATATATTTATTTTTTTTTTTTTTCCTTCCTACCTAATACGATTGTAGGAAAAAAAAAGAAAAGAAAAAAAGGTGGGGGGTGACGTAAGAGTACTGAAGGGGTAAGGCGTGGTGGGAAGCGTGTGATGGAGATGAGGAATTGAATTGGAGTTTAGCTCACACACATGTTTGTCTTATGGCGGCAGAGAAATAGAGAAACAGACAGACTGCCCCATCATTATCTCAATTATCACCACCCTCATTTCCTTTCATTTTACCACCCTATAAAATCATTTTCAATCTTTTAATTACTTATTTTAAATCAATTCTTCCACCAATTCAATTCTCCAAATACAAATTATAATCAATAATCATATTTCTCATTCAATCGCACGAATTCCATCACCCCCCACATTTATTGTGTAAATTAAAATTTAAAATAAACATTCAAGATGTTTTTGTAGGCAACTCCGGAATGATTGGTAGCACATTAGTTTCATTATTTTGTTTGAATCCAGTAGATCATACCTTCTATGTCAGGATTTGTAATCTTTCTCGTGGATTTGAAAAATATAACAATTTTATTATTTTAAAATCTAAATTTAGTATTATTGAATTGTATGTTTTAATTATTTTGAATGTTAAAAATAGACCAAATAAAACCTAACCACAAATGTAAAAATTACTATGAAATTTTCACTTTTACCCCATCTTTCACCCTTTCCCCCTGGTTATTATTGCTCCATCATTGCCCCCATTTTCCCTCTCTCTTTCTATTATAGGGGTCACTTTTCTAAATTGAGTTTGGATGCCCGTGATCTCATTTTGATTTTGAGATTAAATCTTGTTCATAATTTTGATATATAATATTACATACAATTATAATTAGAGGTGTTCATTTTACATCCGATTCCAATCAACAATAGATATATCTGGGTAGTGAGATAATAAGAAAATGAATAGATATCTTCTCATCTTTACACTCATCAAGTTTTCAATTTATAAATATTAATTTATTCTTTTTTTTTTATTATCTTTCCGTGGTAGCCAAATATGTTGCATGGAAGTGATTAATTGCAAAATTAATGAGTGATTATTTTAAGTGATTATAAAGAAAAATTTATTGTAATAACTTGTTTGGATATAATTTTTATACCAGTAAAAAAAATCCAACATTTTATTTATTTACCAAACGACCTTATTTACGTCAACAATTTTTAAGGGTGGGTCCTTGAGTATTCGACCTTTTAATTAATGTAATATCGTACAAACACAACTCCTTTTAGCTATAACAAAACACATTTAATTAAAACGAATTTCGATTATTTACCTATAAATTTGGAGATTATTTTTTTCTTAAACCTAGAAATTTGTTTTGTAAAACCTCTAATTATTTGTTAACAACACAAAAAAAAAAAAAAAAAAAAAGATTTTTCATCTCTAATTATATGCTTCACATTTAGATATGAACAACAAAAGAATACAAATATTTTATATTATTGTGGACCAAAATTAAAATAAATACATTAGATTTATCTCCTTTTTGTACAAAGCTTGCTTAAGATTCATTGACGACAAAGACATTAAAAATTACTCTCCATGCAAAATTGATGCATTTACAAATCAACCCCTAGAAAGAGAGAAAAGGAAAAAAAAAAAAAATTACAACTTTTTTTTTTCTTTTTCTTTTTCTTTGTTTGGGTTAGGTGGAAAAATAACTAATTACCCCCCCATGTATTAACTAATCATGTAAACCCCCCAATCATCTCCAATAAAGTTTTCTTTTGGTTTTTTCCCTATCAGACAAACAAACTTCATTTTCATTTGGATTCTTTAAGGAATATCACGTAGGATTTAGAAGCATTATTCATGCCATCCTTCCCGCCGGTCGTTTGCCATTGCTCGGCAATGTCGTGGGCAATTTTCATCGCATCCGACGCGGTTCCGAGCAACCCCCTTCGTGTATACCCGACCGTGTACAACCCCTTCTCTCCTTTCCATCCGTTTGGAAACGGGGTTTTCGGCATCCCATCTTTGGAGAAAAAGTCACACCCCTGGTACAAATGAATCACATATGAATCAATCAAAACTATAAACTCTAATAATAATTAATTTTATATGATTTCGTAGGCTTCTACCTTTCACCATCCTTTAATCAGAAACAAAAACGACTTAACGGGCAGAGACAATCAGAATTATATATATATAATATATAATTTAAAAATCTGAAATGTATATGTAATATGACATCATAAATATGGGAAAAAGCTGTAAAAGGGTAGAGAAAAACCAAAGAAACCCAACTGACATATTCTATTTTGCATGGAGAAAAGAATAGGTTTGTAGGGTTGTGCAGTCTGTGCACAAGTCCAAATGACCTAGAAAGTGATGGGTGATTCATAAAAAGATAAAGCTAAAAACTAAAACTTAAATTAATTAATAAATAAATAAATAAAAACAAATTTCATATTTTGATTTTTTTTTTTTTATTTATATATTTTTTACCTTTAGCCAACTAGGCACATTGCTTCTGTATCCAGTTGCCAAGATTATTGAATCAAATTCCTTCTCTTGTCCATCCATGAATTTTGCTCCATTTCTTGTTATCTCTTTCACTCCTTCCTCCACCTTCATTTAAAATAAAATAAACCAAAATCATTATTAAAATTAGAGGATTAAAGAGTGATTATAAAAGTTTATTTGTTATAGTTATGTTGATCGAAAGAAAATTTACTTGAATCTTTCCGGATTTGATTTGGGAAAGGGCTCCGACGTCGAGAACCGGGGTTTTCCCGGTGGCGTTTTTGAGCTCGATGGGCCCGGTTTTCGGTCGGCGGAGACCTAAATGATCGGTGTTGCCTAAAGTCAAGTTGGCTATCAAAAGTAGAATCTTATCCACGAGTCTCAAAGGAAGCCATTTGAGCAACCCCATGGCTATTCCAAATGTCGAGAATCCGAACATTTCTCTAGGTAAGACATGGACCTGGAATCAAATATGAATAAATGATTAAATACGTTATATCTACGCTATATACTCAATTAATTTAACTTGGTATCCAATTATTATATTTTTATAAAAATAATTAATTAATTAACTTACCGTATTTCTAACGACCATGTGAGGGATGGCATTTTGTCTACACAGGTCTAAGCTAACTTCCATACCGGAATTCCCACAACCAACCACCAACACCCGCTGGTTTTTAAATTCCGAACCGGATTTATACATACTGGTATGAACCACGGTCCGACTAAACCGCTCAATCCCCAAAATCTCGGGAATGACCGGCTCGGCGTTTTCGCCGGTAGCGACGATGAGCCAGCGGGAAATGTAGACGGAATCCTGGGTGGAAACCTTCCAAAAGGAAGAAACAGAGTCGAATTTGGCGGAGAGCACGGTCTGATTAAACCGGGGATGGATGGAGAAATGAGAAGCGTAGGATTCCATGTAGGAAATGAACTGATGTTTGGAAGGGTATTTAGGGAAATGTTTGGGAAAACCCATGAGAGGAAGCTCGCATAGCTGTTTGGGGAGGTGAAGTTTGAGACGATCGTAAGTTCTGTATTGCCAGAGAGAAGCAATACAATCGGATTTCTCGAGAATCGTTGAAGGGATTTGATTCTGTGAAAGACAAGCCGCCGCGGCTAATCCTGATGGGCCTGCACCTACGATTATAGGCCCATTAACCCATAGCCATTTCCGCTCTTGTTGATGAGGAGGAGGATGATCTTCTTCTTGTTCTTTGCAAGAACCCATTAGAATGCTCTGTTTTTTTTTTTGTTTTACTCTGTTTTTCTGTTTGGGGTGGAAAACTAAAAAGGGAGAGTTAAGGGACTGGAAAATAAATTCATGTAGAGAGAGAGAGAGAGAGAGGCGTGAAGGTAAAGGAAAGGGGATTTGGTTCAGTAATTTATCTCGAGGCTCTTTCTTCTCAGCGTCTCTGCTGCAGAGTTTTTACTCTCTCGTTTTATTTTTCTGGGATGTTTAGTGAATGAAGTGAAGCCAATGGACGAAAGGAAGATATAAATACTTTTTTTTTTCCTTTTCTTTTTTAATTTCTTGGTGGGGTTTTTTATTTAAATAAATAATTCGTTTCATTGCTCTACACGACTGTAACATACGCTCGGTAAAGTGTACGTATACTGTATACCGTCACTCTATCTCCATTTTTATCCGCTTCTTTTTACCTTTTAACCGCCACAAGTTAAATTGGTTGCCAGGTAGATAAATAGATAAATTTAAGTAAATTTAATTATATCCAAAATATAATATTTATAATCTTAATTTAAAAGTTATGCTTCAATTTCAATATCACTTTTTTTTTAAACGTAATTTCAATATCACTTTATCCTATGCAAATATCTATCATAACACCTTGATATAATTTTTTTTATGAACGTTAATCTTTTTGTTGTGTGAATTAAATTTTGCGACTTTTGTCAAAGCAAGCATAACTCAACTGATATTAACGATGCATTAGCATCCACTTCATCAGTCATTTGAGTTTTATAGTCCTATTAGTGCCTAGGGTTTGTTATTCCTTTCTGCTTGCTTAACCAAAAAAAAAAAAAGTGAGTTTTAACATTAATTATTTTTTATAATAGTCAACCATTAACATAAATTTATTAATCAATAAATTAAGAGTTTGAGGCTCTTTATCGCTAATTATTGTAACTTGAGGACATAAACAAATTGAATTAATGGGTGGGATTTTATAATTTATTATTTTTAATGTGTATTTTGCATACAATAATTATAAATTCACAATCACCAAATTAATTTAAATTACACAATAACTCAATAACCTTTCTAACCAGTTATGAATTCTGGTTTTCCACCTAATGATTTTACAATAAAAAATAATAATGAATGTGATAAAAAAAAAAACTAATTTAGTAAATAAAAAAAAAAAAATTGATTAATTAAGTAGAATGAGCTCCAAGGTTTTGGGTATTGTTGAGGTGGAGAAGAGCGTGCGTGAAGAAGCGCGTGGAAAAATTCAACTAGAAAACGACAAAGAGTATGCCACGTGGAGGCGAGGCAGGAAGAGCGTTCGTTCTCGGGCCTGGCTGTTGCATCGTTGGAAACAGAAACGATAACCTTTTGCTTCATTCACACCCGTTGGATCATCACACTTTCCACTCATTTTTCCCACGAACGAATGCTCAATTCTATTTTGAGAGATTGTATTTCATCTAATTCCAACGGCTTGATTAGATTTAGAGATGAGGAAAACTAGAGTAAATAAGAGAAATAAACTCTCCTAAATCACAAATCTCAATTAAATTTTATATTAAATTAATTTAAAATAAATATTTTTTTAGTATCAATAGAAGTCTTTACCTCTTATTATCTCTAAAACACTAATTTTCAAATAAGTATTGCATATTCTCTTATAAAAAAATATATGATATTGTTACAAATGTTTTATAAAATTACGTAGGTTAACTCTTTTGAATTGTATTCTTGATGATATGAATAGTAGTTTGAACGTGTAATCATTCGTTACTAAATGATAACACGATGTTATGATAGTAGTCAAGTTTCTTTCGAAAACATTATTTGAAAATCATACCATCTGTATATTATGCGTAATCTCGAACTCTTGAAGTAAAAGCGAATTTAATTAATTTATTTTATTTAGTTGTCCATGTCGTTTTAATCTGCCAATCTCTTTTTCATTTACGGTTATTTTTTTAACGGTAGGAAACAATAAACATTACATCTCACAATAATACATATAGAAGTACATAGATCTTGTAAATTCTTCTTCTCGAGTTTTTGGTCTTTATACATGCTCTTTCATTTAGAAACTGCACGATCTTTATTAGAAACATAAGTGATCAATTTTAGTCATATTTAGATATTTTATTTTAGTACGGTTAAGGGAGTCGGACCAGCCCTTTGTAGTAGTATTGATGACATTGATGAAAACATTGAACCAAACCCACCAAAAACATAGAGAAATTAAAGAACTTTCTTTTTCGCAGACCTATTTCCCTTAGCCCCATTTATCATCTATCTCTTTTATAAAAACAATCAATTCTCAAAAACATGTTTGGTAAATTTTCATCCTCTTTCTCTATCTATATATCTATATATCTATATATATATATATATTTATATTTATTTATTGTGTGGGTCTGTCACAAAACCCAATAATTAATTTTCTCTTTAATTCAATTTGACCAGTCTCTCTCTCTATATCTTTCTCTCTCATGTTTATTCGTTGGATTTTTGTCAATCATATACAGAGACTAACACATGCGAACTTTAGCCAATGACAGCCCCCATGAAAAAACAATAGATTTTATTGGATTTATCTCACAATAACTGGGCGGGGAGACAAATATTCGACCTATATATTTTATAAAAATGGTTATATCTCTTATTTGATTTCATTTTTAAAAAAAATTTAAAACGGATCTCAATTTCAATTTTATTGAATCAAATGTGCGTTTGGGTTTAATGGGCTCCGAGTAACTCAATTTATGTGTTAAAGAATCCTTACATTTTCAATGTGGGATAAGTATATAAATGTGAGTATCTCCAACGTAAACCAACATAACGAAATATTATACTAAATATGAAAGTACGATGTTAAATTATGTCTCGACGAATATCCTACTGAAATTTTTACATATTAAAATGATGTTGTTCATGATTTTGTTTTTGGTTTCGCTAAAAAACATCATATCAATATATCGGTTGCAGGAAAGCTTTTGTTATGTGTTTAAAAGTAGATAAGATGAATGGTTAGTTGGTAGAGTAAATTAAACAAGAGATAGGCCTACAGGATATGAAGATCTAGGGTGGAGCTTCATCTCACTTACACATTACCTAACATTTCATACACAGAGTAGGGTTTCAAACTTTGAATCTAGCAACCGCTCTTGTTACCTTTAGATTTTTTTTTTTTTTTTTTTTTTTTCATTATCATAAATATTTTAATTTATTTATGAGAAATTAGAGTTGTTCAGGAGACATCTATTTAACTTAATAATTAGTCTCACTAACAATAGGTAAAGGCAGTTGAGTCTATTCAGTACTTGAGCTCAAAATTTGACAAACTATTTTAATAATTAAACTTGTTTTTTATTTTTTTTTCAATTTAAAATATCATAGCTAAATTCATTAAAGACTAGCAAAGTTTTAATGATTATTTGTTATTAACCCTTATTTAATTGAAAACCGCGGCTTGTTTGGCTACGAGAGAAAAAGAAAGGAAATGATAAAAAAAAAAAACTAAGTATAAATTAATGATGATGTGATAAAAGTTAGTGGATCAAACAATCAGAATAGATTCTTTCCAACTCTTCCCACTTCATCAAACATGTTTCAAACATGATTTTCTCTCATTGTTTTATTTTCGATTTTAAAAGAAAATAGGTAGATGGAAGAGGAAATGAATTTAATTAAATGTAGTCAAAATAATTAATAAAACATTTAGTTACTAGTTGTTAAAATAATTAGCTAATCATTGGATAATTAGTATGATTAATGATTGGGTAAATAACTACTTGTTCAGAAAATGATATTAATAGTGGTTTAGTGATTAATTTGATGTGAAATTGGTCAAAAGCTTTAAAGTGAAGTTTGTTAGAGAATTCAGTGAGTAGTTGTCGTTTGTTTACTACCAATTACTAACTAACGATGTTGTGAGTGAGCAGCAAGAAACACCCGAATCTATGGTTGAGAGATAGAGAGAATTGAGAAAAATTATTATCACTTTAGAGATGAAGAAAATGGAGGCCACACCCAATAAAACCTACAATGGCAAATATTTATATTAAAGACACCACGGAAGATGAACTTAAATCAAAGGCCCGATAAGCTTATATTCATATAAACTTAAATCCAAACTAATACTTAACTATGCTAACATAAACGAGTAATTTTTTAGGGACTGTTGTTTACCATTAATTTTGTACGAGAAATAAACGTGTAAACATTAAAATATACAAGTGATTTAGGTTTTTTTTTTTTTTTTTTTTTTCCTTGGATCTTCGTATCAAATATAGAAGCTTTTTAGGCATGCCATATCCATCATTTTTCTTTCTTTTCTCCTTTCTCTTTAAATTTATTATAAATATCCATTAATCAAATGATTAAAACTTTATTAATTTAATCATTTAAAACTTTTAGAAACTATTCCGTAATCGAAACCGTGTAGCTTACTCATTCGTAAAGTCGATATCAAATTTCATTTATTCTATGTTGTAGAAAAATTATTATTTCTAAATCCTAATTCTTTAAGTACTTCGGATATAAATGTCTTTCATAATTGATATTAAATTCAAAACTAATGGTTCTTTTTAAGAGTCATAATAAAAATTAAACTAATACTGCATATTATAAAGTGTCAGTTTCTATTATCAAAATGGTGAGAAGTAGCTCACCTTATCAAGGCAAGTATCTTCAAAATGCTCTTAGAAAGTGTGAGTATCTATTTTAAAACCTATTAACTATAGGAAGTAGTCCACTTGATGTTATATATGTTTGGATGACTCTCCATCTTATCAATGTTTTATATTATGAGATGCTTCACACTGTATATGACCGTACAAAATCTTAATTTATAAATTAAAAATAAATACAAATGGACCCAAATTAATAATTTATACCAAAAAAATCAATACACATTTCTCTTTCATGATTGAACTTTGTGTTGGAAGGTAGCTTTCTTTTCTTGCTAACTTTAAATGTTCCTTTCAAAAGTTTTTTTTTTTTTTTTTTCTTCATTTCTCCCTATATGAATTTCCCTACCTTGGTCTAATTTTTAAAAGTCTTTTGAAGGATAATCATGTTTGTTGAGATGATAAGAAAAGTAAAGTGATCCCTGTTTGACTCAACAAATTATATTTAATCAATTTATAATTTTGTTTAATTTTTCTTTAGGTATTATTTTTCTTTCTTTTCCTTTCCTTCCATTTCCTTGGTGGCGAAATATCTCCTCATAAAAGATTAAGGCAATATTTGTTTTTGGTAGAACATGAGTAGTTAATCACTATCTTTCAAAAACTCTGATTTGTTTTCAATAATAAAAAATTATTCTTAATCACTCGTCAAACATTCTCATTTAAGATCAAATATACCACTCAACCACTATTAACTGAATCTTCAAATAAGTAATAATTATTCATTATTACTAACATCAATTTTATCTAATTATTATTAATCTCTTCTCTGGACTCACCTCTACTTCACTCTTTTTGTACAAAAAAAATAAAAAATATATAATAATCATACTCCAAAAGATGAATTTAAAATTAAATGACAATTTATCTTAAAAATTAATTTAATTATGGCAAAGTTAGATAATTGATGACATACAAATTATCGAAGTGTGATCAGGCGTTCACCAATTCCATAAATAATATAATTTTTCCATGGGATTTGGAAAAAAAAAATGTTAATATGATTTGTGCATTTACTTTTGCCCCAAGCAGCAAATGATTGCCATCATGTGTGTTGTTCATGAATTGTACTTTAAAGAAATATAATTTAAATAAAAATTTATTTATAACTTTCGGCTCAATACACTTAAATTTTACTTTTCACATTCAAAGTGAATTTGATAATTAACATAATTTTGGTCGGTAGGTAATAATATTATTTTTCCTACAACCATGGCATGATCATATCTTTTATCAAATAATATGTATATATATATATATATATTTTTTTTAGTACAAATTGGAGATATCCCACGTAGAGGGTATCTACTATGAAATAACACTAAACAATGAAACCATCGCGCCACTGACCCATTCAGATTTTATCAAATTATCTATTCACTCTATTCCTTCGTCTTTAGACTAATTATTCGCTAAATCTAATTTAAATAACTAATAATCCGTTTGATAACCATTTTGATCACATTTCACAATCATTTCAATATTTTTAGATAATTATTTAAATTATTTAAATTATTTATTTTTTTATTTAATTTATGTTTACTTAAATTCTCTACATATTTTTTTCATATTCTCTTAAATAAATATGTGATATTATCCACGTTCTATAAAAAAAAAAAAAAAAAAAAATATAAGAAATTTTGTTGAAGTTCCTTGAAATATTGATATAGTATAATTAAGTTGTAATACTACTGAATGAATTAGTGGCGCAGTTGTTTCATTGTTTTGTGTTATTCCAGTAAAACACCAGCGTCACGAATTTAATCTCAAGTTACTAAATTTTGTTAAGAGTTTATATACTTAACATAGTTATCAAATGTTCATGTGCAAAGTACACTTTTAGGGCAATATACTTTCAAATTACTCATTAAAACTCATCATGAAAATTTAATTATTATAACACTAGCCGTCGGGATGAAGGGCTAAAAAAAGTTATAAAGTAAACTAGTGAGGTCAATCTACTTCTATGAAAATATAATAGTAAATTTTTTTAATTAAAAATTATCCGAAAAATAAATTCACGATGTATTTTCATTGTTAATCAATTGGGTTATAGAGGTTGTAACGATTGCGCTTTTAAATTATTGATTTAATCAATTTATGATAAACTTAATCAGTTTGCTTATAATTATCAATTAAAATGCTGGAAAAATAAGTGTAATTATAATTTTTGAAAAGAAAATTAAAATCTATTATATAAATTACGTTTTAAAAATAATTAAAATAATTAAATGAAAATTTTATATACACAATAATTATAAAAAGAAAAAATCTGAGGGGTCTCAGATTTGCACGATGTAAACAGAGCGGAAGCTTGATAATTGGTGCAGTGATCGGTAGTATGCTACTGACTTCCAGCAGCTTAATGAATATATATATATATATTTTTTTCATTTTCATTTTTTAAGATCAAATCTCCCGGTAATACTTCCCGTAATCACTTTCAATTGTTTGACCGACCAACTTTATCATATTATTTATTAATTTATACATCTTAAAAAATCTATCACTTAACGATATTCATTAAATTCTCAAATAAATAATAATAATAATTATATTTTTTAGATTTGGAATCATCTTTGTTAAACTAAATTTCAGAATTTGTATCCAAACGCATAAATGAGATGAATCAAATAAGAGAAGAAAGAGATAGAGAAAGTAACACAAAGTCCCATCCACCATCGATAATCTTTATTCAAATGCCAATGTCACAATCAAACTCTCTAGATAGTACAAAATCCGTATCTAACTCTCTCGATAAAAAAATATCGAAATGATGCTTTATATAAACTTATCAACTTAAATCTAATTTAATTTAATTCAATAATTAATTAAAATTACATTTAATTAACTCAAGTTAGATGACTTAGAGTCTTGCAAAATTAATTGGCTTATTAGTCTCACAAAATATCGAAATGAAAACGTACGGATGAATCAAATACGAGAACGGTGGAGTTAGCGGCACTAGCGAGGTTGACGTCACGTGACCAAAGTCGACCGTCACAGCTGCCCAATCAGACTATCACGTGGCTCTATCTGGGTCCACAAAGTCCAGTTTTGGCTAATCAAGTCTCGCCATGTGGCCCCCATTTCCTGGCGAACGCAATGACCAAAAGAACCCTGACATCGTTCGAATTGACGGCTCCCATATTTTCACGAGATCACGCGTACACCTAAACGACCCTCGGCCCTCAGTTTTTGTAAAAGGTTTAGTGCATTTTGATTTGACGGTCAGGGGTACTATCGTCATTCAGTCATTTACCACGTGTCACTCATCTTCTTCCTTGTAAGAAAAATTGAATTCCCCTTTGTGGAAATATTTTGACTGCAGTTTAAGCCTTCCACTTTTGAGATACCTTTTTACGGGTCCCTCAAGCCAATCCTTTAATCCAGACCGTCCGATGCTCCATCAATCAGTCGAAATCTAATGTCAATCCAACGGTCAGGGTTCCATCAAAACTGTCTTTAGATTTAAAATGCAAAACATTTTTTTTATATATAATGACGTAATCTTGACTGGTATAGTTGATTATATTGATTCATTATCTGATTTTTTATGAAGGAGTCGTCTGATTTCTTTTATTTTCACTGAGATTATGACGTCACTTCCAAGTTTTACTCGTCTGACACTTTTTTTGATTGATTCATAAACTATAATATACAGTTTCATTTTTGGTGGGCTCATCGTTATTAAATGGGCCGAATAAGCCCATGAACGGTCCAAAAAGATAATTTAGCCCGTAGTCCAAAAAGATAGATGCGCATTGTAGAAGGGGGGTGGAGTACTATTCGTCACAAGATTCTCATAAAAACTCCCGCCAAACACACGTTCAATGAACTTTTATTTATTAATCTCAAATAGATATTTTATTCATGTTTTTTAGTTTTCCATCCAAAAAATTTGTAATTCGTAATTTGATTTACTTTTCTTATGATATTGTTTACTTTGAGAATTATCTCTCATAATGACTTCATATCATTGGACGAGTGGTCCTCCCTTATATACCCAAACTCTTTCCTCTAATTTAGCGATGTGGGACTATGACATGTAATGTCGAAGGATTTCTTTCCAACGTGAAATAACATCTATCACTGTCTTTTGAATAGTAAAATTGTTGAAAGTTTTGAAAATGGTCCATCCAAATACATAATTTGATTAGATTTACACTAAAAATGGGGATTTTGATAGAAAAAAGAGCTCCGCAAACTTGGAAAAAGAATGACAAGAGTTTGACTTAAAAGAGAGAACGATCACGTCCCATTATATGATAGGAGGAATCTATTATCTTTGTATTAAATTATAATTTTTTATTTTGAATTCGTCCTGAAAATAAAGGCGAGAAATTGGCGAATAATCCATCTTGGTTTGAAAAGGAGAGAATATAGTCGTTGAATACATGTGGATCACCAAAAATGTAGGTGAATGAAATAGTTATAATGTTGCTATTTTGGTCGAATATAATTAAATTCGCAAATCTCTATGTTCCTTAGTTATTGTTAGAAAGTAGTTTGACAAGTCTCTTCTTGTCCCCCTCTCTTTCGGTTCAGATTTTGTAACTTTACCATCTCTATCTCAAAAGCATATTTTAATTCGTTGTCCGTGTTTGGATTTTGGGTGTATGAGAAGAGAGGAACGGACAGGAGAAAGAAGAGAAAATGTATTTGGAATTTGTTTGGCAATTGATGTTTGAGAGAAAGAGAAGCTTGAATTATTATTATTATTTTTAGGATTTGTCCCACGTCAGTTAGAATAGAAGAGGATCGTGACTAAATAAGTGTTGACAACCATCTTCATTTATATGATACTCTTTGGGTGAAATAAAAAATAAAGTCATGCATATCGTTATATTTTTTTGTGTTTGTTTGAAAAATTGTGGATTGTTTAGAAATGATGGATGATTTATAAAAAAGAAATTGTAATAATAGCTCGTTTGTATACGAGTTTTAAAGTTATAAAAGCTCGTTTATAAAATATACATAAAAATACAAAACAAACCGCCGGTTTAAGTTCAAATTTTATCCAATTTTATTTGATTGGGATGTAATATTGTAAAATGGGAATTAAACATTTGGCAAATTGAATTGGGTATATGGTTTATTACATGGAGAAGCAGCGAGCAGAATGGGAAGTTAAACGTGTGCTTCGAAGTTGAGGCGATGTTTGAGGAAGGGCGGCGGGATCCCATCTCCGGCGGCCGGACGGCCGTGGAAGATTCTCCGGCACGACGGTTTCGAGGGAATTCAGCCGCCACTGTGGGCACATTCTTTCTTCGCTCCATTTTCTTGATTCAACAAAATTAATATTTCCCATTTCTAGACCGCCGCTTTCTCCAACCATTTGCAGTGCTATTGCCGCTCCGGCCACCCCTAAAACGCACCGTTTTTGCCAATATCCTTTATTTCCATCATTATTCTGCCTGCCCACCGAACGTACAGATTACTTTAGAGCTGAGAGCAATTTAGTTCATATATTTGCAATTATCTATATTTTCAAATATATTCATACGGCTCAATTTAGTCTATACTTTGTTATTTTCTCACCTTGAAAAATAGAAAAATAACAATTTAAAAAAAAATTGAATTAAATTATATGAATGGACTTCAAAATGTAGTTGTTGCAAAGACATGATCTAAATTGCTATCGAGTCGTGTTTAAACACGAATTGAATTTTTATAGGCCGATAAAATCTGATAAATAGGTATTGTTGTAGCCATTGAAATTAAGTTTGTGATAATTGTCTCATGATCTATAATTTAATAGTTAAAGATTTTTTAGTGAAAATTATGTTATCGTTGACTTTGTGACAATAACATAATAAATTTAAAAATTACAGTTCAATTAAGTATTTAATTTTTTGTGTTTGGTTTTTGAAATTTAAGTTTATAACTAATATAAAAATACATAATTTTTATTATTTTGATATCTACCTCCTATTTATATTTTTAAAAATTAAATCAAAATTTAAAAACTAAAAAATAACTCGCTAATACTTTTGGTTTATGAAATTTGGATAGATTTCGCATATTTTCTTAAAAAAAAAAAAAAAAAAGAAATCTTGAGAATTAGGTAAATAGAAATTTAAATTTAAAAAATTAAACAAAAATTCAAATGATTATGAATAGAGAGCAGGTTACTCACCATGGAACCAATTGGTTGTTAGTGGATGCGGGGGAAAGAGATTTGGACTTTTCCGGCAACGGCGGTGGCGAATTGAGGTTGTTCAGGCAACATGCGGCGGCCATAGTTTATTTTAAGTGGAACTGTGGATTTGGAAAGAGAAGAGATGGCGAGGAGATTAAAAAGAAGAGGGTGGCGGCCACGACGGTGGTGGTTGTTCAACTCACGGTAGTTGAGAAGGACGGGAAAGAAAGTCCAGAAAGTTTTGGCTCATGAATTAGAACAATTTTTGGTTGACAATTTTCCATTGAATAGAATAGTTAGATAAATTAATTAAACATCTTTTTAATGTTTTTTTTTTAAAGCGAAGATTTGAACTCGTAATTTCTTGATCGTTAGATCTACACTAATATATGGTTAGATGTTACACACAAATATTTTATAATCGAATATTTAATAATAAATGTTAAAATGATTTTGGATGGTGTTATAATGAAAATTTTGGTTGCTTGCCGTCTATGAAGACTTGTACAAAAAAGCGTGTTGGGAAGGCTTTTGTTTAGAGCAGGACAGAACAGTCATGCTCTGAAATCGCCTTCTTCCTTGTTGGATATTTTTAAATTCCATTATATAATTGTATACTTCAATTTTACACGCTTTAAATAAATCTTTTCTTTTCAGAATTGAACTCTATTTAATAAATTATATATTCACGGTTTTCTTCGTATCTACTAATCGATGTGGGACAATTTTATTTGCATTCGAGCGTATTTGATTTGTGTGATTATATTTTAAGGGAAAAGGATGATAATTTGAAGTAGAAGTAGGATATTTTGAAGTTGTGAACTACTTGTACTTGATGTTGAATTGTTTGTTTTGAATCTTTCCTGATGCTTTGTTTCTTCAAGGCTATTAATCATTGGAAGTAGCTGTGAGTTATCAGAGGCTCAAAACTAGGGAAATATTCAATGTACAAGCTAGGCAATTAAGTGGAATACTCAAGTTAATTTAAAAACCCATTATCAATTGAAATGCAAAGAAACGCCAAAAAAATCACAACGAAAGTAAGAATGTGTGAATCAATAACTAGGAAACTTGCCAGTCTCTCCTTCATGGTTTTCTCCTTTGCAATTTCATTCATCAATGAAATTATCTTTTAACCTAAAACAATAACTAAGAAACTTGGGCTTAAATCTTAATCACTTGAATATTGGCACTTAAGGCAGGTATTTGTATCTTCACCTCCACCTACAATCAAATTGATGCAGAGGTTTCATTTGGTTGTGCATGTAGTTTGCACAGAGCTCAACCTTGATTAATGATGCAAAGGCTGTGTTTAAAGCTGATTTCTTTCATGTGGTCTTTCTATCAGTTGAGGAACATCGTTGAAGAAAGGAATGTTTTTCTGTTGAAGTTGTAGGCAGTTCTCTGACGTAGCTACCTTCTGGTCAAAGGGTTTGTGGTCCGGAAGAGCCAAACCTTGCTTTAGCCTTCCCATGTACCTAGAATGCAGTACTTGCTTCGAGACGACGGGCAGCCGAATGGATTGGTATTCTGCAAGGGCTGATTGTAAGTTCTCAAGTCCCCATTTCTCAAGGCATTTGCCTAAAACAGCTGCATCTAATATCGACATGTTTGTGCTTCTTAAGCCATGAGGAGTTGTGGGATGAGCTGCATCTCCTACCAATACTACGTTGTTCCATACTAGTTGTTCCAATGGATTTCTATCGTATATGACATTGATGAAAGGCTCCTTCGTTTCTTTAATGACTCTTACGAACTCGGGAACCCAAACGTCTTCTGCTTGCTCGTGCATCTTCCTCACCATCTCGTCGTGAACTTTCATGGTCATTGAGTTTCCCTGCATTTGTTTGGCTCATTCGTGTCAAATGACACAAACTAAAGAACCGTATAATCTCATGTAGGCAGTTTATTACCTTGAGTTGTGGCTCTGGTTGGTTGATATACCAAATCCAGTTGAGCTTTTTATTCAGAAGCTCGTAGAGCACAATGTGAGTGCCGGATCCCAAATCAAAATATAAGCATTTACCAAGATCAGGATATGCCTTTCGGACGTCGACTATCGTCTCTGAATTCTCATTCTCAGAGAAATCAAGGACCCCTCTCCAAGCACAATAACCAGAATATCTACACAAGACAATGACAAAGAACCATGGAATTAGAAATCAATGGAGAAAAATAGAGAAGAATATAGCATTCTACTCCATTTCCATGTTCATATACCTCAACTGAATGTTTGGAAGAAAAGTTTGAAGAACAGAAGAAAAACACCCATCAGCCCCAACAAGCAAATCCCCAACTATTTCAATGATTTCATCAGTTAGCAAATCTCTAGCTGTTATGTTCACAGAAGCTTTGGCCTCAGATGTGCAGAACGACAGAAATTGGTGACCCCGAAGGAATATATGAGAAGGAAGCTCGTTGTAGAGAAGGCCATGGAGATCAGCCCAGTGAGCTGCTCTGAAATTGAAATTCTCATCCCTAGTTAAAATCCACCTGCCCTTAGTTTCCCTATCAGTTGCTTGATTCTATCCAAACACACAGAAGTAACATCGCTTCACAATTGAACAAACCCTAGATCCATAACAAAACAGACTAAACAGACACAAAATTCAAATATAAAATTCTTCGAAACTCTTATAAACATATTCGATACGGTTCGAAATTTACCTGATCGATTGTGAGGGGGAGGGTGGACTGGAGGAGGAGTTGAGGATTGGAAATCCAGGATTGAATGAGGCTCTGCGAGAGCAGGTCGAGGCCGAGGCCAGCGCCGGTGGAGCTTCCCGTGGGAGGAGTGGTTGATTTTTCGAGTATTTGAACATTCCAGCCGGCTTTAATCAGAGCGTGAGCGCAGGATAATCCGGCGATGCTGCCGCCGACGATGACTGCTTTGGGGATTCTGTTATTCTTCTCATTCATCGTTGAGCTCTGTTACTGCCAAACATAACCCGACTCAAGAAAAAAAAAAAAAGGTTAAAAAAGAAGTTAAAAAAAAAAAAAAAATTTGTTGGGCGAATGGGCCGAAATGAATGATTGGATGACGGCCCAATTACGGTATCAGAGAGGGGAAGATTTCAACCCACCATTTTCAATTTGATACGAGAGGTTAATAGTTCATCATCGCAGGCTCTCTCCCTCTAAACTTCTTTTATTCTTTTGTTGGCTCTGTTCTTCAATGGGGGCGGGGCGCGAAATCCCAATTTCGCTGGATGGAGTTACGGACAAGAACCTGATGCAGCTCAAGAAGCTCAACACAGTACTCTTCCCTGTTCGCTATAATGGAAAGTACTACGCCGACGTCCTCGCCTCTGCCGACTTCACTAAGCTAGGTCCCATACTTCTTCTTCCTTACGCTTAATGATGCTATATCTGTTCTTTTTTTCATCTGTTCTTTGATTTCTTTTCATTATTGTCTCTCTGTTTCTCTCTTCAACCCTCCTTGTCGTGATTCCGTCTTGTGTGATTTGCTATTTGTGTTTCGGCCGTTGATCTTTTTGGATTTATCTGCTAGTTACTTTGAAGGCGAGGTGAATGCTCGTGGTGATCTACTGTGAATTATGTGGTTTTAGTTTGATTATTTGGTAGTTTTTGGAGTCTTGAACTGTGGATTTGACCATTTTTTGTTATCATTCTGATTTGACGATCTTTGATTGTTAAGAATTCCACAATTGTCGTACACTCCGTGGAGAACCCTTCGAGTATTCATCAGCTATTGGTTTTGAGATGGATTTGTACACTTATCTATAGATATTTGAGACAGTGGGCCATTAGATTAGTGTTCGTTTTTTTTAAAACTATCGGAAATGAAAAAGTAGATTCGGTGGGCGTACACTTCAAACGAGAGGTTTTGATTTTCTTAAAGTTATCATGGTTGTCTATACGAATATCCTTTTTAGGCAGATGTGTGGCTCTAAAGGAAGAAATGCATTTTTGAATTTGTGAGTAAATAAATTAAGGGATTTAAGCACTAATGCTGGAGGATAATTCTTCAATTTGATCTGCTATCTTTCAGTTCCCTGTTTGAAAATTTTTCCATTTGAGTTCTCTGGTTGTAGGAATACTTAATCTAAGCCTATGTTCTACTATGTTTGAATAATTAGATATCCATTGGCCACTTTTAGCAGTATTCTCAAACCACTGAAGCTGTCCTCTGGATGGACTCTTATCTTATAAATTTATCCTAACACATCAAGTTAAGCTTTTGAGTTGATTAGTAATCTAACATAAGTCAACGAAGGGTTAATGTTTACCATTTCAAAACAGTTCTATTAATATATGAAGTTTTAGAAGAGGTCCAATGAGATTACAAAAGAGTTCAAATATTTAGAAGTGTGTCATCTATTGCACCAACAAATTTAAGTAAATTAATATTTACCATTTCGTATACCTTATTTGCAATGATTGTATTAAAAAATTAATATTAATATTTAAGTAAATTTAAGTGTGTCATCTTCTGCATTAAAAAATTATGATGCTCCTTTTTCACTTTTGCTAATAAGTTGTATTAAAAAAAGGCTAAAACTATGCATTTTCTATTGTTTTCACAGCATACTACAGTGATATATGTGTTGGATCTATTGCATGCCGCCTTGAGAAGAAAGAAAATGGGTATCTACGTGTCTACATCATGACCCTGGGTGTTCTTGCACCATACCGTGGACTAGGCATCGGTAAGTACCGACTTCAAAAATCTCTTATAAAGTTTCTTTATATCAATTTCAAATAGAAGATAGGGTATAATTGAATAAAAAGAAACAGGTAACAACCTTGAAAATCGAAGGCTTCTGATATATTGATGTACATCCCATCTCCCTTCCAATTATTAAAAAGAAACTACTGTGTTCACAAAAGAGCATCTGTGAAGGGCACTCCAACTTGTCGCTATATATTGTGCAAGTTCACCAAAAAAGTTCATAGTGTTTATCTCTGCCTTATACTATCCTTTGGTTTACTTCCTAGCGAAAGACTCCATAAGAAATCTGTAACGACGCCACAAGTTTTTCGATTGGCTTTAGCTTTATCTTACTGCCACCAACCAGAAAGAGCTTATCTTATCTATAAAACAGAGCTGTTAAAGCTTATCTTATCTATAAAACAGAGCTGTTAAAATTTTTTAACCCAATAGATCCCACTCTAGCAGTTAAAAGACCATGCAAAAATAGATGATCAAGAGTTTCTTCTTCAGTCACAGACTGCATGTGTTTGGTGAGATGGGTCGGCTGTGATTTTGTCTGCCGTTTGTTTTGCGTTATTAACGAGTTATTACAAATAAGTTTTTACCACTCTCTTTCAAACAATCTCATCCAAACGCGCGATTGTAATAACTTATAATAATCATTTATTTTTAACCACTTAAAATAACCATTCATTTCTAACAACTGACGAGTCACTTCTAATCATTCATTTCTAACAACTGACCAGTCACTTCTAATCATTCATTTCTAACCTCTTTAAATAATCGCTCATTTTTAACCACATCCAAACGAGCTATTGTCTACAAAATCCCTTCATAAAAACCATGATCCAAATGAACTATTATTAACTACAACTCTTCCAAATAATCACATCCAAACACATTATTACCTCACTCTACAATTCCACATTCAAAGATTTTGGATTTAGGGTTTAGGGTTATGCAATAAACTACAGTAGGATTATTTCAGTTTTTGGGATTTTCCCTTAACAAACCTGATTGACTTGGAGCATCTTCAACTTTTGTGAAGTTATATGAAATAACCATAGTGGATGCAGCGGTTGTGGAACTGTTCACAAAGTTGACTTAACTATGATGTTCTGAGTTTTGTCTAGGAGCCAAACCGTCCCATCTTTGGAAGATCTGAGGCACACTGAGTTCACTCTCTCTAGGATTCGACTTTCAAATAGCTTTGTACATGCCAATCCCAGTTTTAACTTTTGTCATTCCAGTAACTGTAATTACCGCTTGTTTATTTGCAAAAATATCCAGGAAAGGTATGAAGAGGCTGCCGTTTTTATGGCATTATCCTTTATATCAGTTTTGGATCTTCGATCACAAATCTTTAACTATAAGTCCATATTTGCTGCTAGTGCTAACGACACTCCATATGAGCATTGGAGCATTTTCCACATCAGTAAATTTCCTCATCCATTTAACTAGGAGAGGTTTGAGAGTGTGTTTCCTTCAAGACTCCAATGGGTGGGTTGTTTGCTAGTAGATTTTCAAACCAATATTGACTAATACTCTTAAAAAAACTACATTCAAACGAGCTTATAATTGAAAAGATTATTTTTAAATACTCAAAATAAATTGTCATTCTAAATACCCTTAAAAACTACATCCAAACAAATTTTTGACTATAACCATTATTTCTAAATACTCAAAATAAATTCTTATTATAAATATTAATTCTGTATACTCTTAAAAAAAATTACATCCAAACGAGTTTTTAAGTGTAAATATTACTTCTAAATACTCAAAATAAATTTTCATTTTAAATACTCTTACAAACTACATCCAAACAACTTTTCGAGTGCAATCATTATTAATCATTACTTCTAAATATTCAAAATAAATCTTCATTCTAAATACTAATTCTAAATAATTTTAAAAGTTACATCTAAACAAGTTTTTTATTGTAATCATTACTTATTATTACTTCTAAATGAATAAAATAAATCCTCATTCTAAATACTCTTAAAAACTATATCAAAACAGTGCAATCATTACTTCTAAATACTCAAAATAAATCATCATTTTAAATATTTTTAAAAACTATATCTGAACAAGCTTTTGACTGCAATCTAATAAATCCTCATTCTAAATACTCTTAAAATCTACATCACATTCTCAAAGATTTACTTGTTATATCAATTTGTAGACACCTCTTGTGCTTTTATTCTTTCGATGTCTCTTGGTGTCTGGCAAGCGGTTTCCAAAAAATGAACTAGGAGAGTGTTGTGCCTTTCTTTCAAAGCGGAAGAGCTAGACCATGAAAAGAGACGTTAAAATACCATTTCCAGTTAATAGATGGAAGCTCGGTCACATCTGAAAGTTCTTTTATAGTCTTTCTCCAAGCATTTTACCACCTCCTAAGAGAGATCTTCTAGTATTATTTTTGGTGTCAGATTTTAGTTGGTTGTTTTTATTTCTGGGTTTCATGCAGGTACTAGACTGTTGAACCATGTTCTTGATCTCTCCTCAAAGCAAAATGCTAGCGAAATATACTTGCATGTTCAGACGAATAATGATGACGCCATCAATTTCTATAAGAAATTTGGGTTTGAAATTACTGAAACCATTCAAAACTATTACGCAAACATTACACCGCCAGATTGCTATGTCCTTACCAAGATAATCACTCAAACTCAGACCAACAAGTAAGCCTTTCAACTCGACTTCATTCCTGAGTTTTAAACCTTCTTCTTACTCCCTGAGAGTTGAGTTAATTTAATATCATCCTGGGAGCTGGAGAGAATTTTGAGTAAAACCTTCTGTGTGTTTCTTGCTCATTTCTTGAACAAGTTGAATTTATTTATTGCCTTTTTTAATGATGATTACTTTTTAATTGGTCTATTAAAAGTCAATGATTAAATAAGACCCCTATAAATTATGGTGGTCAAATCTCCTATGAAATACCCTAAAAACCGAAGGTAAGAAGATTAGAGATTGTCTTGTGAAATTAGTAGAAATGTATATAAACTTAAACACTCGGAGAAAGAAAGTGATAATACATTCTAGTGAAAATATATTTTTAGTTTTTATGTTTGAACCCTAAAAACTAATGGATACCATCACTCTGTATAGTCATATCTCAATGGAGTCGAACCGGATTCCTCTTGCGCATCAGTACAACCCTCTATAGACAAAATAATAAACAATTTTAGCCTTGGATTGAGAATAGGGGTTTGATGGTCTATATTAGTTATTATTATATATATATTTATTTATTTTATGGGAAACAAAAGCAATTCATTCATCAGTAAAAAAAAAATCACAATAAATTTTATCTAAATTAGCTATTAGTTTTAGTCAAGAGATATCCACGAGTAGAACGTAGATTGGAAGACTCTTCTCTTGCTACCAATTTTAATTTTCATCCTTGCGAAATTTATCCTAAGATTTTTAGGGAATGGGGTAGGGATCATCTGTCGGAAACTTTTTTTCATTTAATTTTTTTTCTTTTCTTTTTATTCTTCCCATATTTCTACAAATTTTCTCAATTTCAAGTCATTTTATTATAATTTAGATAATTTTTTCAATAGTTAAGATAAATATTTATTATTTTTATTTAGATACTTAATTATGTAAGAAAAATATTTATATAAATAAAATTTTTAAAATTATATATATATAAATACAATAAAAAAAAATAATATAACATAAAAATATATAAATGGGGTGGAGAATGGAAAATCGAGGATGGAGAATATATTTTCCATCTCCATTCTCATTTTGCTCAATGAAATTTTTTCATATTCACTCATTTACTGCCTAATCGACAATTCACCATCCCATTAGGGGTGCGTCTTCGCGAAACCTAGGAGAAAACAAACATCTCTAGTTTTAGCTCAACAATAATGGTGTTGACCTGTTAATTGAGAGATTACAGGTTGAATTTACGCTTCATTGTTGTAATCTCAAAAAATAAAATAAAATAAAAATAATAATACAATAATGAGATGATGTTACTCTTAAGATAATTTGAGTAACCCGATCAATCCAACACAATTTCTAAAGTTGAGTTCAAATTTGATGAAACATTTATGGTTAATTTGATTGATGAGTTGACTAAAATTAACTTGGATAATCCGAATTTATTATTAAGTCTAAATATAATATAACTTTTTTCTTTATTTTTTTTTAGACTTTTCACTAGGGATGTAAGGAAAAACAAAAAACCGACAAAATCGATCCAATAAATTGGTTTTGTTTTTTAGAACAGTATTGGATAGATCGGTTTGATATTTTAATAAATTGAAATTTATCGGTTCTTCATGATCGAAGAACTAATCAAAAATTGAATATAAAAATATATATGTTAGTATTTAAATTTGATGAAAGAACTAATTTAAATGTGAAATATGAAATAAAAGTATTATAAATATTGTGATACTATGAAAACTATTGTTTTTTGTTAATAAAATGAAAGTTTTTAGAATCAAATTCAAGATTAAATTTTGAATGTGACAAAAAAATTTGAAAAATAAATTAAAATTTTAATTGAAATCAAAATCGAAAATCGAATCAAACCAAATAAAATAAAACCAATGGTTTTGTCCTTTATTGGTCATCGGTTTGGATCCAATTATTGAAAAATCAAGGATCTTGGTTCAATTATCGGTTGACGCAAAGCCGATAAAAATCGAACCGAAATCACCCTTACTTTTCACCCTCCAAAATTATTTTCCTTATTTATTTATGTGGATATATGTATTTGGAAATTTTGTATGTATAACAAAAAATAAAAATAATAACTTTGGTAAATGTTTAAAATGTCAATCTAGTTGATTTTTTTTAGTACAACAAAGAAGGATTTGAAAGATTGGAATCATTAATTGAGCGGATGTTGAGACATCACTAGTGTCGGCTGACCTATGCTCGCTTGTTGGCAGGTGATTCTATTCTATTAATTTAGTTGATAGTCTTCAATCAACCGTTCAACCGATAAACTTCAATTGGTAGTTTAGTTGATAACGTTCAATAAGTTGTTCAAGTGATAATATTTAGTCAATAGTTCAATTGATTGTTTTCAATCAATTCGTTGATATCCTTCAATCAAATTGTTGAAAAGAGAGGTGAAATTGAATTTTTGAAAAACGAATGAAAATCTATTACTTGTAGCAATTTTTCTATATATTTCATAAAAGTAAAGTAAAATTAGAAATTATTACGAAGATGATTGATTTAAAAATAATTGAAGTAAATAATAAAAATGTATTCCATTTTTTTTTTTTTTTTTTTTTTTTTTTACAGAAAATAACCAAGTGACATAATCCAACTGAAAAAATATAAGGGTTAAAGATGGATTGAATTACTCTAATACATATGATTGGACCAATTAGTGTGATTCTAACATTGTAAACGAAAACACAACTCAAATCATATACACTCCAAATTGTTACCTCTCATCCTCTATTATTTGACCATCACGTTCACAGGTCTGAATGCAAAACCTAAACGAACGTATTAGCTTGACCAAGCATGCCTGCATTGACAAGAGAATTATTAGCCCGCTATCCAAACGCAGTGCATTCACATTATTTTCAAAAGCTCAATTTTGAAAATTAGTCCAATTGTAACGGCTAACTACAAGTATAAAGGATTGATTCTCAACTTGCAACTGCTTTTGGATTTGGTTGGCTGTTGTAGGAATACCCAGTCTCTACAGTGACACCATTTAACTAGGAGGCAAAATAATATTCAATTGGTATTTTCTTTTAATTATGATATATTCTCCACTAATTTTATGCGCATCCATTTGATTTTGATTTCAATAACTTTGGTTGTTATGAAAATTAGTAAAAAGTTAATCAACCTTAATATATATATATATATATTTATTTTTTTTTAGTACAACAAAAAAGTTTGGAAAGATTTGAAGTGAATGTTATGACATTATCAGTACAAGCACTGATTGAAATCTATTAATTTCACTTTCCAACACCATTTTCTATCAATAAACTTTCTCCTTCTATTTTTTTATTAACGCCTCATTTTGGTCAGATTCATCTATCCTTATTTTCCTCGTTTTCTTTTCTCTTCTCAAAACAATCTTCAAAAGCTCTAACAAAAAGTTACCAAAATTACAAAATTAAAATATAAATACTAGAATTTACTATCTACAGAATTTTCAATTTTTATAGATTAAAATTAACTAAATGGTCATCATAATTCTCATACAAGAAAATGCACGTGGATGTAATTTTGATTCCTTACGTTGTATTTTAAAATAAACAAGAAGTTCAACTACTCTTATTCAAATCCAAACGCCCTTTATTGTGATTTGAACTTTCTCTCATTATTTTTGGGAATACCAACGGATTGTCATTTTCATTATCAAGTTTGAATTTGGTTACCCATGTGAATACATGCATGTGGCCTCAGAGTTGACATGAATTTTATTTTTCTCTAATCATATAATATAATATAATATTATATATATAAATAAATTATATTTTGTGATAAGGTATATTTGTCTCCTTGTAACTAGAGAGGTAAGTTTTCACTCATACTATTTGGTACTAGAATTTTTTTTGATTTAATGAATATAAAAAAAAAAAAAAAAAAAATTATGAAACCAAAAGTACCATATTATCTTTAAGGAAGATGAAAATTTTCCTCGGTTGTAATTATTATTTTTGTTTTTATTTTATTTTAATAATTATTTTGTGATGGTTGGTTTGATCCTTTGATTGATTTTATTGTTTTCAAGGCATATATTTATATAAAAGA
>JBBMEG010000015.1:6735887-6760285 GCA_037832605.1 Cyclanthera cordifolia | reverse complement strand
TAATAATTATTTTGTGATGGTTGGTTTGATCCTTTGATTGATTTTATTGTTTTCAAGGCATATATTTATATAAAAGATATATTAGAATTTGAAATTTTAAGTATCATATAGACTTTTAAGTTCAAAGACATTTACATTCTTATTTTTATATAAAATCAATGAACGATGATTCAAATATGTAGCATCTTAATTATTAAAGTTATAGGAATTCAATTTTAGCAAGAACAAATATTTTTTTTGTTTGTATATATAAAAAAAAACCCATCAAACGGATAACATTAATCAACCAGATGACTCACATATACGTAAATTATCAATTCGAGGGAATAAACTCCTAAATTATTGCTCAGCCCATTCCACAACTCGGAACATGGTCGGTCAATAATTATAACCGAAACCGAGAGGAAGCAACCAAGCATCCATCCTTTTGGAAAGCTAACAAACCATAAGCAAAGGCTCAAGTATAGTAGTCAACACTAACTTATGCTTAAAATGCTTTGGAAGATAACCCTAGAAGAAGAAGAAGAAAGAACTCACCAAATTACATAATATAATTTGTTAATTTCTCTAATTATGTGTAATATGATTTGTAACATTACTCTTTTTTTTCAATTCAACTAATGGAAAAAGAGATTAGAAAAACCCTCTTGATTATGAAAATCTATTGACTTTCATATGATTTGTTTGGATAGAAAAGACAATTGATTTATTTTTGATATAAAAATCAATGGCGTAAACCAACCACATGGACTTCATTTTTCCAGAACACAGCTGTAAAGAAATTATACTGAGCAAAATTTCAAGCCCTGCAAATTAACACAAAATTCCACTCCGATCAATAATCAATTCAAAACCAAATCGTTCAATCAATTCAAACTATTCCTGAAACTCACTGTTGATATTCGATATTGACGACCGCCGCATTCCCTTGAACGACGGAGTTATACGCAGTCGTGGACATGACCAAGGTCGCCTCCGGTCCCACCGGCTTCGACGCCGTCGCAATCGCACGATCCACGATCGTGATCTGAATCGTCTGATCCGGAACGCAACTCTTCGGCTCGGCGGCGCTCAAGCATCTCACTAGGTATTGTCTTCCACAAGCCGCTCCGTTCTCCCAGATTCCTTCTCCCGCCGCCGCGAATAAATTGCTCGTCGGAAACTGCGACATCTCGCTTCCGCCGCAAGCGGTCGCTGTTTAATTTCATTGTTAATTCCTTCGTTTGTTTATCGGTATTGCAACTCAATTAATTAATTGAAACTCGAAGAAGATGAGAAATGTTGTATGATGAACAAAAACTTACGTAGGTATGGAGGTCTGTAATACGTTGCAGTGCCGACATCTCCGTGAGTTAGATGATGAGCGAGGATGAAGACGGAGAAGAGGAGTTGAGAGAGAAACAGAGGCATTGGCATGTTGAATTCTGGTGAGAACAGAGAGGCAGAGCCGGGGAGTTGGAGTTTGGAAATCGTTTAGCTATTACACATCATACAATCTCATGTTGAGCATATATATATATATATATATATATATATATATTGTATATGGAAATGTAAATAAACTAAGCTTCCATTCTTGGACTGGTTTTTCTTCAGTTGGGTTTGTATCAATGGGCCGCCGAAATGAATTTCCAATTGGAAGCAACGTCCAGGATTTTCCGGCCCCACCGGAAGTTCACGGGACCCGTTTTATCAAAAGAAGAATACTTCTTAAAAACGTTTCTTAAATTATAAATTTAATCACTATATAGTTAGAGACTACCCCCAAACCATTTTAAAATCTAGATTTTAGTTTTCGAAAAATATAAAATTTAGTCCTTATATTTTAAACAAATACAATTTAATCATATGATTTGATAAAATTTGAAAAATAATCACATTTTAAAGATAAATCTTACATTTTAGTGTCACAATTTTTTTAAATATTTTTTTGGGCTTTTGCATGTATATTAAAAAAAAAAACTATAAATGTTTGGTGTATAGCACATTTTCAAATTATTTGTATCTATTAACAATTTTTTTAGATTGGCTTATCAAAATGACCAAAAAGTTCTTGGCTAAAAAACTGATTGAAATTGATTAGTCTAGTGATTGAAGTCGATCCGTTTAGTGATTGAAGTCGATTTGTCTAGTGTTTGAAGTCCGCTGATTGAATACTGAATACGATTAGTCTGCTGATTGGAGTTGATCAGTTCGCTGATTGAAGTCAATCAGTACACTGATTGAAGTCGATCAATGCTTTTTATCATTCTCTCGATCGATTCTTTTATCGATTTCTTTTTTCTAAATCGATTTCTATAAGTCTCTCGGATCTCTCAATCGTCATCTCTATGTTATTCCAAACGCTGAATCGAAACGTATTATGAAACTCTAATTCGATATGATGCATGTGTTAGGTGATTGAATTGATTGAAGTCAATCAATTTAGTGACAACCATACATAGATGACACAACTACTCTCAACAAAATGAAAACTATGACGTAGTATTGAACTAAATTATCACCAAACAATGCAATCAATACGTCACGACGATACAGTTATCCTCCCTTGTCTTCTTAAAAATAAGAGGCACTCTTACAAAAATATGAGAAAGGTGAAACAAAATTGTAAGAAAAGCTTAAATTCTTTTTGAAAGATATTTATCACACTTCTCAGTAAAGTTATCCATCTAAACTTTTGAATGGATAGATGTTTTTTTTTCTTCTAAGTAAAGGGCAGAAAGAAATTATATGAAAATTATGTCCATTTGAGTAATTTTTTGATGGAACTTTTATTTGTAATAACCATTTTCGGATTTTTAAGAAAAATCATCTCCATTTTCAAAAGTGACTAAACATGGAATGAAATAATCTCGTCCATGTACCTAAATATGGAAAATAATTTCATGTCTTTTATCACTGTTTATGCCCATTCCTATTCTAACCCATTTTTGTATGGGAATTTTTCATGTACAAAAAAACAAAACCTAGTATAAAGATGATGCCAAAGAAGAGCCAAAGATTCGTATACAGCCGAATGGGTCAGTCACGTGCCGATTTGATGTTATTTCAGTTCAACAATAACCTTATTAGTTAGAACTTTGAAATCGAAAAAAAAAAAAAAAAAAAAAGAAAAAAAAAAAATATATATATATATATATATATATATATATATATATGTATAAGCTTAAGTTAAAGCTTTTCTCAATTGGCCCTTTAGGGCTGCAGGCATGCCGTGGTTTAGAGAACTGAGAAATCATTCTACACCACAGGTTACTCTGCAATTCTTCCATTAAGGTCACATCCAATTCCACTCATGTCTCGACTACCTGAAATGGCAATTACTTCCTCTCATCATCCACTGCTGTAATTGCTCTATGATTTCAGCCCTCAACCATTTCTGGGTTTGAGTCTTCTCCTTCTATTCTGATTCCAAGTCAATCTCTATCTTATTTCGTTGATTGCCAAGTTCTTGGATCTTCTACTTAAAACAGTTTCGATATCGTGTTCTTGGTTTTTCTTTGTCGTTCCCGCTTGAGCTTCGCGTTTTTGTTTGGTTCTTCTATTTGCGGGAACTTATTTTGCGATCCGTTGAGTTTGGCTGCTGTTTTCTTTGATGGGTACTGCTTCAACTGGGTACCCAATTGGAATCGCGGTCCATTCTAATGGAAACTCTCCCGTTTCGCCTCATAAATTGGAATTCTCGCGCTCTACTTTCTTTCTCCGTACTGAATTTTCGAGAATCAATCCGGTATCGAGCTCTGTTTTCAATATTTCTTCCAAGGTATTTGAAATATTTAATCTGTTTGTTTTCTTTGCCATGAGATTATGCTCAATCGTTTGATTTCTCTGTGGATGAAATGGGTAATTGTTAATTTCCGGTTAGGATGGGTTCTCTATGGTTTTACTTTATAATCAGTGAAAAGTAAAATACAATTAGCAAATCTTACCAATGTTCAAAGTTTCAAACCAGTGTTCTTTTGCTTCACATATAATGGTGAAAATGGATGGTGTTTTGTGTTGTAGTTTTAGTGTTTTGGATACCCAAATTCATATCCTGATACTGAAATTGTTTGATCAAGATTTTGGCAGTGATTCCCATTCTAAAATTTGATTGTAACATACTCTTCTCGATGCAGTCACCAGTTTATAAGATTAATTGTTTACCTGACATTGATAATATCTTCTGGGACAAAGTTCCGACTCCCATTCTTGATGTGATTGAGAATCCTATCCATTTGAAGAATTTGTCTCTCAAGGTTAGTTTATGATTTCACACATATTTCTCCTTGTGGATGCCCAAGATATTATGGTTTCTTAACTCACCAAACAACAATTGTTGCAGGAATTGAAACAATTAGCTGACGAAATTCGTTCGGAGTTGACTTCCTATCTTTCAAAGGTACCAAAATCATACAAGGGTAGTTTGGCAGTGGTGGAGCTGACTGTTGCCTTGCATCATGTTTTCCATGCTCCTGTGGACAAGATACTGTGGGATGCAGGAGAAGAGGTAGGACTATTTTTCCTATGAACGATATTATTGTACGCTCTTTTGGAGCTTGAATATTCATGCAGTAGAATGTGGACACCACTGTGCCAATATATAATGTTGAATCATTCAATCATGTTAAACCACCAATTAATCTAGAAGTTTCAGTTGATGGGTTGGCGTAAGCTTAAATATATCAATCAAGATTCTCTCTTTCACCAGTTAGCTTCAAAATTTGAAAAATATCCAAGGGATGAAACGGTTTCACCTGTTAACTTCTTGCTTCGATATCATGTTGAATCATTGTGAATCGCCAATCAACCCAAAAGCATAAGTTGACCGGTCGGAGTAAATTTAATTATATCAACCAAAACATATCTATCGATGCTGTGGTCTTGTAACCATCATCTGCCGGTCTAAAAAATGAATATAAGTGCTTGATATGTTTTTTTTTCCTATTGGCAGGCCTATGCACACAAGATTCTTACTGGAAGACGGTCTCTCATGAGCACATTGCGTAAAAAGAATGGTATTTCTGGGACGACGTCTCGGTCGGAAAGTGAATTTGATCCATTCGGTGCTGCACATGGCTGCAACAGTGTATCTGCTGGACTTGGTAAAGTTGATCGCCATTTCTTTTTAATGGGGGTGGGGGTTTATAAATATCCTTTTTCTATTGCTCTTCCTTAATGATATATAAATGAATAATAGAAAAAATGCTCTTAAGTTGAGCTCTTAATAGCTCATTATGTACATTTACTATAAGAAGTTACTGGTGAAAACTCTTGTCCACATGTGTTGTTAGTGTGTACCCCCAGCCTCAGCAAATGAACAACCCTCTTTTCTTTGTTAGCTTAGAAATCTCTTCTTCTATTCTTAGAATTGTACTAAAATATTGCGAAACAAATTTGATTTGATCTTATTTAATGGTAGGCATGGCAGTAGCACGGGATATAAAAGGCAAGCGTGAAAGAATTGTCACGGTAATTAACAATGGGTCGACTTTGGCGGGGCAAATATACGAAGCTATGAGTAATGTGGGATTTTTAGACTCAAATATGATAGTGATCTTAAATGATAGTCGGCATTCCTTACACCCAAAACTTGATGAAGGCTCTAAGACATCAGTCAATGCTTTGTCCAGCACCCTCAGTAGACTACAGTCCAGCAAATCCTTTCGCAAGTTTCGTGAAGCGGCTAAGGTAATTTTCTGGTTTTTCCTTTTAAATGTTTCTAAGCTTGGAGGATGTTCTTCATCATAATGTGGATGTGTCGTTGGTTTTTGTTTGCGTTGTTTTTTTCATTCTGAAAAATGTTTAGCTTCGTATTTGTTTTCTATGATTAGGGTGTAACTAAAAGAATTGGTAAGGGGATGCATGAATTGGCTGCCAAGGTTGACCAATATGCTCGGGGTATGATGGGTCCCTCGGGATCAACCCTCTTTGAAGAACTTGGACTTTACTACATTGGCCCTGTTGATGGCCAGAATATGGAGGACCTCATTTGTGTCTTACAAGAAGTCGCATCACTCGATTCTATGGGTCCAGTTTTGGTACATGTCATAACCGAAGAAAATTATGCTGCAGGTTATCAAAGGAGTGCAAACAAGCAACTGGATGGTATCTTTTCCCCCAACTCAACTTTTTCTTCTAACATTTTTTGGTGACTGGAGTTTTATTTTATTTTAATCCTTATAACTCAAACTTGTTTGTTGCTCAACCCTTTTGATGTAGGTGTATTTTGTTCTTCATGAATGAAGGTGGACCGATTTCATGATAATCTGATTTTCGTCTTTTGTTCTGTTGACACTTTTTTGTTGTTTTCTTTTATATCTTATTTGCTTTCTTTCACTCATTTTTGGAGCTTGCATCTCCGAGACTTTGAGCAATTGCCTCTTTTGATCTACCTATGAAAAGTGTTTTCTTGTTAAAAAAACAATTTTAAAAAATGTTTATGCTATAGTTGATGGAGAATATCTAATCTATTCTTCTTCTTCTGTCACTGGTAATTAATTATACTCTGACCTTTGGCATATTTAATTTAGATAAAGATGCTTATCAAAAGGCATTATTGTTTCTATTTAGGTGAAATAAGAAAACAAATTCTATTATGTTTAATTTATTATGGTTTTTACTTGGTAACTCCAGGTTTATATAACATAGACTCATTGTTGTACGGAATCGGTTCTCGAACATATAGTGATTGCTTTGTGGAGGCTTTAATTGTGGAGGCGGAGAAGGACAAAAACATTGTGACTGTGCATGCTGGGATGCAGATGGAACCATCAATTCAATTGTTTCGCGAAAGATTTCCTGATAAGTTCTTTGATGTGGGTATGGCTGAGCAACATGCAGTTACATTTGCTGCTGGGTTGTCGTGTGGTGGATTGAAGCCATTTTGCGTAATTCCTTCGGCTTTCTTGCAGAGGGCATACGATCAGGTCTCTCTCTCTCACTTTCTCCCTGCTTGTAAGATCCTTCGTACACTTTACACTTTGTGTTCATACATCTAGCAATGGAAATTTTCAATGTGGTCTTCTAGGTGATACATGATGTCGATCGACAGAGAATCCCCGTACGCTTTGTAATTACCAGCGCTGGATTGGTTGGATCTGATGGTCCTGTGCAATGTGGTGCATTTGATATAACATATATGTCATGCTTGCCAAACATGATTGTCATGGCACCATCAGATGAGAAAGAGCTAGTGAACATGGTTGCCACAGCAGCGTGCATTGATGATCAACCAGTATGCTTTCGATATCCAAGAGGCTCCATTGTCACTGCTGACAACCTTGCCCTTGAAGGGGTTCCCATTGAAGTAACTAGTTTGTTCATTTTTTCACTTCTTAATTAATTTGTTATGGGTTTAAAAATGTACAAGATCAAAATAATTGATGCTCGCCTACTTTGTCGAAAGTCTCAAACTTCTCAACTTGAGTATAGAAAATGGAAAATATTATTGAATCCTAAATAGCATTGTTTGTGACACAACGCAGATTGGAAAAGGGAGAGTTCTTGCTGAGGGTAAGGATGTTGCATTGCTTGGATATGGGGCAATGGTTCAGAACTGCCTTAACGCTCGGGCCCTTCTCTCAAAGTTCGGTGTTGAGGTTACAGTTGCTGATGCGAGGTTCTGCAAGCCACTCGACATAGCGCTTCTTCGACAACTTTGTGATAACCATGCATTTCTAATCACAGTTGAGGAAGGATCCATTGGAGGCTTTGGATCCCATGTTGCACAATTCATGGCTCTGGATGGACGGCTAGATGGAAGAACCAAGGTACGTTTGTAAGAATTTCTAATTTGCTTGTTTAAGCCATGAGTTAAAGAAAAACAAGAGCCAAATATGATTCCCATGCGTGGATCAAAACCAAGTCAACGACCTATACGCTATGAAATGATCATTTTTGAAACAAGAAACATTTCATTGATAGATGAAATAAGGAGGGAGAACCCTTAATCAAGTGACAATTACAAAAATGAGCACCAATTGGCTATAAAATAGTTTAAACTAAACATGTTAATGGAAAAGAAAGGTTTGCACCAAGAATAGACTGCACTAGGAATAATCTCCATCAAACGATCAGAACTTAAATTAACATCCCTAAAATTTCAGAGTAATGCCCCCGACTGGAAGCCGTCCAAAAGATATCCTTTTGTCCACCAAAAGGAGCACCGCCCAGACATTCCCAAACATCAAATGGAAAAACCACAGACCAAACAAAAGCTTCCACCAAAATCTTTCAAAAATGTGCAAAAGTACAATGAAAAAACAAATGACCAGCAGTTTCAGCGCTTGATAAACACATAGGGCAACATGAGGGGGATAAGGCCATATACAGCCTGCATCTCTGTAAACGATCTGATCTATTAATTGCTCCCAAACTTAGCTCCCACATGAAAACCTTTTAATGTTTTGGGAAAAAGACCTTTCCACAAAGGCAGTGACTCGAACTCGAGACCTCCTGCTCTGATACCATGTTGAATTATGTTAAATCACCAATCAACCTAAAGATTTAAGCTGGTAGATCTGGGTAAATTTAATTATATCAACTAATCTAAAGTCTTGGGAAAATGGACGATAATGGAGTATCCCCACCCAAACATCTGTCCAAAAAAGAGGGTTAGTCCCATTACCAAGACGTCTCCTAACTCTATCAATAATTAACTGTGAAACATTAAAAATTGGATTTGATCCGAACACTGGGGGCCACGAAAACCCATCAAAATGGTTGTAATACTTCGGCACAATGAGTCTATGCCATAGTGATCTAGACTCATGAGCAAAACGCCAAGTCCATTTAGCCAACATAGCTCAGATTTTTAGATCAAAGTTGCCAATATCAAGACCTCCCATTAGCTTAGGAAGCTGTGTAATAGTCCATCTAACATGGTAAGGTCCACCATCGCCACGAGACCCTCCCAGAAAAAATTCCCGACAATTTGATCTAACAAATCAGATGCAACTTTTGGCATCTTAAAAGGCAAGAAATAATATGCGGGCATGCTTGGAAGGGCCGAATGAATGAGAGTAAGACGACTGCCTTTCGAGATAAATCCATACTTCCAATTATGAAGTTTCTTTAATTTTTTCAATAACAGGTTGTCAAAAACTAATAAGCTTCGGCTGACCTCCCAAAAGTAATCCAAGATAAGTCGAGGGCCAAGAACCACTTTTACAACCAAAGGCATTGTGGCCAAGGAATCTTAATAAATGGCCATTCAAATTAATACCCAACTACTCGCTTTTCCCATAATTTATTCTCAGTCCAGACACACTTTCAAAAATGTTAAGCATGTCAAAAAAATTCTTTAAAGCATAGGGATTCAGCAGTTGATTATAAAACGATCGTGAACCGATCCTAAAAGGGAGAAGTTATTCTCCGCTCTTACACGATTCGTTCTTGTTTAGACGAATTTCACTTGTATCTCCATCATTGTGATATGCCTTTTGCCACTCTTCTGAAACCATGTCATCTGCAGTGGCGTCCAATAGTTCTACCAGATAATTATATAGAGCAGGCATCACCTCAAGAACAGCTCTCCCTAGCCGGGTTGACGGGAAATCACATAGCTGCCACGGCATTAAGCCTGCTCGGTCGCCCGCGTGAAGCGTTACTCATGATGTATTAGATCTTCCATCTCTCAATCTCTTCTGAAGGCGATGAATTCTAACTGTTAAAGAGTTTCACCTAACCAAAGAAGATGGCAAACGTCGGTATCAGAGCAGCCGCATTTAGGTTTCAATTTGTTATACATTCTTCATCTTGTGTATGTGCCATTTTTTATGGATTACCCTTTTTTTTTCTTTTCTTTTTTGTACACAGTTCTTACAACTCCAATCTCACACATTCACAGTAAAATAAAGATCCACAATTCTTTATCTCACTGTTTGTATCTTCTGACTTCTATGTAAATGGAAAGTAGAACTTAACTTTTTTCGATTGAATGGTCAAAAATTCGAATCTCTTGCTTCTGGAACTCAACAACCACATAAAAGAAATTCCACCCAATAAAAATGAGAAGTAGAACTTAATTCTTTATCTCACTGTTTTTATTTTTATTTTTATTTTTTTGGACGAGCAAACATTTATTTTTTTTAATACATCATAAATACAATAAAAATGAATGAAAAAAGTATTAAAATATATATATATATATATATATATATATATATATATATATGAATTATGTTATGAGGCTCTTGTGGGTTCGATATTCACAAAGCTTTTGGTTGTATTATGGTGGTGTATTAAATATGTCTTCTGATCATCCAGCCTATGAACTTTCCATTTCCTTCATCTGAATCTTTGACGATATCGCTCCATTGTATTGCCAAGTTGTCTTAACGAACCCTCCAAAACCCCAACCTCAACATAAATTAACTTCTATAAAAACTATATTTATAATACTTTCATTTGTTCTCTGTAATTTAAGATTCTTTTTTAATATTTATGCGTGCATTTAGACTATCGTCACAAAACATATTAGTCTAAAAATTCTTTTGAAATATTGACCGGTTTAAAATTCTCTATATTAATATATTAACAAACATAAAATTCAATTTTGTTGTTGATATATGTATATATAGT
Source organism: Cyclanthera cordifolia (assembly GCA_037832605.1). Lineage (NCBI taxonomy): Eukaryota > Viridiplantae > Streptophyta > Magnoliopsida > Cucurbitales > Cucurbitaceae > Cyclanthera > Cyclanthera cordifolia. The sequence continues at coordinate 6,749,722 of JBBMEG010000015.1, read as the reverse complement.
GGTTTTTTAGTTTCTTTTATATATATATATATAGATAGATATGAAACTTCATTTGTTTTCGTATGTGTATATATGAAAATAAATTAAAATAATAATAAAAAATCTAAATCGATTTCATCCAAATGGCAATGCATATACGCTGGAGTACATGTTAATGATAATAACATTATGACATTTTAACATTATACTATGCCACATTCAAATTTTCATTTAATAGTTAACAAAAAAAACTTAATTTAATCTTGTTGAAAAAAAAAACTTAAATTAATTTGTATGATATAACAATTTATTATAATAAGCAGAAAAATCGAATCAAATATTTATATCAAAATTGTTAATATAAGATGCCTATTTAAATAAATTTATTTTACCTGATAATTATGAAATTACGAATTTGAATCTCATTGCTCAAATATTGTTAGCAAAATATATATGAATTGATGTACTGAATGTTAATTTGAATATTATATAGCATCAAAGTTAAAATTTAATTTTGTGTCATGTAGATGGTGAATTCATTAAAATAATAATAATAAATAAAATTGTATATAAAAAGAAATGATATTCGAACAGCTTATCGTGATAACCCAAGTCCGAACTCTGTAACTTATAAGGCATGGGAATCCATTCTAAATCCACAAAATTAATTAAACCAAAATTTAAAAGAAAAATGAGCCCAGCCCCGTTTCCGTCGAATCTTCTAGGCGACCAGGCGTCGCCGGACTGGATGAACAAAGGCGACAACGCATGGCAGATGACGGCGGCCACGCTAGTGGGACTGCAGAGCGTTCCAGGTCTAATCATCCTGTACGGCGGGGCGGTGAAAAAGAAGTGGGCGATAAACTCGGCGTTCATGGCGCTGTACGCGTTCGCGTGCGTGCTGGTGTGCTGGGTGGGGTGGGGGTACAGGCTGTCGTTCGGGGAGAAGCTGGCGCCGTTCTGGGGGAAGCCGAACGTGGCGCTGGACCAGGAGTTTCTGCTGGATCAGGCATTCGGAGGGAAGCTGCCGTCGGCGACGATGGTGTTCTTCCAGTTCGTGTTTGCGGCGATTACTCTGGTTCTGATAGCGGGGGCTCTGCTTGGGCGGATGAACTTCTACGCATGGATGTTGTTCGTGCCGCTTTGGTTGACTTTTTCTTACACTTTTGTGGCGTTTAGTATATGGAGTCCTCAGGGGTTTTTCTACAAGATGGGACTTATTGATTATTCCGGTGGTTACGTCATTCATTTGTCTTCTGGCGTTGCCGGCTTTACTGCTGCCTATTGGGTATCTCTTTCTCTCTCTCTCTACCCTCACACAAAACAAATATTAATTCCTGCAGCCTTTTTATCACTCAAATCCAACCTAAAACACTTAAGCATTAGTAATTAAATTAATTAATTACTTGTTTTGATATGATTTAGTGATATATTTAATGTGTCAGTCACACAATTTGGATAAATTTATTTGTTGAGTTTGGATATAAATATAATTACCATTTTTAAAATTTTTTATCAAATATATTCATTACTATTTATGAGTATTATCATATATTTCATTATAATATTGATATTAATGAGCATTTATAAGACAATATTAAAACATATTAATAACTAAAGATATAAATATTTTAGAATTTACCATCATTTATGATTACTTTTTTATAAAATTACAATTTTTTAATTTAATTATATTATTCAACCATTTAATTCTAATGTTTATATTTTCATTAAAAACTCTAAAATATTATTACTTCTTGCTTTTTTTTTTAAAATTAAATTTGTCATTATTAAGTAAATTTCAATTAAAATTAACGTAGGCATTAATCTAACCGTTTTTTTTTTTTTTTTTGTAAGAATAACAAAAATGAAAATTAAATAGACTAAATTAGAAGAAATTAATAAAGTTGACGTCCATGAAGGAATGGTAGTCATAATTATATGTATATATTTTGATTAAAATTAGTGTGTGCATCACAGGTTGGGCCACGGCTGTCCAAAGACAGAGAAAGCTTCCCTCCAAACAACATTCTTCTGATGCTGGCCGGAGCGGGTTTGCTGTGGATGGGGTGGACCGGGTTCAACGGGGGAGACCCGTACGCGGCCAACGTGGATGCCTCGCTGGCGGTTCTGAACACACACGTGTGTACCGCAACGAGCCTGTTGACGTGGCTCATTTTCGACATTGTGTTCTTCAGAAAGCCCTCCGTGATCGGCGCCGTCCAAGGCATGATCACCGGCCTGGTTTGCATCACCCCCGCCGCAGGTCACTTCTCTTTTTAACCTCTTGTTAATAAATTTATATATTAATTAATAAACCATAACGTACTAATCATCTCATTTACACAATCAAAGTATTTGCATTAGTATTTTATGTCCAAATCAGTTTTGTAAAGTATATAATTACGATGAAAATAAATTTAACATATGATATATATCACATTAGAATCATAGTTTGTTTATTTTGGATCAACGACAGTCCACGAAGATTCGAATGCATACATTTTTAGTCACTAGATCATAATGAATGGTCCTCTTCTTTTCTTTTTTTTTTTACTATGAATAGAAATATTTAATTCACACTTGTATTTAGTATTAATTTATTTCTATAGTTTCAAATTTTCTATAATATAAGTCAGAATACAAGAAATTGACTTAAAAGAAATCCTAGAAATTAAATTAAAAATAAACTTAAATATTAAAAAAAAAAATAGAATTAAAATATGTAGTAATTTTTAAGTTTTTGTATGTAGTAGTGATTTAATATTTTTGGACGACTCCAGGAGTTGTTCAAGGATGGGCGGCCATTATAATGGGACTACTATCAGGCTCGATCCCATGGTTCACAATGATGGTGGTGCACAAGAAATCGGCCATCCTACAAAAGGTGGACGACACGATGGCCGTGCTCCACACCCACGCCATCGCGGGCAGCCTTGGCGGCATCCTCAGCGGCATCTTCGCCGAGCCTCGCCTCAACTTCGTCTACTATGGTGTCTATAGCAAGTACGTTGGCCTATTCTACGGTTTCAGCTCGAAGCAAGTCAAGCTCGGTTTTCGCCAAATTGGTGTCCAACTTCTTGGAATCCTCTTTGTCACGATCATAAACATCCTCGTCACTAGCCTTATATGCATCCTACTTCAATACATTGTCCCGCTCCGAATGTCGGAGGAAGACATGGCAATCGGGGACGAGGCTGCCCATGGCGAAGAGGCGTATGCCATTTGGGGCCAGGGCGAGAAGATGGATGCTTCTAAGTACGATATCGAGGACGCGGCGAAGTATAAGAATGGGGACCATATTGAAATGGCATGAGATTGTGTTCATTATTATTGTTGCTTTCATACTTTGCAATGGTACTAATTAATAATAATAATAATAATGTTGTCTATGATTGTAAAATTGTAGTATTAATTTAGTGGTTTTTTGTTTAATAAGGGTGAGGATGGGTTTGCCTTTGAGAAATTGGAGTGGCAGTATGACATGTCAGAATAAATGGTTCCATTTTTATATTTCTAATGTTTTTTAATTTAAAGGCTTAAATCTTATTTTGTGTTGAATGAAATTCTAATTTTGTTTGGTGAGTCCTCTAACTTTATCTTTGTACTTTTAATTTACTTATTATATATATTTTTTTAGTTGTCTATGTAATTTATTTATCTTTATAGTTTTATTTTTTTATTTTGTTAATTGTTTATGTGCTACCAATTGAAACTTTGAAATAATAGATTTATAAACACAATGTATGAATGTTTATAATTGTACCAAAAGAGTGACTGACGTGTTGATTTTATTATTTTGTAGTAATCTAATTCAACACTCACGTCATCACGAGTTCAATTCTGAAAATAGTTATTTTTGTTTAGTCACTTTTTTTTTATGCCTGATAAATTTTTGGTCTGTTCAGTTATGTCACATTAATTATTAATTTACTTTTATATTTATTATTTATCTCTTTTCTTTCCTTCATTTATTGTTGTAATGAAACATGATTTTAAGACTTGCATAGTTTGATTTTGTCGGTTTTCAATTTTTCATACCATTTCAAGAGCCATGCATGGCGGCTCGCTTTGACGGATCAAGCCAACAAGTTACACCAAGTGGCCCAACCCATTTGTGGTTGTTTATTTATTTTTACATACGACCCATTTAAAAATTAAAAAAAAAAAAACGAATTAAAGAAGAAAAAAAAGAAAGAAAGAAAAAGTTTTTTCAACCATTAAACAAACCGTTTTCTTTCCCGTTTCTTCTCCCCATTTATGTCTCTTCTCCCACCATTTGATTTACTAAATTTAAATTGGCATCCAAATTAATATAAGTAAAGCACATAGAGGTTTTACCAATGGGGGAAGTGTGGAGGAGGAGCTACTAATTTACCATTAATTCAACTTATTTTTCACTCTCCTCCAAAACCACAAAATCTCTATCTCTGTGTTTCCATAAACCTCAACTTTTACCCCTTCTGCAAAATTTCAATTAAACTAACAAGCTGAAGGAAGGAGGATCAAGAACAACTACCATACCTTGGGTACATATGCTTTCTTCTTCTCTCTCTTTTTCATTTCTCTTCAAAACAAATCCCTTTTCCCCTTTTGTTTTGTTTTAAATTAGAAATTTCCTAGTGAGTTTTTTTTTTTTTTCTTATGGGTTCTAATTTGAGTCCTAAGTCAATTTTCTGCCACATCATCTCGTTTTGTCCTCGTAAGGCATCGTAACACGTGTTAGAATCTTATAATGTCCAACATTAAAAATGTGTGAAGTCCTCGAAACATTCATGACATAAGTGAGTTATTCGTCACATTATCCATTAGTTTTAAAATGCATGCTCTATTTTTTGGTTAATTAATCAAAAACTCCCCCATGAATAGAGGTGTTATTATCTCCTTATATATATTCAAGATTTTCTTCTAACTTACAATCTCAAATTCTTCCAAACTTTATTTCCTTTGTCTTTACCAATAGATCTCTCCCTCGAACAAATTACACGCAAACCATACGATATGGTCTTAGTTGTTCTAGACCAAGAGTCTTCATCCATATACATTTACTGAGTTAAGAGCATAGCCGTAATATAACTGGTTAGGGACAACATTTACCGAAGATAACTTAGCAATACATAACTTTTTTATTGGCAGAGTTGTCGTCCTTATCAATTGTCGATTCCGGTAGTTGGTTTGATTGGCTCAAGCGATGGGGGATGTGTTCGAGGGAGTAGCTAAAGATTTCAAGGGAAGGGCAGCATGCTATAAACAGGATTGGACATGTGCACTAGCTACAGGCGCCAGGTACATACTTATGCCTCCTTCTATGTGCTAAGGAAACAATCTTCCTAAATATCGCTGGAATAAGCAAGAAAATACCAAGAATCTAAAAGAAACAATAAAATAGAAAGATACAAGAATTTACGTGAAAAACTTTTACCACGTGAAAAATTGTACAATCACAAAGATGTCTCTCATCGACTTCAATTATACAAAATTCTCTTCAAAGTTTATACTACTCACACCTTTTGCTCAACTTTCGTATACAAAAAGATTATTAGAGCTAGTACATGTGCTTAAAGTTTTTCTAATTTGGATGTCTAGTCACATGCTCATTTTATAGTGGTTGAAGCACACCACATTCTTCCACGGAATTTTTTTTTATGTTTTACTTGTGTGTGTGTGTCTAGGATTTTAGCTCCTACTATGTACATCTTCTTTGCCTCTGCACTTCCTGTTATTGCCTTTGGAGAGCAACTTAGTAAAGATACAGGTTTGTCTTTTTCCTTGCAATGTGGATATATAAAAATAAACATTATCCATTGTATTTCATTTCATTGAACTGGAAATGTGAATCCTGTTTCAGGTGGAAGCTTGAGCACAGTTGAAACATTAGCCTCAACTGCAATTTGTGGAATTATACATTCAATATTTGGGGGACAGCCTTTGCTGATTGTAGGAGTGGCTGAACCAACAGTTATAATGTACACTTACTTGTACGCTTTCTGTAAAAGCCGACCGGATTTAGGAGGCGAGCTGTTTATAGCCTGGGCTGGATGGTCAGTTAATTAGTTTTCGGGTTGTCTTATGTCGTGTCGGGATTTCAATTTGGATTAAATATACTTGCTATGTTCTCATTTTTCTGGTGTATGTAGGGTGTGCATTTGGACAGGGATATTCTTGATTCTCCTTGCAATCTTTAATGCTTGCACCATTATCATCAAATTTACCAGAGTTGCTGGGGAGTTATTTGGCATGCTTATTTCTGTTCTTTTCTTCCAAGAGGCAATAAGGGTATTATTATTTACTGATATTTATCACATAATTATGAGTAGGAGAAGAGAAGTTTAAGGATTGAGTGAGATTTATTTAGACTAAATAGCCTAATCACAGGGATTGATCAGCGAGTTCGAGATTCCCAAGTCGGAAGATCCGAACCTATTAGAGTACCGATTTGAATGGTTGTTTGCAAATGGTTTACTTGCCATCATTTTCGCCTGCGGTGTGGTCTTTACATCACTGAAAACCCGTCGCGCAAGATCATGGAAATATGGCACTGGTATAATATATTATACTCCATTTAGAGACTTAACATCTGCAGAAAAATGTATTAGAGTTATATATCCAACATCATTCTTGCTTATAATGATACATGTGGACTTTTGCAGGCTGGCTTCGGAGTTTCATTGCGGAGTACGGGGTCCCGCTTATGGTTGTGTTATGGACAGCATTGTCTTATGGAATTCCCAGCAAAGTCCCGGAGGGAGTTCCAAGGAGACTCTTTTGTCCATTACCTTGGGAGCCAGCCTCATTGTACCACTGGACTGTTGTCAAGGTGAGGTTTTTATTCTACGCTTCAAGAAATCCCCACTCAACATACTAGACAGAGAGACCTCCAATAAGTAATCAAGGGATGGCAAAAATTTATCTTTTTCATATAATCCAATCTATTAGAAAGTGTGGACATCTTTCTCCAAACCAATTGGTAATAAGAGAAGTACCTTATCTTATAAATGCTTGTAGGACTCTCAACTTTTTCAATGTGGGATAATGACATTCTCAACCCAATCGAGTTACTGATATGACTTGACATGCCCAATTTTCAGGACATGGGGAAGATTCCATTCGCTTACATCATAGCTGCTTGTCTGCCGGCCATGATGATAGCAGGACTATACTTTTTTGATCATAGTGTTGCATCACAAATGGCTCAACAGAAAGAGTTCAATCTTCAAAACCCATCTTCATATCATTATGATTTGCTCTTGCTAGGGATTGTGGTAAATATTTATCCTCTTACCAAAATATGCTCTTGTGCCATTCATCTTCATGTATTGCATAGTTTTTTTTTTTTTTTTTGTTACAGACTTTGATTTGTGGATTACTTGGACTACCTCCTTCTAATGGTGTCCTCCCTCAATCCCCAATGCACACGAAGAGTCTCTCCGTGCTTAATCGCCAGGTGCATAGGCGTCGCACGTAAACAGAATTCAGAAAATTTTGTATTCTACATTTCTTACATTTCCATATCATTTGCAGCTAATTCGTAGAAAAATGGTAAGAAGTGCAAAGGAATGTATCAAACTAAAAGCAACCAACTCTGAAATTTATGGAAAGATGCAGGCAGCTTTCATCGAAATGGATGCATCTCCAACTGTAATGCTCGAAATCTTATAGTCTTTATAACTCCTTGAATGGATTGATTAGCTTGCTCTTATTTTGCAGCCTAAAGAGCTAGAAACGTTGGCAGAGGCGGTAAAGAACGCGAAGGACGGCGAACAGAAGGGAAAATTCGACGCTGAAAAGACTATAGATCCACTTTTGCCTGTTCGTGTGAATGAACAAAGAATGAGCAACTTGCTGCAGTCCTTCTTTGTGGGCTTATTAATATGTGTTATCCCTATAATGAGAAGGATACCTACTTCAGTTCTTTGGGGATATTTTGCTTACATGGCTATTGATAGTCTCCCAGGGAATCAATTCTGGGAAAGATTGTTGCTGCTTCTCATTACGCCCGGTCGCCGTTTCAAGTAAGTTTACTCGTACTACATATCATCTGGTCAGGCTTGTTTGATAATGATTTTCTAAAATCTGTAGAATTAGAAACTAAGAATGTGTTTGATAACTATTTCTGTTTCTTGTTTCTTAATATTGTATTGTATGTATACATACAGGGTGTTGGAGGGATCTCATTTATCTTTCGTCGAAACAGTGCCGTTCAAGGTCATTGCGTCGTTTACGCTCTTTCAGTTTGCATATTTCTTGTTGTGCTTTGGTTTAACATGGATACCTGTAGCTGGGATCTTGTTCCCACTGCCATTTTTCCTCCTCATTAGCATAAGAGAGCATGTGCTTCCCAAGTTCTTCCAGCATAGCCATCTTCAAGAGCTAGATGCTGCAGAATACGAGGAAACTCCAGCCTTTGCTCGACATCGTAGTCGCGCAGTTTCGGTTAGTCTTTAACTTCTCCTTTTTACACTAGCATTGGATCGTTATAATTAAAGGTTTCATTCATTCGTTCATTATCAATTGGTTCAATAAACAAACAGCGTACTAGCTCAATTTCTCCATTGATTCGTTTCACTGAAAACGAACTGTCGGGTTCAAACCCGGAAGAGAATAACGACGATTACTACGACTCCGAGTTATTAGATGAGATAACAACTCAGAGAGGAGAAATATTAAAGTTCAGAACTATAAATGTCAACGAAGAAAGGTTATCTCAGGTTAGTAAAACCAAAATCTCACTGCCTCATAACTAATTTATTTAATTTTGCTTAGCTTTAATTAACTAACACTAATTATCTGGCATTTGGATTATATATATATATATATATATAGGGCCATCCTGAATCATATCGATGACAATGAAGCAGCGTTTTTGTATATGAAATCTGTACATATAAACACAGAAAGAAAGGAAAGACATTAGGCGAAGATTCAATTCAAAGGATTATTTAAGATTTTTTTTTTTTTTACTTAATTACAGTAGAAAAAGCTTGTAGAAAATTCCACAAGTTTGTTAGTCATTTATTTATTTTATTATTGACCACAAAGAGAGACAGCATTTCCTTTTCTGGAAGAAACTCCCTGTGTATATATATTAAAAAAAATTTTAAAAAATCAGGTATTTGTTCTATGTTTGTTTGTCTTCTTCTTCCTCTGTCTGATTGTTTACGCCGAAAATGTTTTTAATTCAGTTTCACGATCTCGTTTTCAATCCTAGGAATCGATATTTATTTACATCCTAGAAATTTCTTTATGTATCAGAGCATGTGTTCTTCACAAAATAAACAAACTTACTGTTGTTGACGTTGTGCATTCTTTTTTTTCAAATCATAAAAATAAATTCTAACTTTGTGAAATTATAGAAACTAAATTTGTAATTGTTTTTTCTAGATATATGTTGAGAACTAGGATAGAAGGAAAAAAAATTAAAAATTTGGATTTTATATTAAATTTTCATGGTTAAAAATAATTATCATTATCCCCTAATTCAATACATATACATTCTATTCTTCATTATTAGGTAAAATTTAGTCTTATAAAAAAAAATCAATTATTTAGCCAGTATAATAATCATTTTATTTTTAATTTTTATAAATTAAGTTAAAAATAGCTACTTCATATTATGATTTTTTTTTTTAATTTGATTTTTTTTTTTTTTTTGAATTTTAAGGGTCCATTAACTATTTATAACATATAGTTTTTATGACTAATATTTATATTTTACCTGTGTTTTAAAAAACTACACAAAAACTTGAAAGTTAAAAATATTGCTTTTATATATTTATTTTGGTTTATGAGATTTGATTAAAATGATGCTTAGTTAAAATTCACACCCCCAGTGTCCTTTAACAGCTTTCACATTACAGCTAAACTGAGACGCGATTTATTTTTGGGCTCGACAAAATTGGGCTTCACGGCCTTTTAGTGGCTAATCTAATTGGGCCGAAGTTCATCATAATCCCTAATTACATACTCCAATATTGGGCTTCCTCGGCAGCAGCTAATGAACTCACCAAAATTATCTTCTAAACTTAAAAGAAAATAAATAAATAATGAAAAAACTTCAACCATGCATCTACGCAGTACAAAGATATGTTCATTTTTTTCACAGCATCGAGTCTCCACTGGGATCTACTCTTTGTGAGAAGGTAAATTTTCGATTAGATGGGTAATGAAAAGATCATGAGCTAAGATGAAAATTTCTTGTTAATGTATTTGAATGCATAAAATTTTAAAATATTTATTTAGATGAATTATTTTCAAATCTAATTAATCTTCTAAATTAAATTAATAAAACCCTATGTATTTGAAAAATAATAAACCTCTTTTCATATTATTTGAAACATAGAAAAAGAGTTATAAGTTCAGTCTGCATATTTGGAAAAGAGTACAAACTAAGTGAAAAAAATCGTTTTTAGTTTGTTTGTAGACAAACTTGAATATTACATATTTATCGTAAGGGTTAATGGCGCACTAGTTTCATTGTTTGGAGGTAACATTGTTTACTGTAGTGACGGATTCAATCATGTAAATCGATATTTCTAATCATCTCCTCCAATTTGTAAAACATATTTAGTTTTTTTCTTTTTTTTTTTACAAAAAAGAGATACATATTTAGTTAGCAAGTAGAATCTAAGAATAAGAATTATTAACTATGCATAAGGGTAAAACAATATAGCAGTTCTTGCCAACCATGTTATATCTAGCAGCTAGCTGGCTGTCTCACCTTAACTCATGTACAGAAGAACACTAGCCTTTGTTGAATTTGATGTATACATTCTGCCTAACATTTTTTAATTGGTGCAATCAATTTTATCTTATTCAATATGGATATGTTTAGTGTAGTGGGAAGAGTTGGGAAAGAAAGTAAAGGCTTTCTTGTCATTATTTGACTCACAAACCTTCATCACATACGTTCATCATTAATTTATTTATTTTTTTTCATTTATTTTTTATTTTTTCTTTTCTAGCCAAACATGTCATATGTTAATTTCATTCTAATTTTTCTAGAGAGAAAAACTAACTTTGCAATGTATATATTTACTTCCTACATTCTTATGCTTTTTTTAATTTATTTAAAGAAATCTGTTCATTGTTTTTTTTTTTTTTTTTTTAGTACAAATTGGGGGAGGGGATAACAAACCCTACATAGATGGTGTCTACTAATCCGTGACGCTGGTGTTGAACTGGAATAACCTAAACAATGAAACCATTGCGTCTCTGACCTATTCGATAAGTCGTTCATTGTTATACGTATGTTTTATGAATGATTTTCCATTCATTGAATGTTTAACGCATGTAAATGATTCAAAATTCAAGTTCATAACTTATATATTGATGGAAATGGTTGATTCCGAAAATTGTTTTAAATACATAATCTATCCCAATAAAAAAAAACAAATAAAGAGAAAGAGGTGGATAAGAGAAAACTTAAATAGGGTAATTTCCAGGTAGGCGTGACATCCCTTTTGGTAATCTTATCTTAAGACAGCCTTAATTAATGCGACATGGACACGTGGGTAGTCGTATCACCGCTAGATCTAAGCAACTAAATCACGTTGGTTGGTTGCCTTGTTACTTGCAAGTCATAAAAAGGACTCATGGGCCCAATAGCCGATTCAGATCTAACTCGAAAACGTCAAATGAATCTTGAGGCCCCCACCAGATTTGGGCCCATTAGCCCAATATTTCGGCCCTTTACCTGACAGCCTCCATTATTGGGATACCTGAACCATGAGAGCAATATCTCTGTAAAATTTTATAGAAATCAACCCTTTTTTTAATATAGAAATCTGCCTAGTTTCAAGTAATTTAAGAAATATTTTGTCCTATATATGTAATACTATACTTTTTAGAGTAAACTATAAATTTGGTCATGTGATTTAAACAAAGTTAGAATATAATCACTATGATTTGAAAATATTTATAATTTAATCGGTAATTTAGAGAAATATTAAATTTAATATTTATAGTTGAGAAAAATATAATTTAGTTCTTATTATTTGATAAAACATAAAAAATAACTCATATCATTCGTACATCGTAGACAAATTAAGTATATGGGTGTAGTTTTTGATATATGAATTGATGTCTTTTTTTTGTTCAACAAATTGTTCACTAATGCTCTCATTATTAAAAACATAAATAACTAGTTTATTATGCATTTTATTCACTACAAATTATGAAACGACAATACTATTTTTTAGAATTTATCATGCTTTAAAAACGAAATAATTTTATTTTTTTTGAAATCATAGTGACTAAATTATAAATTTCTCCCAATCATAAATACTAACATCAAAATATTTAAATCATATGGATTAAATTTTAACTTTATTAAAGATTAAATATATATATATATATATATATATATATATATTTTTTTTTTTTTTGGGTCAACAAAATCACGACGTATAACCTGAGATTTTGCGTTCAAAACTTTAATGAATTAATTGTTGTGCTAAGAAAAACAGTATAAACAATGCATATCAAGAATTTCTCTCAAAAAAAAAAACAAACAATGGATTTCAAGAAAGTTTGATGTTTTTTTTTCGGACGGGAGAAAGTTTGGAGACTGTCGAAGATACTCACCGTATAAAATAATGTAGGTTACTACTCTAGTTAATTGGTTTTGAGATGATGCCTACAATTTATAATACCTATTCAATAGTTTTCATGATTAAAAAAAAAAAAAATTAAATCGTTTAATTTTAAAACTATACTTTAATAAATCTAAAAGTAGTTATTTTGTTGTCTTGCTGCCAATTAAAATTAGTTAATCATATAACAATTTTTTTTTTCTTCAACGAATAAAGATGGAAGATTTAAACTTGACTACTTATCACACAAAAGAATGTCATCAAGTTATTGATTTTGTTGGCAATAATAATAATGATGTCATTATTTTAGCTACAATTATCTACTTAATTTTACAAATGAGTAAATGTTAAATTCTATTTGTTTTTAAAAATATAAAAACTAACTTTTGATTTTCTCTGCATTATTCTGATCTTATGTGTACGTTAATTTTAAGAATTAAAATTCTTATCTTCACAAAAATATACGCTCAGGTTACAATTTATCCAAAATTATAATATTATTGTAGGATAGAAAAAAAAATGATGGAAATAAAACAGTGTATGGTGAGAGAAGGCCCCGTGTACCGAAATTGCAATAAATAGAAGCATGTGCGGGGATTCCAAACCAACAGCAAAGGCACATGCCCACCTTTCAATTCAAAATTAAATTGCTATCATATATCTTCTAAGGATGTGTTCGAAGGAGGATTTCTGAAAATGATATACCTTCGAATATTACAAGTAGAGATTATCACATATTCCAAATAAAAAAGAAAATTTGTGGTTCGGCACCATAGAAGAACATCGTGTCTTTTTTTCAAAATATTTCATACAAAAATATTTTAACTTTGTTGTACCGACTCTAATTAAATATCTTATGTATTTTTTGTGAAAAAGTTGGATGGTATGATGATCGTTGAATTGTGGCAAGAACAAGTTAGGGATGTACTAATAAATTTTTGATTGCACAAGTATTTAAAAATAAATTAAGATGTGTGCTGCTAAACTAAAAAGATTAACGGTAATGATGATTGAATAGAGTCTAGTGGTGGTTCTAATAAAGGTTATAAAAAGTCAAGCATTCAGTTAAATAATAAGACTACATACATAAAAAATACTGTAAATGTGAACAGACTAATCACATGAAACAAGTTAGTTATCCTAACAAAGTAAATTCTTTAAAGGGCTTGAGTTTGAATTGTTGAATAAATTTTTTATTTATTAATTCTGATTTTTTAATTTAATATTTTATTTAATCGTGTAATCGTGGGATAGTGTAATCGATAA
>JBBMEG010000015.1:6725324-6735787 GCA_037832605.1 Cyclanthera cordifolia | reverse complement strand
GATGTACTCATTAGCCGTGTCACCTCGGTGGGAAGGTTAGGTTGTATGGTTTGTTCGTTTAGTCGATGAAGTTACTATTTTTCGAAAAAAAATATAATAAAGCAAAGAAACATTAAATTGGATGCAAACTCATAGATGAGAGCATACGATTTTTCCAGCGATTTCCATATCAACATACATGAAGATAAATGTACACCTATCATTCACATCAGCTGTCTATACATCCATTCCAAAAAAAGAATGTCACATTGTATACATATGTGTAAAATGACAAATATTTACTTCAAAAATGTATTTGCCTAGAATCTATTCTTACCCCCCACATTCATGACAAAACATACGAAAAAAACCGAAAGGGGGAGAGAATGTGGAGAAATCAAACAAAAAGATTTGAAAGGGATTTAGAGATTTGAATGGAATAGAATAAAACTAGTACATGTTATAAGATAGCATGGATAACCATGTTAAAGTCAATCGGTGATATTATCTTAAAAATTGTTTGGAGTCTCTGCACTTTCCAATGTGTAAATCTCAACATGTTCTCTCATGATGGTGTTTTTTTGATTCATTAATCTTAAATCAGAGCTCCGATACCATATTAGATAATGTGGACATTCATCTCAATACCAATTTGTGACGAGGCTAGTTCAGAAATCTTATAAATTATTAAATCTCCTCACTTTCTAATATGAGATCTTCAACCTGTCGTATGGAATAAGATTACCAAATAATATTATTCTTATGAACCAAACAATAGTATCAGTGTTAGTGAGCTAATAATTGTGACTTCTGGGATAAAGTCTATTATAACCATTCTTATATAAAAGAAAGTCTATTATAACCCATAGACTAGCATAACCAAATATGAAAGTTATTTAACTCTATGTTTTAGTAGACATTATATTTAGCCAATTTTTAAGAGATTGGGGAAACCATGGACCATTATAACTACTATACACTAATATAAACAACTATCCGCCCCCAAATATTCAAATAAAAAATAAAATAATTGGAGAATGTCGAGGGACTGGTATACGACCTAAATATATAAAAAGCTAAAAAATGTAATTATATCTTTCGGTAAAATAGAAATGGAAATATATATATATATATATATATATAACTATAGTGGAGAATTGGGAGCATGCTTGGTGATAGTGAGCTAATGATTGTGAGTCGTATGATCATTGCTAATCGAGTGAGCATGCACATCCAAAGTAGGCAAAATTATCATTGATTTTAAAGTGACATTTAATCATTTAAGCACCCTTCTACAATTAAACTATACACACCTATAATAATAATAACAAAAGCAATGTCATACACAAATGCCAACGGCATGATAACTCAACGACATCAACGTATATTTAATGAACAATAAAGATTATAGATACCAATCCTTCTAACTATTGGTTGTAGAACTAAAAGATTATAGATACCAATCCTTCTATCTAATCCTTCTATCTAGTTTCAATAAATATTAATAAATTTGTCGTAGTTTGAAAAAAGTAGTAAAATATGGTTCAATGCTCAAAAAATGTTTCATTCACAAATGCTCCTGCTACCATCGTTCCCAACACCAATACAAAACCTGAGCAGCACAGTCCAAATGGTTCAATACTAACCTTTAAAATTGTATTTCTCACATTTGTAAGCAAGCATTATTTAGAAAATAATAGTCATAACAAATTTTTCATCCAATCAAATTATTTCTAAAGAGTTTTGCGGAATAAGTAGACTTTGACAATATATTAAGTGATAATTTAACGATGAAATAAAGTCATGAATTCAAATCTAAATATTATAGTTGAGTAAAAATACAAATACACTTCACAATAGAACCATTTTTTTTAATTAAAAGAGTATGTATCTTAAGAATTTAAATCTCTCTATCTTCAATTAAGATTCTTGAGTAATTTCAAAGTAATTTTGATGGTTGATAAGATTTCTTAAGATTAAATAAAAGTTAAACAAAGGTCACAGTGAAAGTGGTGGCTAATAGTTATTAGCGTGAATTTGCAAAAATGATTTGTATTCAATGAGAAGAACACTATTCCTTTTGGATGGAGATGCAACAATTATTCCCATCAACCTCACCGAAAGAAACCACAGCCCCATTAGAAGAAGTGGGCTCCAAAAATCCATTGATAGCAATGATTTAAATGAGAAAAATCAGAAAAGAATAATCAAAACATAAAGAGGGAGAAAAAAAAAATAGTTCGATAATGATAAGGCGACGGTCATTCTTACATCTTCCTCTGTACTTGTAGAAATGTTGGAATATATCCTATATTTCATGCCTAATCATTAAAAAAGGGGAATCCTATAGCATTTCTGTGGTTTCATATTTCCTAACAAATATTATATGCATATATAAGTTATGCGCATAGATTTTCTTTCCAGATAAACCAATGTAATTAAAGATAATAATATGAATCATAAGCGTATAATAATTAGTCATTCAGTAACCAGCAGAGAAGATTACCGTACAAAGTTGAGAAATGTCAGAGGGAGCTGCTGCCCCTTTGAAATTTTCTGCAATGATTGAGGAGCCCAGTTGGTACCACGAGAGATCTTTGATTCCACTAATAATCCTTCTGTACTCCCCATTTTCAAAGTAGCCAAAATTTCTCTTCCTTTTACTGTTTGTTAACTTTGATAGCCTGCAAAACAGAAATGTGTGAACATGACCATGATGATGATCTCTTGCTCTCTGTATCATTTTTTCCTTTTATTTTTCCAAGACCATTCTCCAGGCTATAAATTGAGAAGCCACTTAAGCCATTTTCACCCAACATTCCTCCACTCTCTCTCTCTCTCTCATAAACCCTTCTAAAGTTCAACTATCCTTGGAGGGAAAATGAAGGCATCACAGATTGCACTAAGCATCTTGGTGATGTTTATCTTGGTGGAGGTCTCAGTCGCAGTGACATGCAGTCCAGTGCAACTAAGTTCCTGTGTGAAAGCAATGACGTCTTCAGTTCCACCTTCTAAGCTTTGCTGCTCTAAAATTAAGGAACAGAAACCCTGCCTCTGCAACTACATGAAGAACCCCACCCTAAAGAAGTTTGTGGACTCTCCCAATGCCAGGAAAGTTGCTAACACTTGTGGAACTCCATTTCCCAAGTGCTAAGATTTGGTCACCCCCATCCTTTCGTCTTTTCCACAACTAAGATCTCATTTCTACTGTTCTCCGTCCATTATTATGTGCTCAACTACTAGCTAAGAGATAATTTAATGCGTGTCTGATTATTATATGCTTGATTACTAAGATAAAAGATAATTTATGTGTGTTTGAGTCCTGTCAGTTGTGTAATGTTACAGTGTTTGTGTAGTAAGATCAGAGAGTACTTATTGAAAAATGGGAGTGTGTTCGATCCTGGCTCTTATGACACATCCCCATTTTCTTGTCTTAAAACTCAATTTCTCCTCTTCCGTGGTGATTGCTTGTATAGAGATCAGCTATTGAGCAAAACTTCTCGAACTATATAATGAAATACTGCCTAGAAAATTATATATAATTGAATGAGCAGACAAACAGGCCGGCCGCATCCACAGTCCAGATTGTAAAACAACTATATAAATTAGGATAGTCACATAAATATAGGCTCCAAAAACTAATATTTTGTATCACACAAGTGCCTGCAGAGGAGCACCGTGAATCTAATCAGAGAAAAGGAACTGAATTAGTTATTTTATTTAGATTGTAATTAATAATTCGAAAAGTACAATCTTTGTTGTGTCAAATCAGACACAATATAGAAATTTTAGAGGAAAACTACAAAATTAATTCAGATATACACAAGGAATCAGAAGATACTTACACAAATGTATTTTCTCACAAATTAAGAAGGTTTGAAATTGGGTTCCATCCCATGATCCATGGTCTTTTGTCGGATGGAACAACAAAATTGAGTTCAAACATCTCTCTGGACATGTTGCCTCCTTCACAAAACCCAACAAGCTTTGCCACTATCTGTGCACTCTCCTGAATATGTTTGGGGTCGTTAGGATTTGTCCAAAGTTTGTTTACAAATTGGATTCTTCGCTGTTTCCCTTCAAGCGGTACTTCCCATTTAATGTACAACGCATCTCTTTCTTCTGCTGTCAAACGTGAAGTTAATCTCTTTGCAAGAAACTCTCTTTCACGTCTCAATGCCCTCATGCTACAAAAAAAACAAGATGAATGGGGAAAAAATTAGGTTGAAGTTCCAATTCATTCATCATCAATAAGACAGTGAAAAGGAGGGAAAAGGAACCTTGACGAGCGAGAGATTGTTGGTTCGTCTCCGGTGTGAACTGGACTACCGTTGCCAGATCCTGCTAGATGCTCCTGCAGCCATGTTAAGCGCCTCATCTCTACTTCCAGGTAAATTTGATCAGCTTGGTCGCCCTTAAATAATAAGTAAAACTGAGATCTATGAATAATGGAGACGTAGCAAGCATCCCAGGACTCAATAATCTGCTGCCTTTGCTCCCTGAAAGTTACATGCCATGGAACTTGGTTGTCATCCGGCTCAAATGTGATTTCATCACAATCTAATTTGTTGCCAGCTGCTTCATTTGCTTCCAGCTCAAGGACCTACACAGACATGGAAAAAAACATAGAATTTAGTGGTGCTATGACACACAAAAATTATTAAGATGAAAATCCAATAAAAACAATAGCCCACCTGACAAACAAGTAGTTGTTTCTGGTACTGCAATTTAGCCACACGTTCTTTCAATTCTGTCACATATGCTCTTATGCTTCTCACGTTTTCTTCTGCTGCATTTTGGAACATCTTTTGCATCTTCTTCATGTTCACAGAACTGGATCTTCGATAACAAGGAGTGCTCTCCTTTGATGAGACATCTCCACCTTCTTCACTCTTTGCTGGAGTCTCTTTCTCTGGCTGGAGCAGAGTCTCTGATGATACGACATCATCATTCTCAGGAGCTCTATTTTCAATATCGGACTCCAGTACTTGCTGAGAAGTTGTTGAAGGTGAACATGGCGATCTTAAAAAGTTTTGCCGGTTGGCAACATTACTTGAGGCCAAAGGAAGCAATTTCTTCTTTTTGGTACAACTTTTTTGTTTGGGGGTTGATTCACTGCTCATTAACTGCTGATAATTGTTCGGTAGAGACATTACCAACTTGTCAATAGATTTCTGAACATTTTCAAGTTGCTCCTCTAGATTAGCAATGGTGCTACCTTGAGAATGAAGTCGTGTTATCTCTTCCTTAAGATTAGCACCTACACTCTGGTTAGTAGCAATAGCGTTCCCAACCTCAATCTCCTTTGGTTCTAAACGGACTGATCTCATTTCTCCAATTTCAGCTTCCAGCTTGGCAATAGTTTCTGCTGCGTCTTGGTTACCCAGTCTGTGACAAGCCACCTCCTTTTGCAATACTTCGAGGGCTCTATTAGCTTCCTCCCCAAGCTGCTCCTGGAGATGTTCCAGCTTCCGAATTTCATGCATAAGTGTGAAAGGAGCAGTAGACGATTGTCTCATCATAGACTGCCTTAATATCATGCCACGGCCAGGTTCCTTGCTATCGAGTATCTGAGACAAGGTACCAGTAAAGGACAAGCACTTCTTCACTGGAGGACGGGCAGATTCAATTGGCTTAGAACCCTGAAAGTAAAATTGGATGTTACTATTTTCTGATCTTGATAAATATTATTACTAGGAGGAATGGTTTTTGTCAGTGAGTATAAGGAAAAAGGAAGGGAGGCAGAGAAACCAGCTGGTCTTCCTCAAGCTTTCTGCGGAGCTCATCAGCCTGAGATTGTGCAAGGTCTCTCTGTCGTTTTAATTCTTCAATCTCCATTTCCATCTGGATTTTAATCAATATTAAGTTCTGGTTGGTTCACTGAATTTTGTGTCAAGAAATTCAAATTGAAATATAAGTTACCTGCTGGATTTTTAAATCTTTCTCCCTTTTTGGATCAGGAGTGCGGAGCTCTGCTTCTAGCCTAGCAACTTCCTTCTGCAAGTGTTTGACCAATTGCTTGTCCGATACAACCTTTCCAAAATTTTTAAATCTCAAGTTATAAAGAAGTTCCCCGCTTGCATTATTAAGGCAGTGGTGATGATAAAAATGTAGATAATTACCATATTAACTTGGGCGTTATTAGTAACTTCCTTTGCCCTGGTGGCAAAGTACAAGGTGTTCCGCGATTGTTCAACATGAGTGAAGGCTGGACTCAGTGTGCATATAATGGCTGTTCGTGCATTACCACCAAGTGAATGCTGCAATATGCGAGTGAGCTTTGAGTCTCTGTAAGGTATATGTCCACTTCTCTTTCCTTGACTGCAAAAATAAACAGAAAACTTTTAGATACAACATAGTGCTGCGAAAAAATAAAACAAAAAGGGGCACATACAAAAAAAATTCAGATACAATGAATGTTAATGATTTTCATGGACAGATTCTGACCTTAGTTTTCTGATCACAGTTGTGAGTGTCATCAAACTAAGGTTAATATGGCAGCCTTCTCTTAGCCTAGCACCATCAGCATGTGTCTGTGAAGCTCTCTCACTTCCAGCTAGATCAACAAAGTTCTGCATAATGTTGAAATTAGTAAGCCCAAGTAAGAGTTGGTATATACGTAGATTATATAAAAAGAATGTAAAAAAATATAAAATATAAAGGAGTCCTACCAAGCTTGCCACAAAAGTCCTAACGCAATCTGAAGTTTCTCGTAGGGTACTTTGAATAGTCTGCAGATCAGAAGAATTTATGGTACATCCGAAAGTTGAAATAGAAAATACTTCGAGTAAGAGCCCATCTGGGTTGAATAATTTTCCTCAAAACTTACCAGTCTTATTATCTGGTGTGACCGGGAGCTATAGTCATTCAAGGCAGTTTCACCAACTTGTCTTTGAGCTACAAAAATTAAATTAAATTAAAGCAGCCTGTTCTGTTGGAGGACACAAATCCACCTTAAGTGAGGACATATTTCAGTTCATACCTTCGCAGATGCTAATCAAATGTCTCAAATGTTGACCATCATTTGCCGTTTCCTCTGTTAATTTCTCAACCATTGTACCTTTCTGCATAAAGATAACCATAATTTTGGTTAATTGTGTAAACAGAATTCACATAATGGAGCGCGCTTCAACCCTAACATGTTCAATTATGAATTACCTCTGGATCATCAAGAAGTTTTAGATTCCGACCTGATTCGGTATTCAATAGATCCCTAACATTCTCGTTGTATATTTCAAGTCCTGAAATTCTTATTGTAAAATCTCTCTCCGGTGTCTATAAAATTACCAAAGGTACCTGATGGTTAATTGAGTCCTGAAAGTTTTAGCAGAAAATAATTTGGTTTGAAACAGTAAGAATTTACATTACTAATATGTCTGTAGATATCATTGACAGCATTCTCAGTTATTCCCCTCATTGTAAATGTCTTTCCACTACTAGTTTGCCCATAGGCGAATATGGTGGCTGCAACATAAAACAATGTAATCATTTGAATGGATAATCACCAAACTCAGAGTGATGAAAGAATGAACTGATGAATAATATAACTACCATTGATGCCCATTAGAGAAGATAAGGCAACATTCTTTACTCCTTCCTCATATACTGCTTCAGTCAAAGAAGTGGGACTGAAAACTTTATCTGAATAACAAAATAAAAAGTAGATTGTAATGGAATATGAATAATAATATCGGTGAAAGTAGTAAAGAAAAGTGGCATGAAAACAACAATGATAGAATTCCATTAGTACCAAAAATAAATTGAGCTTGACGTTCCTGAGGCTGGGGTTTGTACACAATTGTATTATCATCAATGCATTCCCATGCCATTTGATCCTTCGCTTGCTGCTCCTTTTTACTCAGAGGCCTCAACCGCACGGTAACAACGATCTTCTCTTCCTTAGATCGAGGTCCTCCAGGTGTTGATGCTGGCGTCCTCTCGGCTTTTGAAGCAGGCGTTGCAGGAGTTTTGATAGTCATCGTGATACTTAAAATCTAGCTATTTCTCCTTCACAGTCGGACCAAAAAACCGAGAAGGGAGTGAATGATTAGAGATCTATATTTCCTTCTACTCGGGAAATAGCTAGACTATCTGCTGCTGCATTAAGATCATGAAATGAATAATCAGAACCAAATACAAGTAGTGCCAGCGGAATACAGGTAAGGAAAACCACGATCTTCAATGCAAAGAGAAGTAAAATTAAAAAAAAAAAAAAGAAAAAAAAGTTAAAAAGCCATAACAGGATTGTGCTGTATTTTAATCGAACACATTGCAGTCCAGGTACTTCCTCTGTCTACAACACCAACACTAAAAAAATTATAACACTAAAAAAATTAAGGGAAACCATTAAACCTTTTCGAATCACAATACAAAATCCAAAAACTTCCAACACTAAGTAGCATGTGCAGAAACCCTAAAAACTCATTGACGCATTGATTTGAGGGGAAATTGAAACTTCCGCCTTAGGTGCGCACTCTAGAACCTTAAAATGAACGAAGTGGTAGAAATACAACAATCATACTATAGGAAAAAAAAAATCAAACTAGTTCTCGAGTAAACAATCATCTGAAATCAAGAAATGTGGGAGTGATTCTCACATTTGCTTCGAGCGCAATCGACGCGGATGAACTTGAACGGCCAAAACACTCTGAATTCAGGTCAAACTCTTCGGCCGTAAAATTCGTAGCGACAGAAGAGCGGCTTCGAACTGAACTTGCCTAATTAGGGTTTTTGATAAGAAATTGAAAGAAACAGAGAAAGAAAGAGAAGGAGATAAGAGAGAGAAACCTCTGCCTCTATGAAATGAATGAAAAGTTACGTTACGTTTGTGCTTCTGAGCGTACGACCAATTGATTTGAATCCATCAACCGCAACGGCTAGTTTTTTTTTTTTTTTTTCTTTATTTATTTTGTTTTCTCTTCTCTCAGAATAGTCATTTTAATTATTCTTTTTCTTTTATTAAAGCTGCATTGATCACTATTATTTTTCTGTTGATAAGGTCATTTAATCATTATTATTGTCACTAGCTTGTCGATATTTAACATTAATGAAGTTGAGTGGGACCCGGTTTCAAGATGTAACCGTTCGATATGCCTTTTCTATTTATTTAATTTAATTTAATTTTCACAAAAGACAAAATTAAAGAGAGTTAGTTGTCTTGCTTAAAACGCCACCTTCACTTCACACTACTTATTTATCTTTAATACCCTAATCATTCATATCAATTTGTTTGAAGTTTTTATAGGTGGGCCCACTCTTATGACAAAAATTCACAAAGGTTTTATATTTAAATTTCTATTTTCAAATATTAAAATTTTAATTTATAATTCCATAACCAACTTGTAAGTTATATAAATAAGTTAACTAGATTAACGATGAAAGTTAAATTTGAAAGAAAAAAAATTAAATAAAATTTGATATAAAATTTGATTTGAAATTTAATGAAATATTGAAAAAATGCGGTGGAAAAATGACGTGATATTCTAAAAACAAACAAGAAATTGACTCATCATCTTCCACTTTTCCTAATCCAATCATTCCTAGATTTCTACTTCCAAGCATTTCTTCCCACAATTGAACTGTTGTTTTGAGATTACAATAATTAAAAGAATGAGGATTAGAACTCGTGACCTCATGATTATTGAGTATATTAATGTTGTTGAAATATTATTCTTTGACAAAAAACTTGAGGGGATGTGTGGTACTAAATTTGGAACTGGTATTTCAAACTAGTATCGGCTAAATACTCATCTTAAAAAAACTACATCGAAATGAGCTTTTGATTGCAATCCTTCGACATGCTTAAAATAAATCTTCATTTTAAATATCAATGTTAAATTTTCTTAAAAAACTACATTCAAACAAGCTTTTGAGTACAATCATTACTTCTAAATATTCAAAATAAATCATCATTCTAAATACTCTTAAAAATTACAAATAAACAAAATTTTAACCGTAACCATAACTTCTGAATACTCTAAATAATTTTCATTCTAAATACTAATTTTGATTACTCTTACAAGCTACATTCAAACAAGACAATCATTATTTCTAAATACTCAAAATAAATTTTTATTTTAAATATTTTGAAAATCTGAATCCAAACATCTCATACTCCATTGTAATTTTCTAGTTTAAGAAAATTCAATTGGGAATTGTACCAACTTATAGTATTTTCACCCAATTCTTGAAATTTAACATTTTAATTAAATTCTCATTCAGTATGACCAAATTTCTTGTAACTCAAATTTACACTAATTAAGTTTCAAAGCTTTAGTTTTATTGACATGGCATCTTCTTCTTTGTCTGTTTCTAAGAAGTCCACATAACTTTCTTTGCCGCCCATGTTGACTATTTTATTCACCTTTGCAAACAAAAGTCCACATAACTTTCTGCTCAAGCAAATGAAAAGATTACTATTTACTTTCTTTTCCTAATGATTTTTAATTTTAAGTGCAGTTTTAATCAAATTTCTTATCTAACAT
>JBBMEG010000015.1:6704696-6723993 GCA_037832605.1 Cyclanthera cordifolia | reverse complement strand
AAATAATCACTCTACCATTCTACATTTTTCGAAACGTTAGATTCTGTTAAATAGGACAAGTCCGAATGGTTAATCATTAATTCTTGGTCTTTCTTATAAATTGTTCTTGCATTAACTTGCCAATAACTCTGTTTGTTTTTCTCATTCTTTTGGCCAAACAATCTCATCTAACGATTTGCTTGCCAATTGCTTAACATGGCAGGAAAAAATGATAAATGGAAGAAGGCTGCAGTAGGTAAAAACTAGACCTTGATTTCACATTATAGAGACATTGTTCTTATGAGAAATGAACTAACTTGACTACCAAATGGAATGATATTTTGCAGGTGTTTGTTCTGGAATCGGAGGCATAATGCTAATGAGTATAGCATTTTTCATCTGGCTTTGTTTGCACAAAAAGAAGCTTTCTCCGGCTAATGAACCTCCGGCGAAAGAACTCGAGGATGGAGAAAATTACATGGGAGTACCTCTCTTCTCTTATGAAGAGCTTGAAAAGGCCACAGACAGATTTAATCCTGCCAAAGAACTTGGAGATGGTGGCTTTGGCACTGTATACTATGGTAAAAAAGAGTTGGTACTTTGCGTTTGATATAAGCATATCTACTTGGAGTGTGAAGTTTTAACTCATTTGATCACTTCACAGGCAAACTCCAAGATGCGCGTGAGGTTGCGGTTAAACGATTGTTCGAAAATAACTACAGACAACTTGAGCATTTCATGAATGAAGTTGAAACTCTTACTCGTTTGCGCCACCCGCATCTTGTCACACTTTATGGATGCACCTCTCGACGCTGCCGTGAACTCTTGCTGGTTTATGAATTCATTCCAAATGGTACGGTTGCCGATCATCTACATGGTGCTCGTGCAAAGCCTGGTGAACTTCCATGGCATACAAGGTTGAAGATTGCCATAGAGACTGCAACTGCTCTAGCTTTTCTCCATGCTTCTGAAACCATCCACCGTGATGTTAAAACCACCAACATTCTCCTTGACAGCAACTTCGGTGTTAAAGTTGCCGATTTCGGACTGTCTCGCCTTTTTCCTACTCAAGCCACCCATGTTTCAACTGCTCCACAAGGAACTCCGGGCTATGTAGATCCGGAGTATCACGAATGTTATCAACTTACAAATAAAAGCGACGTCTTTAGCTTTGGAGTTGTCTTGGTTGAGCTGATATCCTCAAAGCCAGCAGTTGATATCACAAGGCATAGGCATGAGATCAACTTGTGGACAATGGCAATCAACAAGATACGAAACGACGAATTACTCGATATCGTAGACTCATCTCTCGGATTTGAAACAGATGAAAAGATTAGAAACATGATATGTGCGGTTGCAGAGTTGGCATTTCGATGCTTACAAAGTGTGAAGGACACGAGGCCGTGTATGTTGGAGGTTTTGGAAATTCTAAAGAACATAGAGAATCCGAGTAATGGAAAAGCAAACGCAGAACGGATAGACATTTCAAGAGATGTCGATGTGCTCGTGAAAGGTGGCTTAGTGCCATAGTCTCCGGATTCTGTTGTTGTGCCTTGGATGAGCAAATCGTCAACACTAAATGGTAGTGGCTAAGCCTGTTCTGGTTTTATGGTAAAATGGGAGGAACTTTAATATCACTGCCCTGTCCATTTTTTGTTCCACCCATTTTTTTTATCAGCAACAAATGTACATACTTGAGGTTGAATGTAAAGCTCGCAATGCCATTCTCCATCCACTTTTTCGCTCCTTCGAATAACTCGAAATAGTCGACTGGATATACATGCTCTTCTTCATGGGTAGATGAAGATGTTGGAAGATTGAAGTGTAGGTTAGATGTTGAATTTCTCTTCCATTGATGTTGCATATTATAGAAGTAAAAGAAAAAACTGATAAAGGAAATATACACTATATTAGAGAAGATTATAATGAGTGAAAGAATAGAGATCAGGTACATTCTTTCAATAATATGCTTCATTCTTAACATTCAAACGATTTTTCCAGCTTCATAATTCTTCTTCATGAGGATAATAGAAGTTGGATGCCTTAATTTAGCGGTTAAAAACGTGATGGTGTCGTGGTACTTTTCGTACTTTGGAGCTCCAATGGAAGCTTTCTTGTAAACCAGCACTGTGTGTGACACCTTTGGAGGATATGCAAGTTCCAATTTATCTTATATACAATACCTGCAGATGGAATATGAAAGAGTTTACGAAACTACTTTTGCCTTTTCAGCTTACTTTGCTACATTAGAAAACATTTGAATTTACAACACGGGCCAAACAGACTCCCCTTGTGTAGACTCACGCTAAACCTCCTGTTTTGGACTTGCAAAACCCTCTTTAAACTTAGAAAGATGGGCGTAGACTCGAATTAATGTTCATGGACACTTAAGAGAAGCAAAGCAAATAAAGTATATAGCGTCAAACAAGGCTAAGAAGAAGATAGCATTGAGGAAGAGGGCTACTACGAGCGATGTAAGGGGAAGATTGAATATGAAGTCCTTTACTCAGCCTCTAAGCTAGCTTTAATCCAAAGCTTAACTCTACTTTTTTGAGTTTAACAACGTTCAAATTCAGGGATTCAAAGATTGTTTGAAAGTAAATGTCAGTTACCATTGAATTAAGCTCTTTTTACTAAGTTTAACTTTGTACTTTAACCAAGAATATTTGAGGTTAGGTTCTAAAATCCTGACAGTGGGAAGGCTCATCGCAAAATCACGAGGTAGGGAAACCTTGAAATTGATGGACGTGACTTAACTTGAGAAAAGGTTTTTTCCCTCTGCTTTTAATAGACATTTCATAGAAAACTTGAGCTCAAACTTTAATTTGGTCCAAGAAATTGAAAATAGTTCTTTAACTGTATTTATATTCCTTTTTCTTTTTTCGTGATATTAATGAGTGTTTTAATCAATTTACACACACATCACTATTTTTAGCCGAAAAATAATTTTTAGATCCAACACCATAGTTTGAACCTATCATCTCTTAGACTTACACTTTCATGTGGTAACGATTTTAATAGTTATGTAGTAATTTATTCTATTTGGATCCATGTCCTTTTAAAATATATAATTTTATTTTATATACTTTCAATAAAGCTTAAGATTCATTCTTACTATGAGATATTTTGATACATAACCAAATGGTATTTTAGACTTTACATTTTCTTGAGCTTGTGAATGGATTCAGGGCAGTAAGATGGATGAAGAAGAAGGTTGGGGCAGCTCAGGAGGTCCAAACAACGTTGGTTTGGGCGGAATCTGCAACACATCAACCACTGCCTTCCAACATCACCACCACTTCGCTCATCGCCGGCCTCTTCTCGGGC
Source organism: Cyclanthera cordifolia (assembly GCA_037832605.1). Lineage (NCBI taxonomy): Eukaryota > Viridiplantae > Streptophyta > Magnoliopsida > Cucurbitales > Cucurbitaceae > Cyclanthera > Cyclanthera cordifolia. The sequence continues at coordinate 6,720,687 of JBBMEG010000015.1, read as the reverse complement.
AATGTTTGGATGCAACACAACCCCACAATTATCATTTTCCTTATCATTTCTTCTTCTTCTTCAATCTCAGTGCTCCCCCATCTATGAGTACTTTGTACAAGATCCCTATATATCCAATCAGGAAAGTATTCTTGAGTGCTGTCTCCCACTCCTTGGTTGAGATTCTTTCTTTCTCCAACCATTTCAAGAACCAACATTCCAAAACTATAAACATCAGACTTGTGAGAAACCTTGCCAGTGCTTCGAAACATCATTTCAGGAGCCATAAACCCTGCTGTCCCTTTCACACCTATCACCGACACTGCTAAGCCAGCCCAAAGTCTGAGATCTTGGGGCAAAACTTGCTATCCAAAAGAATGTTGTGTGGCTTTGTGTCAAAATGCACAATCTTAGTGTTGCAGTCACGATGTAAGTACTCTAAGCCTCGAGCTACGCCCATAACTATGTTCTAGAGAGTTTTCCAGTCTAACTCCATTTCATACTTCTGCTTCCCTTTATGAAATATATACTTATCCAATGACCCATTTGGGATATACTCATAAATCAAAGTTCTTTTGTCCCCATCATAGCAGAATCCCAAGAGTGCGGCTATGTTTACGTGTGCAGTTCTAGTGACACTAACAACTTCATTAATGAATTCTTGACTGTTCCCTTTGGATTCATTCAACAGTTTTCCAGCCACTTCGCGACCATCTGATAAATTACCTTTGTTCGCCGTGCTAAAACCTCCTTGACCAAGCCTGTTCTTGAAGGAGTTTGTAATTTTCTTTAGTTAGAGTAACTGTATCGCTCAGGGGTGTGCGTTGAGTATCTCCACATGCTTTCAACAATTTTGTGATTGTTTGAGTTGTTTTTTCTCATGTAGTGGAGGAACATGACGATGCAGATTATCATAATAATACTTCCTAAACAATTGCAACAAAAACAGGTGAGGATAAAGTTTCAATACATATCAGAGATTTGGATAGAGAGGGCTCTGGTCTTTTAACCATTGAGGAAGGGCAAACTTAAAACCCATAAGAGGAAGATTGGCCGATTTTGTTTGATAAAAAAACATGGGATTAAAGTTATTTGAATCTTGATACCCACAAATGCCATCGGAAACTCTGAAGCTTCTACAAGCTTGATGGTCAATCTGAGAATCAGATTCAAACTCTGCTATAAAATGCTGTGCTGCCTCTTGCAAACCACCAAGTTTATTTAACAACATTGGTGAAATTAGAACAACTGCACTTGACATACAATATGCATCAGCAATAGCAGTCAAATTTTCAAATGGCAAGTAACTGAGTACAGTTTAAGAACACACAAGTTTCTCTGAGGTTTGGGGTTGATTGCAGTATGAAGACAGAGTAATGATCCCGTAGATGTAACTTGAATTAGGCACACCCTGTCGACAATATTGCTCTGAAAATCCAATTTCACCTATTATAAGAATTTGATGTTTTGTATTGAAACCCAGGAGTTGGTAATTTACTCCCCGAACCTCTATGGTTGCTTTACTTCCCCGATCTCCTAAACATTCTTACAAAATAATTACAAATACATGAAATTCAAAAATATTGTATATATAATCATGAATAACTTTAATACTGTATTATAATAAATAATTTAACAATATTTTTGACTCAATGACTACATTTTCTATTTTTTTAAAGTGACCATATTTGTAATTAATTGATGAAAAAAATCAACTAAACTTAAATCTAACCCAAAGCTATTTACTAATTCTCAACTTTCATCACCTTTGGGTTTTTATTTATATAACCCATGATTTTATTTATATATATATATATATAGTTTATGCTCAAAATAATCTCTCTGTATAAAGTATGACATAAATTATAATACATTTTCACATCCCACCTACCAAAGTTGATCAAATTTTGCGTATGATATTGGAATATAGTTGAAAAGTTGAATTATGCAACGTAAGTAAAAGTCAGCATTGTACAAAATTTATTCAAAATACTTCATTTTGGGCGCATTCAAACCTATGGCTTAGTTACTATAAATACCTTACCATACCACTTCAATCTTCATCAATCCCATCATTTCTCTTCAGCTCATTCTTAAAATGGCTGTACCTAAATTCTCTCCAAGCTCCGTTTTTGTGACGGTTCTCGTGTTCATCATGGTTCTCTCCCCCATGACGATCTCCACTGCAAATGCTACCCGCGTGCTCATGCAAGGTTAGAGTTTTCTAAATCGTTATACACCCAAAAATGTTATGGTTTGCTTACCTCGATTATTTATTGAAAATAAATATTTCTTTGAGAAATATTACATTTTTTTTAATATTTGTGACTGTTTGAATCAACTTGCACACACGTTATACTATTGTGATAGGACACATGACGTGTTTGATTCTACAACATTTAAGAAATACTATCTACAGATACTTGAAAATACGGTGCCACCTAAAAAGCTTGGTTTTTTTTTTTTTTTTTTTTTTTTTTTTTTTTTTTTTTTTAACAATTGTTGTTTGTAAATATATTTATCCTACATATATCTTCAATAGAGTCCTCATTTATATTAGAAAGATAATAGTCATTTTAACTTTCGTTTGTTTGATATTGATCATTTAAATGTTCGAAATCAATTAACTTTTATTATTTCAACTATTCTTCTGAAAAATTTGCTTAACCCTTAGATATTATATCAGTTTAGATTACCGATTAAAATTAAGTTCTATTTCAATAGTCTAACCCTCCAACTCTATTATGATAATACACGTTATAATTAAACTTATCAACTCATGTCGTATTAATTTGTGTAGTATGATCAGTCTTGTTACCATATTTTACTGTTTTAATTTATATTTTTTTAATAGAAAATCTCTATATATGTAATGAGATTTGATACTATTATAGATATTATAATATTTTATATAATAATGGTTAAGGGTGTTTTGTTATCCCTTTCAAAAAAAAGGGTGTTTTGTTATGAAATATTAAAATAATATTTCAAATCAGTATCGAACACTTCTAAAAAAAACTACATCAAAACCAAATTTTGACTGTAATCATTATTTTAAATATTCAAAATAAGTCATCATTTTAAATAATCTTAAAAACTAAATTCAAACAAAATTTTGACAGAAATCATTACTTCTAAATACTCAAAATAAAATTTTATTTTAAATACTAATTTTAAATATTCTTAAAAACTATATCCAAACAAATTTTTAACTATAATCATTACTTCTAAATATTTAAAATCAATATTTATTTTAAATCTTAATTTTAAATACTTTTAGAAAATACATTCATAAATCTTCATTCTAAATACTACTACTAAATATTCTTAAAATTTGTGATTCAATTAATTATGCTTATTAATTAACGTTTATTTTAATTTCGTAATTTATTTATTGATTTTGTCTTTGACTTTATTATTTATTATTATTTAAAAAAATATAATAACCGTTGAGTTTTGGTGACACACAGTTATTAATAGGCCGCCGATATGCCCGGCCTGCGTGTGCTGCGAGCCGGCGCCGGCGGGATCTTGCTGCCGGTGCTGTGCTACTCCGATTCAAACTTCATCTCAGAATGGCAGCTCACCATGAAAACCTGCAATGTTTAAGTTCAATGATTTGAAGATACTTTGAGAATAAAGGAGAAAGTTCTCTCTATGTTAAAAAATAAATAATAAAAAGTTTTATTTCCATTTTATCAATATTTGGTTAACGTTGTTATGATGTTAATTTAAGTCTATTTTAGAAAAGAATAAAAGGTATAAAATATAGTTTCAGTGCTGGTTTTTTTTTTTTTTTTTTTTTTTTTCTTCTTCTAATTGTTATGTATTTGTTCAATGGTCGATATAATGCAATTGCTAGCATTATAAATAATATTTAAGGAGAATTATAATACTATGGACGTGAGGAAGAAGTTTTACGAGAGTAATTTAGAGTGTGTTATAAAATGTTAACGTAAACAGTAACTTTAATATTGTAAACTCATAGAATTCGAATTCTACCGATATACAAATATTGATATCAAACAAAGTGATAAAATCCAATAGATTCAATAATAAAATATTTTGAATAATTAGAAATTTGAGTTGTAATAATAGATTGTTCGGATGTAGTTGATTGTAGAAAAGTGTTCATTGAATGATGATTTTGCTTGGAATGATTATTTTGATCGGGTTAATAATTAGAAAATGAGATTATAGAAATGAATAATTAAAAATGCATGATTGATAATTAGTTTGAATATGTTCATTTAATATTATTATTCCCGCTTTTTTTTTACTGATCATGGACTAATGCACACAATTTTTTTTTTTTCATTTTTTCCGATTGTTTTTTTTTTTTTTACATTTTATATTAAAAAATAATATTTTTTCTAGTTCAAAATATTCTATAATATTTTTTTTTATTTAATATTTTAGACTCCTGAATACGTTTGAGTTCAATTGGTGTTTTATATAACCAAACCATCTTGAAATTATAAATTTGAGTTTCTCTTCTTTCTCAAATATTTGTAAATAAAAAATATGAAAACTAAATTTCATAGAGCTTAAAAACTATTGATAATTTTATGATTAATTTTATTTTTGTATATTTTACGGCACATATTTTAAGAAATTCATTTTTATGTAGACTGGACAAACAAAAATACAATAAAAAGTCATTTCCAAAAGTTCTTTTGACTTAATAGTTTATCTTACTGGCATTCCACAGTTCAAACTAGAAAGATAACTATAAGTTTTAGAGTAAGACTTTTCAAAGGTTTGGAACCTAAGACTTACAAGAATGTCTACTTTAGAAACATCAAGCTTTTGCCAACAAGTTTGTCTCCAAAGACGTGTGCGTGTGCGTGCGCAAGCGCAACACATACATGTGTGTGTTCTATAAAAACATATGAATTTTCGTTTTTACATAAAAAATGAATATTATAGATATTTTATATCTCATTTTTTTAATGAACAAATCGCAAGTTTTAGGACTCAAACCCTTAATAATGATTGAACGAATAAACTGTATTAAAAATTTCATTTAACATTATATAAAATAAACTCAATTCAAATAGTGTAATATAATCCATTAAAAACCATTTCCTTCATAAATATTATGGATTAACTTATTTTTACTAGTTTTGAAAGTTTTCCAATAATTTTTTTTAATATTTTAATTAAATTAATGTAAGATGATCTTCATATTAATAAGAATTTTTTTAATTATTAAAAAAAACTTTCGAAAATGAAAATAAATTAAGCTCGTATCTTATTGGGCTAAACATCGACTTGGGTTCGTGACAACCCATATAACACACCTCCTCATTTTCTTCTTGTCAATTCTTCAACGATTTAAAACGCCTTTCACTGCTGTTCTTTAAACTCTGCTCGCTGCCATTTTTCCTCCTCATTAGCATAAGAGAGCATGTGCTTCCCAAATTCTTCCAGCATAGCCATCTTCAAGACCTAAATGGTGCAGAATACGAGGAAATTCCAGCCTTTACTCGACATCGTAGTCGCACAGTTTCGGTTAGTCTTTAACTTCTCCTTTTTACACTAGCATTTGATCGTTATAATTAATGTTTCATTCATTCGTTCATCAACATTTGGTTCAATACACAAACAGCGTACTTCCTCGATTTCTCCATTGCTTCGTTTCACTGAAAACGAACCGCCGGGTTCAATCCCGGACAAGAATAACTACAATTACTAGGACTTCGAGATATTAGATGAGATGACAACTCAGAGAGAAGAAATATTGATGTTCAGAGCTGTAAATTTCAACAACGAAACGTTATTTCATGTTAGTAAAATCAAAATCTCATTGCCTCAAAACTAATTTATTTAATTTGTTTTCTTAGCTTTAATTAACTTAACACTAATTATCTAGCATTTGGATTATATATATATGTACATGTACATATTGTACATATATATGTACATACATATATATAGGGTCATCCTTAAAATTCACATTGATGACAATGAAGCAGCGTTTTGAATTGAGTATTGTGGAAATCTTCATGTATGTCTTTGTTTAACTTTTGTTTCGTAAAAAAAAAAAAAAAAAAATCAAAACTCAGTTTTCTTATATAAAAAAATACAGTATGTTGTTCCATGTCTATTAAATTTTTTTTTTACAGAGTTTGTCAATCTGCTTGCTGTAGGTCTTATTTAAACCACGCTATCATTTTTTAAAAAAATTTTATACTACTAAGGTAAGAGTATTAACCTACACTAACATATTTTGGTTTCTTTGAATGTGATTGTCTCATGTATGATTTTTTTTTTTTTCCTATTGGCAGACTTATGCACACAAGATTCTTACTGGAAGACGATCTCTCATGAGTACGTTGCGTAAAAAGAATGGTATTTCTGGGACGACGTCTCGATCGGAAAGTGAATTTGATCCATTCGATGTTGCATATGGCTGCAACAGTGTATCTGCTGAACTTGGTAAAGTTGATTGTGGTTTCTTTTTAACGAGGGTGGGGGTTTATAATTTTATTTTATTTTATTTTATTTTTTTTTTTTTTTGCTCTTCCTTGATGATGTATAAATGAATAATTGAAAAAGTGCTCTTAAGTTGAACTCTTAATAGCTCATTATGTACATTTAGTATAAGAAGTTACAACTCTTGTCCACATGTGTTGGTTAGTGTGTACCCCCAGCCTCATCAAATGAACAACCCTCTTTTATTTGTTAGCTTAGAAATCTCGTCTTCTATTCTTAGAATTGTACTAGAAAATTGTGAAACAAATTTGGTTTGATCTTATTTAATTGTAGGCATGGCAGCAAATATACCAAGCTATGAGTAATGTGGGATATGTGGACTAAAAAATGATAGTGATCTTAAATGATAGTCGGCATTCCTTACACCCAAAACTTGGTGAAGGCTCTAAGACATCAGTCAATGCTTTATCCAGCACCCTCAGTAGACTACAGTCCAGCAAATCCTTTCGCAAGTTTCGGGAAGCGGCAAAGGTAATTTTTGGGTTTTTCCTTTTAAATGTTTCTAAGTTGGGAGGATCTTCTTCATCATAATGTGAACGTGTCGTTGGTTTTTGTTTGCGTTGTATTTTTCATTCTGAAAAATGTTTAGCTTCATATTTGTTTTCTATGATTAGGGTGTAACGAAAAAAATTGGTAAGAGGATGCATGAATTGGCTGCCAAGGTTGTCCAATATGCTCGGGGTATGATGGGTCCCTCGGGATCAACCCTCTTTGAAGAACTTGGACTTTACTACATTGGCTTGGCCCTGTTGATCATGGCCAGAATATGGAGGATCTCATTTGTGTCTTACAAGAAGTCGCATCACTCGATTCTATAGGTCCAGTTTTGGTACATGTCATAACCTAAGAAAATTATGCTGCAAGTTATTAGAGGAGTGCAAACGATCAACTGGATGGTATCTTTTCCCCAACTCAACTTTTCTTCTAGCATTTTTTGGTGACTGGAGTTTTATTTTATTTTTATCCCTATAACTCAAACTTGTTTGTTGCTCAACCCTTTTGATGTAGGTGTATTTTCTTCTTCTTGAATGAAGGTGGACCGATTTCATGATAATCTGATTTTCGTCTTTTGTTCTGTTGGCATTTTTTTGTTGTTTTCTTTTATATCTTAATTGCTTTCTTTCACTCATTTTTGGAGCTTGCATCTCTGAGACTTTGAGCAATTGCCTCTTTTTATCTACCTATGAAAAGTGTTTTCTTGTTAAAAAAACAATTCAAGAAAATGTTTATGCTATAGTTGATGGAGAAATATCTAATTTACTCTTTCTTATTCTGTCACTGGTAATTAATTATGCTCTGACCCTTGACATATTTAATTTAGATAAAGATGCTTCTCAAAAAGCATTATTGTTTATATTTAGGTGAAATAAGAAAACAAATTCTATTATGTTTAATTTATTCTGGTTTTTACTTGTTAACTCCAGGTTTATATAACATACTCATTGTTGTACATAATCGGTTCTCGAACATATAGTGATTGCTTTGTGGAGGCGTTAATTGTGGAGGCGGAGAAGGACAAAAACGTCGTGACCGTGCATGTTGGGATGCAGATAGAACCATCAATTCAATTGTTTCGCGAAAGATTTCCTTATAAGTTCTTTGATGTGGGTATGGCTGAGCAACATGCAGTTACATTTGCTGCTCGTGTGGTGGATTGAAGCCATTTTGCGTAATTCCTTCGGCTTTCTTGCAGAGGGCATACGATCAGGTCTCTCTCTCACTTTCTCCCTGCTTGTAAGATCCTTCATACACTTTACACTTATAGTGCTCATACATCTAACAATGGAAAGTTTCAATGTGGTATTCTATGTGGTACATGATGTCGATCGACAGAGAATCCCCATACATTTTGTAATTACCAGCGCTGGATTGGTTGGATCTGATGGTCCTGTGCAATGTAGTGCATTTGATATTACATATATGTCTTGCTTGCCAAACATGATTGTCATGGCACCATCAGATGAGAAGGAGCTAGTGAACATGGTGGCCACAGCAGCGTGCATTGATGATCAACCAGTATGCTTTCGATATCCAAGAGCCCATTAAGCCCAAACGGGTATTCGGTCTAATAATACGAAATTGAGATCCGATTCAAAATTGGTGAGCCCCAAAAAGGCCCCATCTTGCGGGGCGTGTGAGGATCTCAAAATATCCCACATCGGTAAGGTGGGGAATCCTCCAACCACATATAACACAAGGTGGGCTACTCCTCTCATTGCCAAATTGGTTGCATGAGGTGACCTTTGTTTCCTACTTGAATGGCCAATTATTACAATTTTTGCCGTTGAAATTTCATTGCCAAAATATCTCTTTGTGTATATGAACGGTAGCTTAATTTTGACATAATGGTTGGGAGTAAGTTATTTCTGCACTTCATTGAATTTATTTTTTGTTACAGTGAGTGCCACTTCTGGCAAAATTGGTATGAAATTTTGTTATGATTTATTTAAAATTTTGTTCTTCATTCTTCCCAATTCTTACGCTGAGGATAGATGCATCCATTACTGAGACTAATGACGATGATAATCCATACAAGTTGCCCCAGTCCAATTCCAGCTTCCCATTGGAGTCATATTGGAGTCCATATCCAGGAGGGACTTTTGGATATTACTTTTGCTTTCATTTTGCAGAGATTGAGAAGCATAAGCCCGGTCAGTTTTGAGCGATGAGAATAGTCTTGAACGATGTGGATATCATCGCAAACTCTATTCAACTACTCCAATATCTCAACTTACACACAGTTTGCTCAAAAGGCTACAAGTTGTTACCCAATAAGAATATTTGACTGTCCATTTCTGCAACCTCTTCCTCTACCCTACCTCCTATCCTCAATGGCCTTGAGATTTTCTATACCGCTGATGCTCCAAATCCACTCTCCTTTTCTCAAGATGGTATTTCTCAAACATTACCAATTAACTCAAAAGCGTAAACTAATGGTTTTAAATAGTTCATATTAAATTTAGTCGTTGATGTTTGTCTTTATATGTGCATATTATATATGTAGTGAATGCAATAAGGGACATCAAACAACAATACAAGTTGTAGAAATTGGGAAGGAGATCCTTGTCAACCACTTGACTTCTCATGGGATGGTTTGAATTGCAGCAATAATGCATGCCAACCCTTGGCCCAGAATCATTTCACTTTAACACTTCTCTATTCACAAATCTCATTTTACAAAACCATGCAGTAGTTCACAAATCTCACTAATTCCAATTTAGAGGCATGTATTGATTTTCAAATCTACTTTGGCACATGCAGTAACTTGAGCAATAGCAACTTTATTTTCAGTGTCAATTTAGCACAACAACATTTTGTGTAGTCCATGTCTTAATTTTCTTGTTGCATTTCAGAGATCCATCCTACTATGATTTAGAAGGGGTGGTAGCTTGGCACTACTGCCACACCTGCGTGATCTTGGTTCGGTACATATATACTAGTCTTCTTTTGAAAACTCAAATTTAGCACAACCAAAGATCCTCTCTCATTTTTCTTCTTGATTCAGTTTGAAAGGAAATCAAGATCTGTGTTGGTCACCACCATGCAACCACAAAAAGAAGTTGCCAATTTCTATTCCTATTCTTTGTCTGTCACTGTGGCCCCTTTTGTTGTAATTCTCTTGGGAGTCACTGTAATAATCTATGCCAGAAAATCGAAAGCTTCATTAATTTCTTTCATTCTTCTATAGTTGTTGTACCTAGTCCATTTGATCATGTTTTTACAGTAACATGTGCCATTTGAGAAGTGCATTCTTATGCCAACTGACATGAGTTATAACCTATGAAAAAGTGGTTATAAGTTTGGCTATAAGTTCGAATTGTCTATTTCGTTGTATGAAGATGCTTAAGGTTGATCAACTTTCTTTTGTCTTTTGGCAGTTCTCTTAAATTTGGACAACTAAAGAGGAGAAGTGTATCCAAATTATTCAATTGAGTAATAGAGCCTAGAAGGAATTCTATACCAATACCACAAAGATCAAGATGCCTGAGATTGATCCAATTTTCGACGTCTCTCAGCAATTCTTTTAATTTGTTACAACCATATAAGGTAAGTGCTTCCAATTTACCCAATTCGGTAATAGAACTCGGAAGGAATTCTAAACTTACATTCCCAAATAGATTGAGATGCTTGAGGTTGATCAGATATTTGATATGACTTGGCAATCTTTCTAATGATGTCCAACATCATTGAGTTCATCTTTGTCATTTGGTGGAATGAAGCCTTGTGCTCTCCATTGTAGTATCAATTTATCCTTGTCAATTGTATAATCTTTGGGAAACAAAGCACAATATAGAAAACATTTCTTCAAATTAGGTGGATCCTACTACCCTTTGCACCACCCATCAGCAATCTTTTCAAAACTAACCCATTTCTCATGATCCTCATTCCACACATCATCCATCACAAGCAAATATTTCTTTCCATCAATTTGTTTTCTAAGTTCACTTTGCAATGAATCCATTTGAAGGAATGACTCTCTGGCTTCCTTTTAGTTGCTGACTCTATAATCTTTTTCCCAACAATTTTGACATCAAATTCTTCAGAAACACACACCCATAACTTCAACATGGAAATAATTGCAGTATCTTCTTTGCTCATGTTGGTATCCAATAGAAGTTTTATGATTGCTTCTTTGTCATCATTCCTACCGATGACTTTATCTTCAAGTATAAAAGCGTAAGTCTCTCGTTTCTTCTTAAGCTCGTCATGTACCGTATCTAACACATGATTAGAGAAGCTAAATTGAGTTTTATCCTCATTAATAGCTGTTAGTCTCTGCCTAATCTCCTTGATTTTGTGAGCCATTTGAAGATTAGATTTAAATTTGGAGAAGACTTTCTTCTTTCTTTCGCCACAATTTGTCTTCTTGAGGTTTCGTAAGTCTACTCGTCCATTAAGTCTTCAATCTCATACAAAACATCTTGGAGCTTAAAATCCAATCCTTGACTGCATGGTTCTTGAACTGCTGCTCCTCTGCATCTAGAAGTATGCCTTGAATTGCAGAAAGAGTGTGTTTGAGTTTGTGAAGTTCAAAATTAGTATTTAAAACTATTATTTAGACTGAAAATTTATTTTGAGTATTTAAAAGTAATGATTGCAGTCAAATACTCGTTTGGATATAGCTTTTTAAGAGTATTTAGTAAATACTAATTTGAAATACTTTTTCAAAATCTCATACCAAACACCTCTAAGATAAGAGCATAGTCCGATCATTACTCATTTTCTTAGTCTTTTCTTAGTCTAAGGAATAATCTCTAGACTTTACTCGTCTCAGCGTGTCTTCTAATCAAATACTAGTAAACATAAATCTTTTCTTATTAGAAAAGTGTGGGCGTCCATATCAAAACCAATTGATTATAAGAAGAGTAATTAGTGGATCGAAATATCCGCTTTGGTTTACTTGTTTGGGTCAGATCCAATTATGTGAGATCATCAAATGCCTGCTTGGGTGAGATCCTCAAAATTTCGGAGACTAATAATACACACTATGCTCTCGTACCATGTTAGAATGTGTGGGCATGCCATCTGAAAACTAATTGACTATGAGAGAAATAGTCTACATGAGATCTCATTTTTTCTTCCAATAAACAATTGTACAAAGACTTGTTAGAACAATGAAGAAAATTGTGTGAATTTGGAGTGTTTAAGCGAAAGTGAAAGAGACGAAAGCTATGGGAGACGTATCTTAATGACACTCCACAGTCACTGAAGAAACTTAGAAGATTGGTATTTAATTATCTCTTTTTCCGATCCTTTGATTTTGCTCAGAAGCTCTAGAAAATGAAAATCTCCATAAACACTAAACCCTAAACCCATCACGAACCTCTTCTTCTTCATCTCCTTCATCTCAATTCATCTTTCCATGTTGTATTTTCGATTTTTAATTAGATAAAATCACGGTCAAGTAATCTCTAGACTATGCTCGTCTTGGCAAGTCTCCTAACATAAAGATGGTTGGATTGATTATCTATAGGAGTATTTAGGAATACTAATACTCTTAAAAAACTGCATCCAAACACGTTTTTGTCTAGTTTTAAATACTCAAAATAAATCATCATTTTAAATAGTCTCAAAAGCGATCTCCAAACAATATTTATAAATACTCAAAATAATTTTTGATTCTAAATTCTAATTTTAAATATTCTTAAATTACATCAAAACAAGTTTTGATTTACTTCTAGATTTTCAAAAAAAAATCTTCATTCTTAAATTACATCAAAACAAGTTTTTGACCATGACCATCATTTCTAAATACTGAAAATAAATTGTATTGTAAGGTACTGGAAATGGAAATCCTTTTTTATTTGACCAAACAATTGACTCGTTCAAAAACTTATCAATACTTTTGTCGCCCAAGAAATTTCAATGGAGAAAATTTTGTGAACTTTGGAGTGTTTAAGCGAAAATGACAGAGACGAAAGCTATGGGGATGAATTCCTTGGAACCAACCAATGGGTTCATAACTTAGTACATTAATGGCAGTGTGAGCTTTCTCTGAAGATGGCACTCCACAGTCGGTGAAGAAGGCTTGAAGATCGATATCTGATTATCTCTTTTTCTGATCCTTTTCATTGCGCAAAGCTCGAGAAAATGGAAATCTCCATAACCTCTAAACCTAAACCCATCACGAGCTTCTTCTTCTTCTACATTTCCTTCATCAGCATTCATCTTCCGCCATGTTTGAGCACAGACGGCTCCGTTTCATTCAAAGATTGCAGTGTCAGTTACAGCTGCGGAGATTTAGTAAACATCGCGTATCCGTTTTGGGGGAATGAGAGAAAGGATTTTTGCGGGCGGAAAGAATTCAGACTCAACTGCAAAAACAACCGAACCACCACAATCAAAATAAACTCGATGGAATATTACGTTCTGAAAATCAACCAGTCGAACAGTAAAATGAGGATCGCAAGATCAGACATCTTCCATAATTACTGCCCAGAAAATAAAATCAAATTTGTGACTATGGATTCCTATCCGTTCGAGTATTCTACCAATAATCAATACATATCGGTAGGGTACAATTGCTCGGCGGAAAACGAAGATCAAATTCCGGAGATTTACAAATTTTGGTGCGGTTGGAAAGCGGAGAAGCACGGGAGAGTGAATTATGTTTTCGAACCGTCAGCGGCGGCGATTTGGATTCCGCAACTGGAGGATTGCGAAATGAACATACAAGTGATGGTTGCGATAGAGGGGTTGAAAGAAGGTTTAAAGAACAGGACGGGTCTAATGGAGAACGCTGTGAAACAAGGATTCGAGGTGGAATACAAGAATTTTTTCAAGATGGCGTGTGAAGAATGCAATGGAAGTGGAGGCAAATGTGGAGGAAATGAGACCTACCCATTTTTCTGCATTTGTAGAAACGGAGCTGCGAATCCTTATCTTTGTCAACCTGCAAATCCTGGTACGTTTCAATCCAAACGAAACTCAAATTGTAGCAACGAAACCCTAAACTCAAAACTGATCTTGCTTACAAAATGTTTCTGCTGTAAGTTGCCTAGCTATAATGTTATCCATTTGATTGTTTTTGTTGTTGTTGTTGTTATGTTAAAAGCTATCTTGTGTAACGATTTGCTTACCATGACAGAACAACTAAATGATAAATGGATGAAGGTTCTCATAGGTAAAACCTAGAGCTTTGATTTCACATTACATACATTATTTCTCATGCTTTGAAACTGAGCTTTAACTAGCAAATCAAATCTCATTACAGGTATTGGCTCTTGTGTTGGAGGCATAGTGATGATGAGTCTTATTTTTTTCATACGGCTTCGTTCGCGCGAAAGGAATCATCCTCCTGCTTTCTCCATTCTCCTTCGTAACAATTCTTGTTATCCTCCAATGGAGGAACTCGAGAAAGGAGATAATTACATGGCCATACCTCTCTTCTCTTATTACGAACTCGCACAAGCTACCGACAAATTTAACCCCGTCAATGAACTTGGAGATGGTGGCTTTGGCACTGTCTACTATGGTAAAGAATCAGCCCATATTTATGATATTCTGCATTCTATATAAATACATTCATCTAAGTTTGAAGTTTCAATTGTTCATTTGTATGTTCTTTGATATCTGCAAAGGCAAACTTCAAGATGGGCGTGAGGTTGCCGTGAAACGGTTGTTTGAAAATAACTACAGAAAAGTTCAGCATTTCATGAATGAAGTTGAGATCCTCACTCGTTTGCACCACCCGCATATAGTCGCCCTTTATGGAGGCACCTCTCGACGCTCCCCTGAACTCCTGTTGGTTTATGAATTCATTTCGAATGGTACAGTTGCAGATCACCTTCATGGAAACCGAGCAAAACCTGGTCAGCTTTTGTGGCCTACAAGGTTGAAGATTGCCATAGAGACAGCAAGTGCTCTGGCTTTTCTCCATGCTTCTGAAACCGTCCACCTTGATATTAAAACCACCAACATTCTTCTTGATAACAACTTCAGTGTCAAAGTTGCCGATTTTGGACTGTCTCGCCTTTTTCCTATTCAAGCTACACATATTTCAACTGCTCCACAAGGAACTCCTGGCTATGTTGATCCAGAGTATTACGAGTGTTACCAACTTACAAATAAAAGTGATGTATTTAGCTTTGGAGTGGTGTTGGTTGAGTTGATATCCTCAAAGCGAGCAGTTGATATCACAAGGAACAGGCATGAGATTAACCTGTCGACAATGGCGATCAACAAGATCCAGAACAACGAACTACACGACTTCGTAGATCCATCTCTCGAATTTGCAACGGATGAAAGAGTTAGAGACATGATCTGTGCAGTTGCCGAGTTAGCATTTCAATGCCTACAAAGTGTGAAGGATGCAAGGCCGTCAATGTTGGAGGCTCTACAAATTCTAAAGAATATAGAGAGTCGAAGTTGTGGCAAAGGGAAGAGTGGAGACATAGACATTTGAGGAGTTCTGTTTTGTTTTACCAATTTTGTAGCTAGACCCTTTAGGATAAATCAAATGTACGTATTTCCGGTAAATCACTTGAGGAGTAGTAGGTATTTGGAGATATTTGGATGGGGTATTTAAAAAGAGTATTTACTAAATACTCAAAAAAAAAAAAAATTGTAATTATTACTTATAAATATTATAAATAAATATTTATTCTAAATACTCTTAAAATTAATTCTAAACAAGTTTTTTATTATAATTATTAATTCTAAATAATCAATATAAATTAACATCCACTTTGAGAACCAAGCTGGGCTTAGATGCAAATTCTATGGAAGAAATAAATATTTAATTTTTAGTTATAGGCTCAACAACACTACTTTTTAAGTGATCATAGTTGGTAGACAAAATGGAAATTGGGTATTGAATTTAAATGGACAAAATCTTGTCCAGCTGGAAAGTCTTTGAACGACTGCAACTTTTTGACTTGTAAGGAATATTTATAAAATAATATTTGATTATTTAGTTTTTATTTTAAAAAATCAAAATATATCGATTTTGTTTTTCATTCAAAGAATTAATAAAAAATCGAATCCATGAACATATAAATAATAAGAAAAAAAA
>JBBMEG010000015.1:6672735-6688077 GCA_037832605.1 Cyclanthera cordifolia | reverse complement strand
GATGTAATTTGGCTATAAATATGGCTGAACAAAAATCAAATAGAGCAAGTGATTCAGACATTTATTATTTCTGTAAATTTCCTCCCAAATACAATTATTTCTTCCGTGTTAGTTATTATTTTTCCAACATGAATGACTTGGTCTCCTGATAAAGGGGAGGACAACTTCTTCTGAAGAAAGAATTAACTAGAATTCTCTCCTCGATCCATATTATGTAAACACTCATTTAACTAGAGTCAGTATACAAAAGTTAAAAGTGTGTCTGACTTGGTATGTTTTGAAATCAAAGTCACATATTTTAATATTTTGCCAAAAATCCAGCAATAATCATGGTTGATATTATATATATATATATTTTGAATCTTTTCTCCATTAAGGACAAAATTCAACTTTCTTATCCAATAACTTCCCTTTTAATGTAGTATTTTATTCTCTCTTTTTTATTTGTTTTGTTCCGTATAGAAAACTCTATTTCTACCCTCAAAATTAATCTTAATATTTCTACCATTAAAATTAATCTTAATATTCTTTAAATTCACCAATTATTTTTTGATGAATCGGATTCCTTATCTGAAATTTTTATCTCATGTTTTATTTTTTTTCATGTGTAATATTTTTTCAAAAAAAATTCTTCAATATTCTACCCTATCTTGAAATTCGAAATAACTTTTTATATATAAAAAGAAAAATAACCTTATGATCACAATATTAAAATAACTTTAACGAGTAAATTTGAATTAAAATAAAATAAAATAAAAAATTTTAGTAACAAAGGAATTAGTATAATATTAATATTTCGAGCTTTGAAATGTACTATGTATTCACAAGTTACCACAAACTATACAATTCACACAGTACACCATCAATCCATTCGAAAATGCAAATTCAAAATATTCTTTCCAAAATGTATTTACAATTTAAATAGATCGATAACATAATTATTCAATGTTACCTACCTACTTTAACATTTTTTTATATTCTAAAAGTTGTTTGAACCCTTTGAAAGAAAAAGAATTTCCTTTTTTTTTTTTTTTTTTTTTTTTTTTTTTTTTTTTTTTTCATGGATGGTTAAGCGTGTGTGTATATACTTGGTACTATTATAATGTTAAACTATAATTAGAGTTATATATATTATTATATAATTATATATATATTAAAAATAAAAATAAAAATAAAAAAATAAATTCGGGGCATCTCTAGTTATGTACCTATTCTAAACAAGGAAAAACTCAGCCAGCTCATCTCACCACGTAACCGTTGTATTTTTCTTATAATTTTTTTTTTATTTGAGTTCAACTAAAAAATATAAGTTGCTTGGATTGAAATTTTAATATTATTTAAAATTAATATTTAGAATGATGATTTATTTTGAGTATTTAAAAATAATATGTGCAGTTGATATCTTGTTTGAATGTAGTTTTTATGAATATTTAAAATTAGTTGATTAATAATGTATGCAGTCAAAAGTTTGTATGAACGCGGTATTTATAAATATTCAAAACTAATATTTAGAAAGAGATTCATTTTGAGTAATTTAAAGGTAATGATTGCCGTCAAAATCTCTTTTAAATATATTTTTTTAGGAGTAAAACTAATTTGAAATATTGTTTTGAAATTTCATAACAAACATCTCCATAATAATTGAAACTTATAATCTCTTAATCATATTAAATATACAAGTGTCCCTATCACATTAAAAACCTATAATTTATTGATTACTGGTTACTAAGAGAGGTATGGATTGTGATTCTAAGCGTATTTATAATTAGTATTTAGGATGAAAATTTATTTTGAGTATTTAAAGATAATGATTATAATAAAAAAATTGTTTGAAGGTAGTTTTAAGAAAAAATTAATAGAAATATATGGAATTACAATTTATTTTGACAATTTAAAAATAATGATATGTATTTTTTAAAAGTATTTAGTAAATATTAATTTAAAATACTCCTCCAAAATCTAGTAACAAACACTCCCTGAATCTCCATGCAATTATTTTATATCTTTTTATACAGCAATATTTAAGTGAAAGAATAGATAATGTAATTTATTGTTTATTAAATTAAGATGATGTTATAGTTATATTTTCAATGACATTAATTGATATTATATATATATATATATATATATATATATATTTTTTTTTTTTTTTTTTTTTTGAGATTACACAAATTAATTGATATAATGTGATTAAAGTATATTACTTTTTTTGACGATTGATATATATTTCTAAAAAGAAAAATCAAATCGAAAGAAAACATATCTAATTGTCACATAATGCACCTCCTAATGCACGTGGCAGCAAGAGGAACTGCTTGCATGCCAGTTATCTTCTTTTATAAATTTATGTCGAAAGGAGGGAACAAGTTTAATAATAAAAAAATAACACATAAATTTAAGAGTAATAGTTTAAGAAATTAAAGTAATATATCGTTTAAAAATATGAAGTTTAATCTCAAAAGTTTAGAAAAATATACAAATTAGTTTTATGATTTAAAAATTTATAATTTAATCGGATAAAACTTAACAAATAATACATATGTTATTTGTAAATCATAATCAAATTTAAATATAATTTTTGATGTGGAATGATGTATATTTGTTGTCCAATAAATTATTTTTCTCATACACTCGTCATTAAACACATATATAACTAATATTTGCATATCTACGTTTTAAATTTATTTAAATTATAAGGATTAAAGTCAGAAATTTTAAATCATAAACATTAAATTTATTGTAACGACCCTTAATTAAATATAAAAAATAAAGCAATTATTTTTGGGTGAACAATAATAAGTTGGGTTTTTTTTTTCTCATTATTTTGTTTGAGAAAATGTTGACCAAATAATACTTATTTTTAGTGAGCCTACAAATTTGATCCAAGAATTAACGTTTGGAAATGTTTCCTCAAGTTATACAAACATTTTGTATGTAACAAATTTTGGGAGACCACAAACCTCGTATAGAGAATATAATACTTTTAAATAAATGAAAATGAAATATCAATTCTTAAAATCAAATCCACGATATGATGTTAAATTAGTTTATCACTGAATAATAAAATCAACAAAATACCTACTATTTTCGTAGTTATACAAACATTTTAAATTTGCTCATCTCCGTGTAAAGTTTTATAGACAATCGGTACCGTAGCTTAATCGTGTAAATCACTTTTAGTCCAGAGGCAAAAAAGAATTGATTTTATTAAAAATAATTACAAATATATATTAAAAAATATTGAAAGAAAAGTAAATACATGTAAATAACATATATACATGACTATAATCAAATAAGTTAAAGAAAAGAGTTGGTCAGTAATATTATATTATATTTAAGGTCTTAATCACAGTTTTAACAATTTATTTTTAAATATTTAAATAATTATTTATATATATAAATATTGAATTACAAAAAAAAAAAAAAAAAATTATAACAACTAAAATGTAAAGAGACAAAAAACGAATAAATTTTAACATTCTCAGAAGTAGAAACTAAATATATAACTTATCAAAATAAATTATCATGGTAAATATTTTCAAAATTTGAATGTAACGATCTCTATATGTATATCAATATATTTGAATTAATATTTAAATAATTATAATATTTTAACAGCAAAAGTATCAAACACATGAAAATAAAAAAAAAAGACAAAAAAAAGGAGAAAATAAAAGGTAAAAAGAACAGAGAGAATTGAAAAACTAGAGGGAAGATTGGGACTGAGGAAACCATGTGATTAACAGCAGTCTTTGTCTCTTTTCCATCACATCCATTTACGACGACACTTTTATTTAAAAAAATAAAATAAAAAAGAAATAATTGTACTGTTAAGCAAAAACGACAAGTAGTTGAGATTCAGATTTCACGAATCCCCAATGGCAAGTTCCGTTATTTTACCCAATCACGAGGGCTTCCTTGTATTCTTTCATGCATAAAATCTCCTTCTCCCACCCTCCACTACTCTCAGCATCTCTCTCTTCTCTCTCCCAGCAAAATGCAGGCCACCGCCACCGTCGCCGTCTTCTTCTCAGTGCTTCTCTCCGCCGCCTTCCATCCCGCTCTTGGCCTCGTCGACGGTAAGCGTTTCAGCTTTTATCTAATTTTTTAATTCAAAAGTTGTAAACTTTGATTCCTCCCGTTAATCAGGTGTTAATTTAAATGAAAGTTATAAGTAACGAATTTTCTTTTCACTCCTTGTAAAATTTCCTTATTATGGGTAAGAACCAGTTTAGCCGTGCACGTGATGGCGAAATCTCTTTAACTTGAAGCCGACACGTCAAAGTTTTAGATACAAATTCATTCTTTTGGACGGTTCTGATTTAATGTAGACCTTAGGCCCCACAGCTCCGCTGGCGCTTAAGAAGCTGATGGCCAAGGGAACCTCAATCCCCATAATCACATGGTTACCTATTTTATATACATTTAAACATCCCGTTTCCGTTCTCCAAAATATAATATTTTTCTTAATCTATTTTAATTGAGTAAGTTTAATATTTGGTCAATATTTAACTTTTTAGATTATTGAGGGCACGTTTCACTGCCGAAAAAAAAATATATACATATATATATATATATATATATATAAATAAAGATAAATTAATGAATAATGAATTTAAGAATTCTTTTTTTCTTTTCTTTTGTTTTTATTTCTATCTACCACTTCAAACATCTGTTTAGTTCAACCTAATATATTAGAGTAATTCAAACTCATATAATATTTTTATTTTTTACCTCGTTAATTTCCTAGCTTATAAATATTTTAAAATAAATAAAGAATATTATAATTAAAAATTGATTGTATATTTTATTAATGTTTTTTTGTTAATTTACGAATATTATATCTATTTGCATATGGGTGAATATACTGACGAGTACTTGTAAGTATCTAAACATGTTTTCGAAGTTATATGTGATATATATACCTACATGTGTATTAATTATTCGTTTTATTTTTTGAATTAATTGATAGTATATTTGAGAATGGTTTATAGGGTATTTACCAAATGGCGATTTCGAGAGGGCCCCAAAGGCATCAGACATGAACGGAACGGTAGTGAAAGGGCAATTTGCTATACCGGAATGGGAAATATCGGGGTTCGTTGAGTACATAAAATCAGGGCAGAAACAAGGGGACATGTTGCTGGTGGTGCCAGAGGGAGCCTTCGCCGTCCGCCTCGGCAACGAAGCGTCGATCAAACAGAAGGTCAAAGTGACAAAAGGGCTTTACTATTCAATCACATTCAGCGCCGCCCGGACATGCGCTCAAGAGGAGCGGCTCAACATCTCGGTGGCGCCCGACTGGGGGGTTCTGCCTATGCAAACCCTCTACAACAGCAATGGCTGGGACCTCTACGCTTGGGCCTTCCAAGCCATGTCCGATGTCGTGGTTATTCTGATCCATAACCCTGGCGAAGAAGAAGATCCTGCTTGTGGTCCCCTCATTGATGCCATTGCCATTAAAACTCTCTACCCTCCCAAGGCATCCAATGGTTAGTTTCTCTTTCTTTCTTTTTGTTTTTTTTGAAAAGAAGCTTAGTTGATTTTTTGGTGGCTAAATTATAGGTTTGTTTCAAGATTTCATCTATATTTAGTGACTAATACTGCAAGAAAAATAATGCTTGACAGCATAGCCTTCAATGAACATCACAATTTTTTTTTAATTAAAAATGGTAAGAAATATGGGACATGCAAGTATTTCCATTTATCCATCCATTATTATTTATTTTTTATTATTTTCATTTTTTTTTTCTTTCCTTCCTAATAAAACATGTCTTACAAGTGGCTCTTCTTTTTAACTATTTTATTTTTAGGCTCATCTTTTTTAACTATTTTTATTTTTAGAAATTGTACTTGTTTATCATATCTTTATCTGTCTTTAAATTTACTTTTAAAAACTAAATGATTTCTTAATTCATTCATTTTAAACAAAAGAGGTTGTTTAGCCATATTCTTTATAAAAATAAAATCTCAAAAAGTACTAGAATTCTTACGATTTACTGGTTTTGTCTTGGAAGGAAAGAAAACAATGTATAGCTTGAAATTGTAGTCTGGCCATATCACAAGAGCTGAATTAATTCCTCCACTGGCAAAGAAAATTTGAGTTAAATTTGGGATTGGAGAGAGGAATATTATTATACAAAATTACTGGTAAAAGTAGAAGTCATTTATACTTTCAATTTGTACCTCTTTTTGGGTAGTTGCTTGAATTTATTACATCTCATATCTCTGCCATGTGGGTAGTCTTCTTTGACTATGATAGCCTGTCTTTCCATTAATAAAATCATTAATAAAATCATTCCGTTGGTGACAAGGGTGACCGTTGGTGACAAGGGTGAGACAATTAGTTGAAGGCTTGGACCTTGTAGCTATGCTCTCTTTGGGTCAAAGATTAAAAATTCATCATGTGTCTTCATTCATTCGATGACTTCCAATGTTTGGAGGGACGAACGTGGTTATTCCAGATATAACTAAAGGAACATTCGATTTTCTAACTTCAAAAAAAACAAAATTTTGTATATATACATATTATATAATATTGAAAATATGTATACTTTTACTTAAATATATATAAAAGTAATAGCTAGCTTCACAATATTAAGATATATTCCTATATTATGAGATATTTAGAATGCCAATTCATTTTCAGTATTTATAAATTATAACTAATTATTAAAAAAAAAAATTGAATGTAATTTTTAAAAGTACTTTAAATTAATATTGGGAGTGAATATTTAAATATTTAAAAATAATAATCGTAATTCAGAATATATTTAACAAAATTCATACATTTGAGATAATTTTTTTTACTTAATTAAAATCGAGCAGTTTTCTATATAATATTTAACAATGTTTAATTTATTTATATATTTCTTGAAATTACTTCTATATTTATTTTATAAACATTAACTTACTGTGAATATCAACATAATTACTTCATCCATAAATTAAAATTTAAAATAATTGAGTTATCAAAGTTAGTTAACATTATATTATACAATTAATTAGCAATTTATTATCATGTATGTTATATTAAGTATTATTATTTTATTTTGTTGGTTCATCAACAATTGGTGAATGTGAAATGAAAGTGCAGTATCGACGACCAGAGGTTTCAGTCCAGTCCTCTTTTAAAACAATAATAACAAATAATAATGTAATTTTGCAATGGACAGATAATCTGGTGAAGAATGGGGATTTCGAAATGGGGCCATACATATTCCCGAACGCATCGTCAGGAGTTTTGGTCCCACCAAACATCGAAGACGATCATTCTCCGATCCCAGGGTGGATGGTCGAGTCACTCAAGGCCGTCAAGTACATCGATTCCGATCACTTCTCTGTTCCCAGCGCCAAGCGCGCCGTCGAGCTCGTCGCCGGCAAAGAAAGCGCCATTGCTCAGGTCGTCCGTACAATTCCCGGTAAAACCTACATCCTCTCTTTCCTCGTCGGCGATGCGAGCAACTCGTGTGAAGGATCCATGGTCGTCGAAGCGTTCGCCGGAAAGAACACTCTGAAAGTGCCGTACCAGTCCAAAGGCAACGGCGGATCTAAGCCCGCAGCTCTGAAATTCGTGGCGGAGTCCACCAGGACACGGATCATGTTCCTCAGCACATTCTACACCATGCGAAGCGATGATTTCTCGTCTCTGTGCGGGCCGGTCCTCGATAAGGTCAAATTGCTGAGCGTTCGAAACCCTAAGGCGTGAATCAGGAAGAAATTCGATGGAGATTTTGAAAATTTCGTTGGGGATTTGAATCTAATAGTAATATGAAACTTCAGTTTGATCTTCTCTGTCTGTGGTTTTTGTTGTGAGGTTGAAAATGAAAAAGGGGAAAGATGAAGAGAGAGGGGTTTTAGCGAAAAACTAATTAATAATTATATAGTGATTAATACGATATATAATTAATAGAGTGTGATTTTATGGGGAGCTGTTTTCTAATGTCATGATGTGGAAAAAGATCGAGTTCAATCGATTTTTTTTATATACTTTTTTTCTTCAATAAAATACATTTACCATATTTCATCAAGTTTTTCTTCTTAAAATTTAAATTATATTATATTTTTCATTTTTATTTTTTTGTACTCCTACCACCACTCTGCACGTGGGGCTGTTAATTTAAAAGGCTATTATTAAATAAATGATGTAATATCTTTCATAATTGAGGGAATAAATTTGTTAATTTAAAGGAATTAAAGATTATCTTACCACCAATAACCAACTATCAATTTAATACATAAAAGAAAAACAATATTTAAGTGATATTGTCTATTAATTATCAAGTTATATAAGTTTAAAATAATGAAAAAAAGGTTGGAAACTTAGAAATTAAATTGTTGAATAATTTAGTTGCAATCAAATAGAAAAATGTAATACAG
Organism: Cyclanthera cordifolia; assembly: GCA_037832605.1. Lineage (NCBI taxonomy): Eukaryota > Viridiplantae > Streptophyta > Magnoliopsida > Cucurbitales > Cucurbitaceae > Cyclanthera > Cyclanthera cordifolia. Next base: position 6,679,698 of record JBBMEG010000015.1, on the reverse strand, counting down.
TGATTTCAAAATTTGAAATTGTAGTACAGATTATACACATAAAACAATATTTTACAATATTATTGTCATGAAAGCAGTACTTTAAAATACATGCGAAAATAAAAATCTTATATTTTAATTAAATGTAAATAGGTTATTTTGAAAAAAAAAAAAAATATATATATATATATATAAATAAATAGACTAAGCCCATGTTTTATTGGGCCAACGCCTATTTGGATTTGTGGGTGTCATGACCTGGCCCGTATGACACAGCTCTTCATTTTCTACTTGTCAATTTAGTGTTTGCCACGTGTAGGGATGAAATTCAAGCGGACTTTTTAAGCGGGATGAATCCAAGGGTGGAGAAAAACGCGTCCAATTAAAGTCGGACCCCTTCCTTTCAGCGGTTTAAAACGCCTTCCACCACTGTTGTTTTTACTCTGCTCGATTCGGCCTACCAAATTTCTGCGCAATTTTCTTCATTCTTGAATCCTTCGTTGCAGATACTCATTTTCGATGGTAACATTTCTTCTATATCTACTTTATTTTTCCTATAGTATCCAATTTGTTCGATTCTTCTACTTTTTTTTTGGTTTCGTTGTTTTTCTCAGGCTCTACCAAATCAAGCTACCGTAGATTACCCTAGCTTCAAGCTTGTAATAGTTGGAGATGGTGGAACAGGTATGGTATTTTGCTAGTTTCGTTTTGTTGGTATCACTTCAAGCTCAATTTGTCATGTTTGTAAACTTTTAGGAGATAGAATTAGATGATGTTCCTAATCTGGTTTTACAGAACTCTACCTAATTTATTGGAGTAGATATTATCTTCTTCCTTTGTTTTCCATGGCGTATAAATTTGATTCGAGATGACGCTAAAACAGGTTATCGGACTAGGCTTCTATTGAAACGTGTTTCGATGAGCATTGTTTGAATTCCTTTTTTGACATTTTACTTTTCATTGTGTTGATTTTATTTACCTCTGACAGTAGATTGTGTTCTACTTCAGGGAAGACAACCTTTGTTAAGCGTCATATAACTGGAGAGTTCGAGAAGAAATATGAACGTAAGAATGATCTGTGTATTTGATTATTATTGCTCGTCGTTTAATGAATTATATTTGGAAGGTTGAAGTAGTATTAATATTTGGCTTGTCTTGATTATGTATAGCGACAATCGGAGTTGAAGTTCATCCACTGGATTTCTTCACGAACTATGGAAAGTTAAGATTTTACTGTTGGGACACCGCTGGACAGGAGAAGTTTGGTGGACTTAGAGATGGTTACTAGTAAGTGTCTGCGTGTAGTAATAATTGCGTTTTAATTCACGGTAATGGTTTTAACTCTGAAATCCGAATGTGCTAGTTTATATTATTGGGGCAATATGTATATATATTTCTTTGATGAGGTTTGTTTATTGGGTCTGCTTCCATTTGATTCACGCGTGTTATTGATTTACAGTTTTTTTAGTTCGTGTGGGTAGTCTATGATGAAGTCACATGTTCGCAAGTAATTGTGTGTAAAAAAAAATTGTGTTTTCCATATGAGGACTGAAGAATTTGATTGCTACAATAGAATTGCAAAGCAATTTAGTCTCTGTTATTTAGGTTCTCTGGTTGAACCTATTATAGCTCAGTACCATGGATAGGAATGTTAAACAATTTTATCCCAAGATTCTTTTTGAAGGTCATTAACTTGGATTACTACTTCATTAAGATTCCAGCTGGTTTTAAGTGTCGGCAGCAAAGAGAGGATCGGAATCAATGGCTCTTTCCGACTTTTTGCTTAGGAAGCAGGATGTTATAGTTTGGTTGAGAGATCTCAGCTTAACATTTAGTCTTTTTGTTAGATTCTACGTTATTCTTTCTGATTTGGTGGCAAAACCACTTTGTGATTATTCCTTATTTGCTTTATTGTAGAATCCTTGCAATTTGCTTCCTCATTTTGTCGTGGGCTCTCTTGTTGTATGTCTTTGTTTTGTTTCGTTTTAAATTATTAAAGCTCAGTTTTCTTATTTAATACAATAGTCTTACCTTCGACATTTTTTGCCATGTGTTTGAATTTTTTTTTTCCAATTTTTTTTTTTTCTCACATGAACTTAATATAAAATATATTAGAGAAAATGTAATAATTTTAATTAAAATACTTCATTTGTTAGTCGAGTGTTTGGAACTCCTTAATTTTGAGTTGTTCTACTGTAAGCAATCATCTTCCGAAATTGTCATAAATATTTGACATGAACTATTATGGCAAAGACATTGTTTTACTCTGCTCTTATGCATCTACCTTTAGTATCTCTTTGCTCACTCACTAGCTCTGCAGAAAATAAATATTTCTTATCATTTTCCTATGGTATTTTGTAATGTGGTGTTATAATCTAAAATACATAATTTATAATGTACTGTTGTCATGTTTGAACACATATAGACTATGTTTGATTTTGGTGGAAGAGGAGTGGTTAACCACTACTCAAAAACCACTCGTTTGTATTTAGTAGTAAACAATACTCTTAACCACTCCTCGAACCATTCCATCAAATATATCACTCAATCATTATTAACACCAATCCTCAAACAAGTAATTAATTACCCAACCACTACTAATATCATTCCCAACCAAGTAACTTTCTATCATTAACCTTTCCACTTCACTCTTTTCTACCAAAAATAAACATACCAGTGTAGTTGTCTATTTAAGTTCAGCTCCTTTAGAGTTTGATGAGGTGATGTGATTCAATTAATTTATTGTTTCTCCATGGCTGACCTACATTCCTACTCAATATTATTGTTGTTTCAATTAGTATGCTTGCGATCAACAGGTCACGTGTTTGAATTTTCTCTTTTCAATGTTTTTAATCTAATAAAATTAATTATACTTTGTGTTTTTGTTTTTTAGTATTCATGGGCAGTGTGCTATTATTATGTTTGACGTCACTGCTCGTTTAACATACAAAAACGTCCCAACATGGCACCGCGATCTCTGCAGGTATTGTGTTTCTAACCCCAAGTTTCTGGAACACTTCAAAGACATTCAAACTACATGAAAAGACCTTACGGAATGAGATTTGTTGCTGCTTTCCAATACTTCCATATTTGCTTAATTTGCTGGCAATAATATTTAACGTAGGCATAATAGCAAATTGGTGTTGGTTCTAAATTTTGCGTTGCTTTGTTCTAGGGTTTGTGAGAATATACCCATCGTATTATGTGGAAACAAGGTGGATGTGAAAAACAGACAAGTTAAAGCAAAGCAGGTGACCTTCCACAGGAAGAAAAATCTTCAGTACTACGAAATATCTGCAAAGAGTAATTACAACTTTGAGAAACCCTTCTTGTACCTTGCTAGAAAGCTTGCTGGGTACGTTCATTTGTTGACTTGACATTGTTTTGGTTGGTCAATCTATGAATTTCATATTATTATCCGTCTCACTAATGAATTCTTCTCTCATTGGAACTTGCAGGAATACGGAGCTCCACTTCGTTGAATCACCTGCCCTTGCTCCTCCTGAAGTCGAAATTAACTTGGCCGAACAAGCACAGTAAGTAGTTTGCTTATTGATTAATATTTCTTGTTAATTTTGCTCAGCAATATAGTTAGTTAGGTGGATGACTTGGCTTTCAGTTCCTAGTCTTCTATTTACTTAGACCTATGAGTCTCGTGCTGCAATTTTGACCTTTATTTAAGTATACTAGGGTTACCCTTATAATGCGCTTGGGAATCCAAATCGAATTGATAGAAAGGTTATGGATTTGTTTGACAAAACCAAATGTTCCAGGATATGTCTTGTAAGAATAGTTGTAGTCTCGTAAGAATAGTCTATAACACTTCTTTATAGATTCATTTTAGGATCCTACATAAATTTCATATATTAATGAAATATTTTCTTATGCCAAAAAAATCTTCCAGAAATATTTAAGAAACGAGTAAATTGATTTTATGTTCATGAATATGGAAAGGAAAAGAACTCTTAGTGATATAGGTTTCTTTAGGATTGTATTTTGGTGTTTTTCTTTCTTTTCTTATATGGTAAGTTGTAAAAATAAATTTAGTTGTCGGTGGAGTGATCAATAAAAGCTCTTAAGATTATTAAGTGCTTTTAGTAATAGTGGTTTAGTAGCGTTAGGCGAAAAACATCGAGTCAACCTTTATTGTGGTCTCTAGTATTGTACTTGTTATCATTTATTTTCGATATTTTTTTTGTTTTTTTAGGCATGAAGCAGAGTTAGCACAAGCTGCGAACCAACCTCTTCCTGATGAAGATGACGATGCTTTTGAGTAAATGCGTTTTCTATAAGTAGACTTTACTTTTTCTTAGGATTTAGCGATTGTGGTTGTTTTGAATTTGGAAAGCTGACCTATCTGGTTTATTGAGGTCGCTTGTTGATTGCGTAATTCTCTATACAGTGTGTCGTAGTAAGTTTTAGTTTGATATATATTTTTATCAATTAAAAGTTTTATAAATGGAAAGCATTACCATGGCAAAAATACTAAATGAAATATCGTATGTTCTTTTTTTTTTAACCACCTATCTATTCCAAAACAACAAACCTTACCATCCTTCTCCTAATAAGGGTCAATTTTAGGGGATGATTCCCCCTCTAAAAACATGATTCATCCTCCATTGAAAGAAAAAGAGCCTTTCAAGAAAGTACACCATGATGACCTTGCTTAGCAAGCATATCAGCCATCTTGTTACAATATCTAGAACAATGAGCTATGTCACAAATATCAAGATCATTAGGTAACCTTTTAATATCAACAACAATATTATTTAGCTTCAAAATATCATCAATATCCTACTCGACCGTAATGAGAGGCATATAATCGTTCTTGATCCTGCTTCAAACCTTCTCTAAGGGCAACACCGTCAAGAATCTACTTCTTGAATTTGAATCTCTATTAAACGAAGCATCTACATGAAGCTTTTGAACTCCTTTTGGCACGGGACCTTCCAACAATTAGAGTTTTTTCTTTGATCCCGCTTTCCACCTAAATAACCTGCACTAACATGTAAATGAATTACTAATTTTAATTAACATGTACCAACATTTTTTATTCAATCAATCACTTAACTTACAATTTCACTAATGTCACATGAATTACTAATTTTCAAATAACAAATTTACTAATAATTTGGATTTGGTTTTATCTTTTATAGGAACTAAAATTTAGTTTTTTAAAATTTATTGATCAAATTAAAAAAAAAAAAAAAAAAAAAAAAATCAAAACATATCAACTAAATTGTAGCGATAGTTTTGTAAGAAAAATGATGGTTTCATAGAAAAAACATAAAATTAAAAGAATCAACTTTTTGTTATAAGAGTAGGTAAGAACATATATAAAGTAGAGAAAGTGAATCAACACAACTATTCTTTTGTTCATATTTTTTTAATGGCAAATAGTCTATTTTTTATTGTGAAAGAAATGTGACTAATTAATTATGGGCCAGTATGTGAGCAACCATTTGCTTTTGCACTAAATTTTGGGATTCTAATGTTGAGAGTGAAAATTTAACCGGTGATTTCAAGCTAATATCTGACTTGGTTGATAGAGATCGAAATTTTTTCTAATTTCTATGAGACAAGAGCTTGAATCCATTTTGTGTCATTCAAATCGAGATTACTTATGTGAACATTTCATGAAAATAGGGATGGTGAAAATTTTAGGAAAGAAATAAAAATTCATCCGTGTAATCAAATCCAGATTAAGGTAAATGGTTGTCAATTTAGATTTTATATTTCATATTTTATTAATTTTTCTTTTAAAAGAAGAAATATAAGGGGGAGATGAGGAAAATTAAAGACGAAGAAAGTTTTTTAAAATATGACAATTGTTCATTCCATTATAATATTCAAATTAAAATTTGAAAGTAAATTGTAGCACGTATCAAGTTTTAAGATGTGTAATTGATCAAATAAATAGTTTAAAAATGTAATTGTTATAAGATCTCATAATCTAGAGGTGGTTTGTGAAATTTTCTTTAAGCTTAAAATAATGAAGAAAATAAAGTTTGTAACTTGAAATTAAATGAGGAAATATTTAATTGCAAATAGAAAATGTACAAGAATTTGGAAATTGAGTATGGTAGTACTCATAATAGACACTGAATAAAAGTTTAATTGTTATAAAAATAGATATGAAATAAAATTACAAATATAGTCAAATTTTACAATATTTTTATATATAGTCATCATTATTGTACTATAAATATTATATTATAAGATAATAAGTGATAATGCTCATTAATCATTGGACAAAATTTGACATTCTTACAAAATAATTATAAATGTAGTCAAATTTTAAAATATTTATATAATAATCCTTAATATTGTATCATAAATATTATATTATAAGAAAATACGTAATAATACTCGTTAATATAATAATTATATTTGCTATTTTTTCTTAAAAGCGACATTATTTAAAATTAAGTTTTGAAACTTTTTCGATAATTGTTTTTAATATTTTAATTAAATTTACGTAGGATGACTTTCATATTAATAAGAGTTTTTTAAATTATTAAAAAGAAACTTTCGAAAACGAAAATGAATTTAGCCCATATTTTATTGGGCTAAACACCAAAACAGCCGGTATTGGGTCCTCCCTGCAGCAAAGTTCCTCATTTTCTACTTTTCAATTTAACTTTTGCCACGTGTAGGGCTGAAATTCAAGCGGACTTTCTAAGCTGAATGAATCCAAGGGTGGAGAAAATAGAGTCCAATTAAAGTCGGAGCCTTCCTTCACAGATTTAAAACGCCTTCCCTTCATCGATTTAAAACGCCGGCAGAAATTTCTAACCACATAATTCAACCATCGCTCTGCTCGCTGCCATTTTTCTCCTAAGAGAGCATGTGCTTCACAAATTCTTCCCCATCTTCAAGTTGCAGAATACGAGGACCTAGATGGTGTAGAATTAGTCGGGCAGTTTCGGTTAGTCTTTAACTTATCGTTTTTACACTAGCATTTTCATTCATTCGTTCATCATC
>JBBMEG010000015.1:6648444-6672635 GCA_037832605.1 Cyclanthera cordifolia | reverse complement strand
TCGGGCAGTTTCGGTTAGTCTTTAACTTATCGTTTTTACACTAGCATTTTCATTCATTCGTTCATCATCATTTGGTTTAATACATAAACAATGTAATTCCTCGATTTCTCCATTGCTTCGTTTCACTGAAAACGAACCGCCGGGTTCGATCCCGGACGAGAATAACGACGATTACTACGACTCGATGAGAACTCAGAGGGGAGAAATATTGAAGTTCATAGCAACAAATTTCAACACGAAAGGTTATTTCAGGTTAGTGAAACCAAAATCTCACTGCCTCAAAATTAATTTATTTAATTTTTGCTTAAATTTAATTAAATACCACTAATTATTTGGCATTTGGATTTTATTTCAGGTTAGTAACACTAATTTCCACTTCAGGGATTTTTGTAGGGTAGGGGAGGGGAGGAGGGGAGGAGGGGAGGAGGGGAGGGCTGAAATTCAAGCGGACAAATTTTCCCCTGAAATAACCTTTCGTCGTTGAAATTTGTTTCTCTGAACTTCAATATTTCTCCCCTCTGAGTTCTCATCGAGTCGTAGTAATCGTCGTTATTCTCGTCCGGGATCGAACCCGGCGGTTCGTTTTCAGTGAAACGAAGCAATAGAGAAATCGAGGAATTACGCTGTTTATGTATTGAACCAAATGATGATGAACGAATGAATGAAAATGCTAGTGTAAAAATGATAAGTTAAAGACTAACCGAAACTGCCTGACTAATTCTGCACCATCTAGGTCCTCGTATTCTGCAACTTGAAGATAGGGAAGAATTTGGGAAGCCCATGCTCTCTTAGGAGAAAAATGGCGAGCAGAGCGATGGTTGAATTATGTGTTTAGAAATTTCTCCGGCGTTTTAAATTGATGAAGGGAAGGCGTTTTAAATCTGTGAAGGAAGGCTCCGACTTTAATTGGACGCGATTTTCTCCACCCTTGGATTATAGTCGGAGCCTTCACCGATTTAAAACGCCTTCCCTTCACCGATTTAAAACGCCTTCCCTTCGCAGAAATTTCTAAACACATAATTCAACAATTGCTCTGCTCGCTGCCATTTTTCTCCTAAGAGAGCATGGGCTTCACAAATTCTTCCCCATCTTCAAGTTGCAGAATACGAGACCTAGATGCTGCAGAATTAGTCGGGCAGTTTCGGTTAGTATTTAACTTATCGTTTTTACACTAGCATTTTTATTCATTTGTTCATCATCATTTGGTTCAATACATAAACAGTGTAATTCCTCGATTTCTCCATTGCTTCGTTTCACTGAAAACGAACCGCCGGGTTCGATCCAGGACGAGAATAACGACGATTACTACGACTCGATGAGAACTCAGAGAGGAGAAATATTGAAGTTCAGAGCAACAAATTTCAACACGAAAGATTATTTCAGGTTAGTGAAACCAAAATCTCACTGTCTCAAAATTAATTTATTTAATTTTTGCTTAAATTTAATTAAATACCACTAATTATCTGGCATTTGGATTTTATTTCAGGTTAGTAACACTAATTTCCACTCCAGGGTTTTTGGTTGGTCAATCTATGAATTTCATATTATTATCAGTTTCACTAATGAATTCTTCTCTCGTTGGAACTTGCAGGAATACGGAGCTCCACTTCGTTGAATCACCTGCCCTTGCTCCTCCTGAAATCGAAATTAACTTGGCCGAACAAGCACAGTAAGTAGCTTGCTTTTTATTGACTAATATTTCCTGTGAATTTTGCTGAGCAATATAGTTTAGTTAGGTGATTGACTTGGCTTTCAAGCTCCTAGTCTTCTATTTACTTGGACCTATGAGTTAACTGCTGCAATTTAAGTTTATTAGGGTTGAGTTTTGAGAATTGTTTCAATATCTATGGGCCTCCTATTTTATTTTATTAACAATATGTGGGATACATGGGTCGAACCCTCTAACCTTATAGGCACAAGAGTTCTAAATAGATTCATTTTGGGACCCTACATAAATTTCATATGTTAATGAATTTTTTTCTTGTCCCAAAAATATCTTTTGTAAATGGACACATTTTTGAAACCATCAAGTTAAACCTTTTCTGCTGTCTCAATTACTGTACTTGTGATTTTTTTTTTCTTTTTAAGGTATGAAGCAGAGTTGGCACAAGTTGCGAACCAACCTCTTCATCAGGAAGATGATGATGCTTTTGAGTAAATGTGTTTTCTATAAGTAGACTTGACTTTGTATTAGAATTTAGCGATTGTGGCTGTTTGGAATTTAGAAAGCTGACCTATCTGGTTTATTGAGGTAAATATGATGTATGAATTATGAGTTTTTTGTCTAATCAATTGCTTATCTCACTCTCTCATCATTTAACACAAAAATAACTAAATTCTTACATATATAATTCATCAACAATTATGATAGACTACTTTTTAGATTTTATCAAATCTTAAATACTAGATTCTAAATTTTTAAACCATAGATACTAAATTCTATATTTCATGAAACAATAGATAATTTGTCCTATAACTTTTATCAATTAAAAATTTCATGAACGTTAGCCATTACAATTATTAGATTAAAGCTGGCACAAATACTAAATATCATCTGCTTTCTTGATCTTGGTATTTTTAATACATAATTTATTTAATAGTTCAAACATAAAATATATTTAAAAAACAAAAACAAAATCTACGATAAGAGATTATGCTTGGTCTCTTGGTATACATGGATGGAGTAAAGCACAATATCTTCACTGTTCTCTATTTTATAATTTGAGAGCTCCATGATTATAATCTGGTTATCTGAATTGCTTGGAACAGAGAGTAATGTCGAAAGATCAGCATGGTTCCTTAAAGAGGTATCTGAGTAAGGGAGCAACAACGGCTATGCTCAAACTATTCCCTAGCAATGCATAGCTGCATGGATAAACAAAACTCTCCCAACTCAAAACTTGGTATTAAAACGTTTTCTATTCTTTAATTTGGAATTTTAAACTCTTGAAACCGTTTCAATCAAAACTCAAATCCCCCAAAAGGGAGCCTCTACCATGGTATTGGCAAGGCTGAAGATATCTAACTCTATACTGCTTCTTGTTAAGACTTTTTGAAAAAATAACCTTTTTCCATTAGTATCGGAATTCTTTATTGTGTTTTACCTCCAAGAAATTAGGAGGAAGCAAGCACTATTTTACAAAACAAAATACCAAGATTTGATAATACTTTTTTGTTTTCGGTTTTTGAAAATAATCGATGATTATAAGAACTTTTTGTGTTTGTTATCTACTTGTTTTTAAAAATAAGTTTACATTTTATAAACCAAATTTCTAAATTTTGTTTTTGTTTCTTAAATTTGGATATAATTTTAAATACTTCATGTTGGAAGATATATTATGATAAATAATTCATAAAGAAACAAGAAGTTATCGAACGAAATCTAACTTCAAAATATTTAGTTTTTAATTTTAAAATTTATGCTTATAAATACTATATAAATCTTACAATTAGCAGTTATAGCGAAACAAAAAAAAAACCCTAGTCTGGATAAAGATTATGAGGGTTTTCCAGATGTTTTTATGAGTTTGTTATGAGCTTTTCAGAGTTGGGGTTACCACTAAATAAACTCACAAATCCTCTATCCAAACACAAGGGCGGATCAAGTGTTTGCTGTTATCAACTTATCTCAAAAAAAAAAAAAAAAAAAAAACGTGTTGTCTAACAGTTGAAGGAAAATCGATCGTCCTGACAGCCTAATTATTAGTGAGGAGGAAGGGAGGATGAAACATGAAATACATACCGTTGTCTGAGACCGATATGCTGGGGGAATTGAAACTCTGCGGGAAAGGAATGCAAGTTCGCGACCTAATATTAATCATGAAAAAACGAAAATCTACAGATTAATGAACATCAATGGCTTGAAACTGAGATCTAATGAAGAATCATTTTAATATAAACCATCATGCACCTCTCTAGGAGTAAAATATCTGAGCTTCTGCTCTTTCAGAGAATGAGCCTTGCCCATCTTTTCCGCCTACATTACCAGTCAGTGACAAAAGTTAAATACTGCTCAAATTGCATAATATTATTTTAGAACAAAACTGCAGACCAACACGGTAAAGGAATTGAAAAACACCGTGTTTCATACACACTATAGTTCCAATTAGAATTATATTGCACCACTTACACAAAAGCGGCAAGACCAAATATTTGAAACTGATAGACCTTCTGTTATGGTTGGTAAGTTAAGTTGTGTACTGTTTTTTTTCAATATACACGAGTGTTCGATTCAGCTTAGCGCATTTCGACGATCTCACGGGACATACCGCCTAATTTACATTTGGATGTCAAACAAAGTCCTAAGAAATTAATTTCTTAGACAAGTGGTAGCCATGAATTAACCACATCGCCTCTTACATAATGACATCACCAGATTACTTCATGATGGTTTAGTTCAATATTAGTTGAGTATTGTTTGGAGTAAACTAAAACAGTAGTTGAAGACTTGTGATATTATATGAATTATTGTGAAAGAATTGAGTGTTGTATGGGAGATCGGGGTGTTCTATAACCCTTCCTATTTGAATAAAATAAAGATTAGTTCCTATCATAAACTAAAGGATAAGAGTTTACCTCAAAAGGTGCCAAAAGCGAGCCAGTACCCTTCACATATCGGTAGTAGCTTTTTGTAAAACAGCAGCATCGCCTTGAATCAGGGTATACAATATCTAAACTCTATTAAGGATTTAATTCATGGTCAACAGTGAGTTCTGGTGATGAGACAATTTAGATCATACTATAACAATTAAGCATAAAACATGTCTGGATACCCATAGCACTGCCCCATCTGTCTATCAAACTGGATGGGACAACATACTGATCAAAAGATCCAAAGTCTTCCTCGACTGCATCCTTGGTTTTCTCCAATGCACCCTCTTTAAACTTACTACTGCCATCAGAAAAACTTAACTCGTTGGATTTGTCAAGAAACCTACATATTGGCTCACAAGATTGCAGCAACTTATCAGAAGTCGCTTGATGATTTTCAATGATTTCTAAGCCAGCATCATTTTCAAGTAATGGGCTTGGAGACCGAAGAAGTTGATTATTGTATAATTGCTTTTTAAAGGATAAAGGCCTCCTTTTAGCCTGCAAAAGTGCAATGATGCCATATAAATTTAGAAGCTACATTTAATTATTAGTAGAGCCAATAATCTAAAAATATATTCAGAAAAATGAATGTGAAGTCCTCCCTATAAACCACTTGATTCACAGAAAATAATAAGGTAGATCTATATTATGTCCTGAACCTACTGTTAAACTAAACTGTGTGTAAATCAGGGCTATTTCAGTGTTCAAAATGTTGTATTTTTTTAAAAAAAATAATAATAATACCATTGGATTGATAAGAGAACTCATGATTGTTACATCCAATAGATGTTAAGAAAAAAATACGCCTTCTTTCTTTCTTCTAAGAGATGACTGAGGACTCTAGTTTGTACCTAAAGCAAATCTAAATTTTAAGTCTAGAGAAGGGAGTCCTTGGATTCAAGGTTCCTTACGAAATTCAATTGATAAATGATGAGCAGTTCAACCTCTTATGGAGCATCTCTACTCCATTTATTTAATATTCTCTATTGTCATAATTAAATGATTAAATCTAGTTTATTTCGCTACATCGTCATCAAGTGGTATATGTTCGTTTCTAGTAAATTTTTGTTAGCATACGTGATGTTAAAATTATAAAATAATCGAAGGCCCAGGAGGTATACACAGTCTCGTGAACTAGCAATGTTTTTTAATGACATCAAAAGCTCCATCACCATGAAACTGTGATACTGGTGAAGCTAAATGGGAAAGAAAACTGTTTAACAATAACAGGAAGAAGTTGGGTATGAACGGAAAAAAAAAAAAAAAAAAAAAAAAAAAAAAGTGAAGTATGCTACCAGGCAGAAGTATCTTGGTCTGGAATATGGGATACCAAATTGCATTGGGCTTAAGATAAACTCTTGTCTAAAAAAGTCTGCCTTTTCCAATATCTCAATCATTTTTGTATGCGTGTCAGATGTCTGCAACAAAAGGGAAAGCATCAACTGTATGATGAAGAATCAGTCAAAAAAAAATCAGTACACCGATAAGTTCAAGAACATACCTCAAATCCAACAACGTTTTCCATGAATAACATTACCGGTGGCCTTGATGCTTGTAGCATTAACTCAAGAATCTTGAGAAACGAAAATGCCCGAGCATCACCAGAATGCTTTTGTAGACCTAATTATATGCATAATGCACAAGCATAAAATGGTACGGAGCGAAAGGTTTGTAAAGCAAATCATGGTGTGAATGTTTGGGAATATAAAATAAGTAAGAAAGGATCCAGTGTCAGTATGTCAACTATTCCAATGGATATAGGTAACTACATTAGAGTTAAAATGAGTAAGAATGTATCCAGTGTGGGTATATCAACTCTCCAATAGAAATAGACGTTTAAGTAACTATGTTAGTCTTACAAATACATGCCAATAATGAAAAATCAATGTCCAATTTTTTTTTTTTTGACAACTTATAATTTTTTTAATATGACCGAGAATCAGAGTTTCGCTATCAGAGACACATGCGCCCATTCCAAGGCCCAACCGAAAGGCAACTTCAAAATTTTAAAGCTCGACTCATGGGTCTCAAACATGAGACCTCGAATGAGCATACCTTGGAGGCATCAAACCTCAACCAACAAGATCGCCCCTCGGGAACTACAACTTATAATCAAAGAAATTCTATTTAGAAGATACCCTTTAAAACACCAGTTCTCTACAATGGGCATTAAATGCCAAAAGAACAGCAGTTCAACGGCATTAGTGGAACACCGAAAAACCATGAGAACACGGGTTCGAACCCCCACCCCAAATTGTTGTAATCTCAAAAAAAAAAAACTATGGTCGTTAAATTAAAAACATGAAAATAAATAATTGAAGCATGAAAAAAATGGGCAACTGTCACCTTAATATAATTTAAAAAAAAAAAACTCATTTCGTGATTTTATAATATTTTAAAGCTAAACATAATATATTTTGATATCTTATCTTAAGCATATTACATCATTGTAGACAAACATATTACATGTTATAACTGTCGCCCCTTCATTACTTGTAAACAAGCTGTAACATTCTGGAACGAGCTTCATACGACCCCCCCCCCCCCTATTGACCCTACTTCTCTTTTATCACTCATGCTTATGGGTCACCCTTTCAAAAAAAATTCTAAAATTTTATGGGAGAACTCTATTAGCACTTTTTGTTGGCACACGTGGCTAGAAAGGAACAACAGAATTTTTCAAGATCATACTTCGACAAAAGAACGCATCAAGGATAGAATTACAACCACAGTCGTACCATGGGTTAAATTATCTCTCCTTTTTTGTAACTATAGATTCGACTCTCTCATGAATAATTTGAGAGCTCTATTGTAATTTACCTCATGTTCTTTTGAATTTCATAATTAATGAAATTGTTTCTTATCCAAAAAAAACATATTACATCATTGTATAAGCTGCATGCGATCTAAATAATCTATTACTTATCTTGGAAACATACCTTGTCTAGTATATGGTTGGCAAGGAGGTGAAAGAAGCCAAATATCAGCTTGATAGCTGTCGATATCAGCAGCAGTCAGACTTTCGATATTACCCTATCCAAGTAAAGTGCACATAAAAGAATGATACGACCCATTTATTTGAAAGGAGGGCAGTTTGCCCCAATAATAAGAAAACTGAAACAGCTTAATTTTAAACCAACACAGTATGTTTTGGGAGAACAAAGTCATATATACTCAGTTTTGTTCATGCAAAGATACCAGACGAATAAAAGTTCGTTTTGATTCCAAAAGTGAATAAAACTGCATAAAGGTCAAAGATAACTGAACCAATCATTTCCATTACTTCAACACTTTATTATAGGGAACTGTGCAAAAATACGAGAAGAATATATTTTTCTATTATCCATTGGTAATTGGAGATTTCTTAAATTGAGAAATCCACACTACACAAATAAGGAAATAACTAATAAAATATGATTTTATCCTCTATGATATTTACAAGATCCTTGACTTACCAAATATGGAAACGTATAATGTAAAATTAAATGAGATTAACCAACAGAAACAAAAACTGTTTCATTGAAAAATGAAGTGTTACAAGGGAGAAAAGAAGGTTTGGTTCTAAGCCCACTTTACAATGAGATAACACGATAAAAAAAACAAGTATGTTGGCCTTGGGAAGTTGAACGTCGAACTTATGATCCAAAGGGTGGAACGCTCGATCACCCCCAATGATTATCTCATGAATCAACTACACAATCAGTGGATGAACCTGTAAACCGTAAAACTCCAATGGAAAATGCCAGAGAAAGCAGGGAGACGATAGTCAACCCAAGTCGGAGCCAAATGGTGGATGGAGCGGAGACGACTGGTGAATCTTCGCCAAACAGATCACCGAAGAGTAAGGCAAACCACAAAAGCAATAGAAAGACCATTGTCTACTCAATTGTTGCCAAGAAGAGGATACAGAAGGAGAAACTTGCTGGGAAAGGAGCTTTTCTCAGTGCTACTCGTGCAATCTCCCACATTGACTGACTAGCGTTCAAGAATTGGCAAGTACTGATAATGAAGAGAGACCGTCAAAGAAACATACAATCAAACTAAATTCTACTTGTCATCCATCAAGGCTTGATGCTACATAGCAGTTAGCAATGCAACTTTCATGGATTTCATATTGATACTTGTGATATGGCGCTTGACAATCGATCATCACCGATGCCAAGGGCTAACTATTCAGCATACAAGAAAATCGTTCAATATGTACTTTGCTTCCAAAAAAAGGATTGAATCGGTCTACTATCTATGAAGAACCGGTTTGGCTCATCATGAACCGTCCCAACAAAAAAAAAATAGAGCAAAAAGAAAAGAAAGGGGCATCGTATACAACTTTAACGATGAAGGCCCCGCCAAACTTGAGAAGCACGTCGGATCTGCTTAGCAAGAGAAGGGGAAGGTTGTGGAAGTAGGTACAATGAGGGCCATGGTCTCTCGAGAAAGAGAGAGGGGGCTTTGCTACTTTGAGGTCGGCGAAAACTCGAGAGAGGAGAGTTTCAAGCTGAGTAAAGCAAAACCTGATCGATCTTTTGGAAAGCAGACGCACTAGTGGTCATGACTCGTCGGAACTCACCGATGAAGACCTAGGCGTTGGGCATAGGGAGATGAGGATGCTAAGGGTGGGTGTCGTCTTTGTTGGGTAGGTCTTTATTCCAATGAACCTCCATCAACGCCAATAAGAAACGGCGTCGAAGGAGGAGAAAGAAGTTGACAAACTGTGGTTTTCTGTTAGAGAGAGTTTAAAGAGCAACTTACTTCAACCCTTCACAAACATTTATATCTTCTCTTTATCCACTTGACAGAAGTACAGGAAGCCAATTTATTGCAAGCTGCAACCCAAGGATGGGAGAAGGATAAAAAGCTCTCCAACTGTTCAATTACAGTACTCTTTAGTGTTATTAGAAGGAAAGTCAAATAATATTCTACACCTAATAAAGGTCTTCCTCAGACTACTACTATGAAATATTTATCCTATTTCTCACATTCCAAATAGCGCATTGCGCACATACTAACAAAACTGTGTAAGCCAACAAATGACATAGGCCTTTCGTTTTACGAGGTGAAGCTAGCAAATCAAGCAAAGTCAACTTCTAATATGACCAAAAATGACTTGTAAAATGTACTAGAGTAACGATTCAAAAGTGACCAAAAGCTACAAAAAAAAGCTCTAACAAAAGGAATCATTCAAGACACGAAAGTGGCCAAAAATGACATCTAGTCGAAACTATAAGGTTTCCACCTTTCCTCTAGGACCAATCACGTGTTCAAGGGCCAAGCAACTTGTTAAAACACCAAAAAGAATAGAACACATGAGAGAACTATGACATACACAAGAACATAAGAGAATACTATATTGATATAATAGATAGATACAATGTCATACCAATAGCCTTTCGAGAGAGCTAAATTTCTTCCACCAAAATCTTTACTAAGACAATGCCACAAATATTTTCCTCCCCTTCAAAATGACCCTAACACCTCTATTTATACAAGGACCTTCAAGTATTGATTATTATCAATTTATTATACCCTTAATATATTATACAAATATTCACATCCTACCCTTAGTACTCTATCACAACTACACTAGCTTTCGATTCTCACATACAAAAAGAGGCGAGCTCAACTATAAAATATCAAGACGTAAAATGGTAAGAAGCTCTTGATGTGCTGTTTGATTAAGATACAATGAGAAAGTGATGGAGCTTTATGATAAATAAAAATTTGTTATTGTAATTGTATTACGCTTTCGGTTTGACTGTTTCGGAGAAAAATCTACCGCGCTAGTTATTTGAATTGGATCCCAACAAAAATACTTCGTGTAGCTACTATATTCTTCTCTATGTCGTTCAGACTTAATAAATGTGCTCATTAGTCAGAGGGAGGTAATTCACAACGAAATAGAAAAGCTATGTTCCAACATTCAATAACTTCAACTTCAATCTACTTGAGCCACGACTGAACAGAATTGGCATCTCAATTCTGAATGAACAGAGTAGTTTCGTTATATGTATAATAAAACGCTTTTGTCTCGGCAGATCAATGGAATTCATACTAAAACACTTCATATACCTAACGTACGGTGGGTTAACATTGTGAATTCTTACAAACTGAAAATTGCAAGCATGTCACTCCATGCGCCCTTCTGTATACAGGAGGTAACTCCTCGCGAACTAAATAAGCTAAACTCCAAAATTCAACAACTTCAGATTCAATCTAACCATTTATATTGTCTGAATTGAATGGCACCGTGCATTTATTCCGACGATAGAAAGCAAGGCGGTCTCAAAACGAAATTTGAAGCAGATTTCTATCATACCTGATATGGACGATCGCTGAAATTATGCTCGTAAACGTCGTTCGCAATATCGTTGATATCAAAAGCTTGCACCACATTCGCGTCGATGCCAGCACTCAGCAGCGAGTATCTCTGTTAGAATTCAGTACACAAACAACGCCTCTGTAAAGATGTACACCTGAGAATAAATGGAAACCGAGAAAAGTGTAGGAGAAAAGAGAACCATGCCGCCAATGCCGCTGTAGAATTCGAGGACTCTCCATGGTTCGTCTTGCAGCTTTTGAACAACCTTCTCCATTTACGTCTGGTTACTTTGCTCTTGCCAGCACTAAAATTTTGTGCGGTAGTCTACCGAGGATGGTGTAACATTACGACTTGATTCAATTTAATATCTTCTACTGTTATTTATGTGTTTGGAAACCTAGTTTGTTGTTTGTTTGAAAAAAAAAAAAAAAAAAAAAAAGAAAAAACCTAGTTTGTTTTTTACTTTTCCTCTTTTTAATATATACAGAGGGGATTGGAGGACTCTAACACATATTTTGTGGTCATTTTCACATTTAGATGTGAACTTAATTATACTTGATTGGCAACTTAGCTGATTTCATGAATGTTGATGGTGTGTTTTTATACTGTACTTAATGGATTAAGGTTTTTCTTTTATCCAAAAAATAATGGCATCCTGATCAGTAACAAATTATGACAAAAAGACTATGACCAAAATATAAATTGGCAAGCAAATCTTCCACCATGTTCCATTGCTTAATTACTATAATTGATATAAAAACCATCCCTATTGTTGACATAAACCATTTAATATTGATGACTATATTGTTAAATTATGAGCGATCAAAATAGTCATTATGGAAATAGACCTTATCACTCATGAAGCACATGACTCCACTAAAATCAAAGGGAACATCAAAATATTAGTATAAAAATAAAACTTAGTCTTTCTTTGATGCCTAAAACCCAATAAGAACTTGACATATAAGTTTCTCACGAACCATGCTCTCCAACCAACAATTTGGGGATGTCATATATGTCACAAACTATCCACTCATTACCACCTCCTTCAATTACTGGATCAATGATACATCTGTATTTAACTTCAACATCCTTTAGGAGTTGTCAATCTTTTTTCCACTTCAATCTTTATTTCAGGAGTCTTGTTGTTATGACGTGAAAAAGATACACAATTCGAGTCAATATTTTTATTATCCATATAAACCATATTATATAACTCTTCATTTGATGTGTTAATAATAATTAAATTCATATTGTTAAATTAGTGAGAGCCAAATATGAATTTTAATAATCGAATGAGTACTATGGTGTTAAACTGAATTATTCCAAATAATGAAACCAATCAATGTTTATGCAACAACTATTAGAATTATATTCAAACCGACCATTTTACTTTTCTAAAAAAACATATTGGTTTCTTTTAGTTGTTGCCATATCCATCCAACCTTCATCTGCTATAACAGTTTTCCCACGCGTTTAGGTTTGTTTTTTTTTTTTTTTGTATGAAGGAGTTGAGTGGAATGTAGGTGAAGAGCTGGCGGTAAATTAGCTATTCGTTTGAGGGTTGATATTAGTAGATATTTGTATCGTTAACTACTCGTTTATGTCAATACTCGTTAAGCAATTAACTACTTGTTTAGACATTAATATTAATAATGGTTGAATAATATGTTTGATGTAAAATAAGATGAATGATTTAATGTGGAGTTGAATTCATGGTTTGATGAGTAGTTGTTTACTACCAAATATAAACATGGAATTTTTTAGGACTAGTGGTTACCAACCTCTATGTACTCGATTACAAAAAACAAACACAATCTTTATAGGGTTTATTTTTTGTTGAAGGTGAATGAAATAATTATGATTAATTATTTATGTTTGTAGCCAAGACAACGATTATGTAAAAAATAAAACAATGAATATGATAAGAGTGAAAATAGATATACAAAGGATAAAACGTTATATGGAGAATAAATAGAGTGTTGGATAAACACGGTCATGTGAGAATTATTCTCGCTGATATAACAAACACCAAAAAACATCATTATTCTCAATATTTTTGCTTGACCTTGGTGCCCTATGTTTTTTTTTTAATACAATTAAAACGGGACAACAAACCCTAAAATGTGCTATTGCTTTAAAATAAGTTAGAGTTAAATATTGATTTATAGATCGAATAAGTGATCGTGATATTGAACTGAATTTATAAATAATCGAAGTCAACACGTCACCAACCTTTTGACATATGAGAATAAAGAATAAATAAATACCAAATACATAACAACTAAGAGATATTTTTATTATAATTATTAGTTTGTTGTTTATTATTATTGACCCATAGCTGAACTCAATTAACATGATATAAGGATAATTAAGAAGCTTCACATTTTTCTTTCAAAATATTTTTGAATTAAAAACAATAGTATATAATAGAGTGAATGACTCATACCATAAAACTTTGTTTCGTCAACACATTCGATATATTAGTCACGATATATATATACACAGACCCTGACATAAATTCATAAATATATTGTAATACTATCGAAAATAAAGATAAAGGGCATACATTGACTAAGTTCGATCGACATCGTTTTGGTTCACAACGAAACGATATTGGTGAGATGTGATTTGTGGTCGTTGATTCAACTTTTAATAGTGCAATTTTTTCATTTTTAAAAGGAACGATGTCGTTTCGCTCTTTTTTTATTTTCATGTTTATGCCGACTATATCATTTATAAGTGAAAGATCATCTAAAAGTTCTTGGAGCTTAAAGTGTTATGTGATGTGTACTTTTATATATTGGTTTTAAGGTAAATAGGTGCAAATTTATTCTCTATACATTATTTATTTGTTAGATTAATGTTTTATAAACTAATTTGAGTAGTTAGTTTCTTGGTTCACTGATTCAAGAGTGTAAGGTGGATTTGCAGCGTGAGCTGTATGCGATGTTTCACTCATTCGCGCAATATGAATTGTTAGCGGTGTTCCACTCATTTGAGAATGCATCGTAAGTTGCTAGAACCATTTTACTTGTTTGAGATTGCAATGTAAATTGGTAGTGATATTTCACTCAATTCAAAGTACCATATAAATTGCTAGCAAGATTTCACTAATTGAATGTGTAGTTTGAGTTGTTAGTGTCGTTTCAATAATTTAAAATGCATTAACAACTATGGCGGCAAATACTTTAAAATTTATTGAGAAGCCAATAATTTACATTTCGTTTTTATATTATTTTATATGTTTTTTAAATTTTAACCTACATTTTCTAATGGGCTTAAAAAGTATTGGCTGACAAAAGAAGTCCAGTTTATAAGCCCAAAAGCATTAAATCTGCACGACTGCTGGGTCGTTTCGTCTGAATTGAAAGCCGAATCCATTAAAGATGGAGGAATTCTCAAGTCCAAATCAAGCAAATTGACTCGCTTCCATATTAACCTACACATTACGTCCACCTCTCTGAGGCAGAGGCTTCACTCATCTGGGTTTCACTTTATTCTGTGGTTGTGCGTTTTTCAGGTGATTTTAGGGTTCCATACTTCAATCTTTAACTTGTTCACATTTGTTTTCGATTGTTACTTGATCTAACTTTTCCTTTACTATCTCGAACGCTTTTTTCATTTTTGGTGGAGCTAGTTCATTGTTCGTCCCTTTAATTTTAGATTTCTTTATGCACCAGGTTGTGTGCTTCAACTATACTGCATCAAAGCTGTTCTTCCATGCAGTTTGAGAGATTATCACTCTTTCTTTGCATGCTTTTGTACCGTGGGTGGAATACCATTTTTGTATTCTTTAGGGTTTAAGGTTTTTCACTCAAATTTTGGCTAACTCGATTTAGCGAGGATACCAGTATGTGCCGTATAGATTTATGTTGTAGTATTTGATACATTAAATCAAATTATCGGTTGGTTTAGTTTCTTGCACGCCACCGAAGTGTTGAGGATCCACGTAGAATATTTTTTCTGTGAATGTGTTGCGTCGTTCTCACGTCGATGTACGAATGGTATTTATTTGCTTCACAGTTTAATGAAGTGTTATCAATATCGATTTCCTCTTACGATTCTGTTGTGAATGCTTTTGGGTTTTTATGTTTTCTTTTAGTAGCCATCCATCTCGTCTCTCTTCTAAAACTCAATGTATTCTTCCTGGTGCCTGTTTTCAATATTTATTTTTTGGCCATTACCCATTTCATCTAGGTGGGATTTTAAGTGTATAATAATCATTAATCATAACAGGTTTGCTTAGATTTTTAGTAGTTGATGTTTGCCATGTTGTTACTTCTTTCTCGACATGAAAATGTGTTTGCCGATAATCGATAGATAGATTATAGAGTAAGAAAGTATGTAAAGTAAGTTGGAATGAAGTACTTGAAACCAGAATTGAACCGTCTTGTTTTTGAACTTTATGTATATTCCAAATGCCCTATTGAACTATGCGTGGTGGTAAATTATTTAGTTTTTAGTCGCTATCGGCACAATATTGCTCCTTTAGGAACTGATCCACCATTTTTATCTATTACTTCTTACCATTTGTGCACTTCATTTTCCCCTCATCTGTTATTCATTCCTCTTCTATTTATTCATATTTTTATTTATTAATTAGAATGGTTTGATAGTGACTTGCATTCAACTTCTCAAATCAGGTCTATGATTGCAGTGCAAATTTGTAGCTAAAGGAAGAGAAAGAAGAAAATGACGAAGAAGAAGAATCCTTTGGTTTTTCTGGATGTCTCAATTGATGGAGACCCAAAGGAAAGAATGGTGTTTGAGGTATTGTACTTATTACTTGCCAAATGAATGGATTAAGTGCTTAGCCATTGTTTGCACAGTACTTATTGCAGCCTTTGTTTATAGAAGAAAGGATTAAGTTTACTGTTGCAGTCAGTTAATATTTCTGTGTGGTTATTATTGCAAGATTAGATGTTTGATTTTTGTTATTGTGCATAATATTTTTCAGCTGTTTTATGACAATGCTCCCAAAACGGCTGAGAATTTTCGTGCTCTGTGCACAGGTAAAGCTTATGTCTAATATTATTGTTTTTTTTTAAAATTTAATTTTATTTTTTTAATTAAAAAAATTTAGTGCAAAATACTATGGTTGTGTTTGGGTGAGTAGTTGCATGATGAGTTTTTTTGAGTGATTAGAAATGAGAGGTTACTTTTAGTGTTTAGCTATGAGAGGTTATTTTTAGTGATTATAAATGAGAGGTTATTTTGAGTGGCTTTGAAACAGAGGTTGTAGTAAATAGTATAACTCGTTTGGATGTGGTCTCATTTATATTAGTTCCATAAGATCTTCAAACAGACTATCTTTATTTTACCTTTCTTCATATCCTTTCAACCATTAATTAATGAACATGCTGTAGAATATAATGTTGCATCCATTGTTGTATAAAACGTGCGTTTCACGCTTCGAAATGGGTGTTTTAGTCTGAAAGGAGACAAGAACGATTCAATAGTCAAATTGTATGAGCCATTCTAAACTTGAAACTTAGTTTCTTAGATGTTGCACGGTCGCGGAAAATATTTCTTAAGATCAGAAGAGTAAGGAAAAGGAAATAACCAGAAAATGAAGTGAAAGTATGAGGTTCGTTGACTGTAGGAGGAAAAAGTGAAAGAAAAAAGATTGCTTCTTATTGTATTGAAAAAAAATGTCATTATGATGAAGCTTTAAAAGCTGATTTGACCATTCAACTCCACTTCCCTATTATATTTGGAATTTGAAAAGGATTATCTTTCCACTTTAGTGGGTGATTGGATTTTGGAGTTGAGTAGAGGGGAGCTCCACTTCCCTATTATATTTGGAATTTGAATAGGATTATCTTTCCTCTTCAGGGATTTTTGGAGGGGTGAGGAGGGGAGGAGAGGAGGTGGAAGAGGAGAAGTGCGTAAACATCATTTGGTTATTGATGTTTAGGAGATGAGATGTTTATTTTATATTATTATTTTATTGTAATCATGGTTTATTTGTACTCAATTATAAGTTTAACATTTTAATTTTTATTGAACTATTTTGCTGAATAAAAGCTCCTTATTTTATTTTTCAGGAGAGAAAGGAATTGGCCCCAAAACAGGCAGGCCACTACATTACAAGGCAACTTTTTTTCATCGGATTATTAGAGGTTCCATGGCTCAGGTATGTTATGTTGTCTACATCTGGATGACCCTTGGTCCGATATAATGGACTTTATTGGCTTGAATGCCGTTCTTTGAAGTTGAATGTGCCTGAGAAGTGGTCTGTCTATTAGACTGTTACCCTTGTTTATGCTGTAGGCTACAGGACTGACGGTCAAGAATCATTTTCTTGTGATTTAGTTTTAAGGTTGTACTTGTTAAGTTGTCCATCATAATTTTTACTCAGTTCTCATCCATACCAAGTAGTTTGTTGACTATGTTATATTCTTTCTTAAATATGAATTAATGGTTCTTTTCTATATCTTTCCAGGCTGGAGATTTTGTCAAGCGAGATGGTATGTTTTTAATTGGTTTGTTTATTTTTCTCATTTTTGTTCTCCGTTGAAGTTGAGTTAACCGTTCTTACATTTTTCGTATGTATTTTAATCCTACAGCAATGAACTTGACTCTGTAATTGGTAGAGATGCCCTTACTATCTTTGAAATTGGTAATGCCTCTTTTAGGTTTAGTTCTTATAATGTTGTGCTTGCTAGGGAGGTAAAGTGAATTAATTATTTATACACATTAGTTAATTCAGGTGGCCAGTTTTGATCTACATTAGTTATTGAGTTCTATTGTAACATGGAATTTGAGGCAATAAGTATTTTTTATTAAATGAATTAGCTTATATCGTAAAGTGCATGAAGGCAAGTTTTACTGTTTATTTCCACTCCATCTCTTCAATCAGAAGATATATTGTAGTACTGTTCAATAGTATTTATTTACTAGCAACCTTTTTGTTCGGTTATTATGCTTGCATCATGTACACAGTTACTAGTACACAGTAGCAAGCTAATCGTAGAATTGATTTGATTTCTATTTCGTGGATAATATTCTTATTCAATATTGTATCAAGTGAATGTAAAGTATGGACATCTGATAATTATTATCTTACTCAGGTACAATTGGAGAGAGCATATATGGTGAAAAGTTTCCAGGTGAATTTTGCATTTAAAAACAATATTTTTTTGCTTTTCAGAACGAAGTTTTAATATGATTTCATTTAGCTTGTATTACTGTCATATAATTAATGAGTTAACACATCGTTTGGTGAGGGACACAGAGTTTGTTGTTTGTTGAAATTGGCACTTAATTATTCATCAGTTTTTTTCCAATGTGCCTAATCTTCAAATTCTGAATTTGAGAGATTTGAAGGAAATTTTCAAAATGATTTTTCTTTATTGGCAATATGAGGAGTATGCTTGTAATTTTTTGGTGTCTACTGGCCATGAATTTTTGTCACGTGATTTAGATATTGCTTCTTTGCATCATTTGAATTTCTTACTTTGCTTTCTTTGCTCTCTTGTTCGTTTCCAATGGTATGTGGCTGAGGGTATAATGAAAGTTTGAGTGGTTGTAATTTTTGTGGTAATCTATATCTCTAAAGCTAATTTAGATTCATTTCATTCTCATGATAAAGAATATTTTGTTAACTAAGAAAATGCAGGTCACGGAGTCCCACTTGTTTTCCATGAGGTTCTTCCCCTTCATCGATAGGTTCCTCTTTTCATTCAAGTATATTACTGCCTTATTCTATTTAGATGTTTTACTAAAAAACTTCTACATGTTATACCAATTATGTTAGTTGCCTTGTTACTCAGCATGATGCGCTTTTAATCCACCCGTTTTAATATTTTGGGATAGGCCAGCAGTGACTGTGTAGCTTTCTAGTTTATATATTTTTAGATGCATCCTTTTGTTTTGATATTATATTCTGTACAATGGTTATATTTTCTGCAAGAGTTTTTATGATTATACTGTTTTTGGTATAATCGAGGGTAACAAATATTTGAGATTGTTACAGATGAACTGCCACGATTAAAACATGACGGACCTGGTCTTCTATCAATGGCAGTTGCTGACCGGGACACTTTAGGATCCCATTTTCTAATCACATTTAAGGCTAATAATCATCTTGACAGGTTCGAAGATGCAGTATTAGCTTATTTGATACTATTGGAAATTAAAATCTCTACTTTTATTTTTTGATACTATTGTGCATATCATATGGATGCGGATTGCAGTTTGATGTATATCAAAGTCATTATACTATTATTTGTGGACTCAACAATCTTTCTTCCACCCTCTCTCCTCTTTTAGGAAGCATGTTGTATTTGGAAGGATTGTCCAAGGTTTTGACGTACTGAAAAAGATAGAAAGTGTGGATGTAGAAGATGGCGTTCCAACTGTTACAGTTAAGATTGTCAATTGTGGCGAACTCAACGAGGGTAGGAACTATAAAACATAATGATAATTATTGTTATTTCATCATATGAATTATTTCTTTGATGTAATTTGGACCCTGAGCCCATTTTTTAGTAAGTTGACAGTTTTGTAGGTCTATATTATTTTTTTTTTTCTTCCTGTATTTAAGTATGTGCTACAACCATTAACTTTTCCATTTTAAATTTCATTTTGCTGCATGCAGAAAAAAGGAAATTGAATAAAATGAAAGTGGGAAAGAATACTTCTTCCGACAGTGATAATCATGAAGAAAAGAGAAGAGGCAAGCAGAAAAAATCTAGGGAGAGGAAGAGGAGGAAGAGAAGATACTACTCATCCATGTCAGATAGTTCTTCTGATTCAGAATTTGACTCAGACTCTGAAAGTGATTCTGACACAGATTTGTCGTCATCATCTTCTGAAAGTTCAAGTGACGATCGGTCTAGAAAGAGAAAGAGAACTTCTAAGAGAGGAAAATATAGGCGTGGGAGAAGAAAGGATAAAAGACGTGACAGAAAGAGAAGGAAGCGTGATAAGAAGTCAAAGAGAAAATCTAAAAGGTTCTTGATATTATGTTTTGAAAAGTACATATTTATTTATTATCTGATTCTTTAAGTGATTTTTTTTTGTTTTTTTTTTAATTTTCACTTCAATGTTGAAAATTTTGCATACTAAAAGAGACTTGGGAATGTGATCTTGCTTTAGTTGGTTACTCTTTAGAGAAAGCATGCATAAACTAACATGGATTCCTTGAAAATAGGTTTAGTGAAAGTTAGGGGCCTTCGTACCATTTGGAAAGTACCATTTGGAAAGGATGAACACACCAAAAGTATAAAGCACAGCTCCTGCGAGAAAAGCAACAGTATTTGCATTAGAATTGTAAAGAAAAAAGATAGTTACATAAGCTGGCAGTTGTCTTTCCTAGCATATCTTTGATCATCAGTTGGCTATTTTGTTAGTGTCATTTTCGTTCTGTATTTTGGTACTTCAAATTGGAAATAGATAATTAATTGGGTCTGTGTGCTTTTGGGAACTAGAATTTTGTGATGTTTATGTTAGCTAACTTGAGTACTTCCAATTTCCTCCGTAGATATAGTTTCTTTCAGTTGATTTTTATGAAAGACGGGCACTATCTAATACTCTGTTTTTCTCATCATTAAGGGACTTAGACAGTCTTACCGATACTGAAAGTAATAGCAAAAGCAGAAACGCTACTGAGCAAGATGGCCTTGATGGTCAAGGGAAAGATCCTAACTGTGAAGTCTTCTCAGTGAAAGCTGGTAGAATTTTTTTTTTTCGTCGCAGTTCCCTTCGTCAATCTTTCTTAATTATGATGATGAGTGTTTCCTCAATTCATTTATAAAGTTTGTCTATCAGTATTTGATTGCATTATGTTGTTTGTGATGCTGCAGTAGCTGAAGATGTGGTTGAAGTGTCAGATGCCCACCATAGAAGGAGAGGTGAGGCAGATATAGTGGAAAATGATGGGGAGAAATCTTTGAAGGAGAATGGTGAACGAAAGAGCAATGGCATTGGTGTAGTGGATTCTAAATCTGACAGAAGTTTGGATAGACAACCTGATTTTGTAGATGACCACCCTGGAAAATCGAGGTCCACTCTCCATTCTTGTCACACCTCAGTTGTTCTTTGTGCTTATAAATTGTTCCAGATCTGGTATTTTATTAAAGATTGATGAGCAGGGATCAAAGCATTAGTCCTAGAAAGACGATGAGTAAGAGTATGAGCATTAGTCCCAGGAAGAGTCGCAGCAAGAGCCATAGTGTTAGTCTGAAACGAAGTATGAGCAGGAGTCGAAGTGTTAGTAGAAGCCCTCCTCGTGAACTATTGAGGAGCAGGAGCAGGAGCATCAGCAGAAGCCGTGTTCGAAATGGTAGCAGGAGCATCAGCAGAAGTCCGGTTAGAAATAGTATCAAGAGTCCACGTAGAAGTATTAGCAGGAGCCCAGATAGGGGAAGAAAAGGTAGGAGTATCAGTAAAAGCCCATTACGAACCAAGCCTCAGAGAGGTATAAGCGCTAGCAGAAGCCCATTGAGATCCACTCCACAAAGAAGTCCAAGCAGGAGCCCACCAAAAAGAGCCTCTAGGAAATCCATTAGTAGGAGTCCCACTAGAGTTTCCAGAAGTTTAAGCAGAAGTCCAGTGAGATCCTCTCGTCGAAGCTTGAGCAGAAGCTCAGATAGGGTACCTACTAGGACTAGGAGAAGTATTAGTCGAAGTCCGCCAGTTAGGAAACAAAAGAGCTACTCTAGGAGTCCTAGTCCCATTCGAAGGCCAAGGTCACCAGTATCTGATAGAGGGAGAAGTGCATCAAGAAGTGTTTCTCCAAAACGTATAAGGAGGGGGCGAGGTTTTAGTGAACGGTATTCATTTGCTAGAAGATACAGAACTCCTTCTGCATCACCTGTCAGGTCATACCGTTATGGTGGAAGAGTTGAACGTGACAGGCGAGCCTTTTTTATCTATTATTTTTATAAAAAAAAAACTCAATTCAGATTGTTTGTTTGTCTCATTTTTATATGTTTCATATTTGATCCGAGAATCGATCTTTTATAAGTTTATCTTTGTGTTACTAGATACTCAAGCTACAGACGATATTCTCCTAGGCGTTATCGTAGCCCTCCTAGAGGAAGGTCTCCACTAAGGTAGTATCTCAACCTCATCTCTCTAGTAATGTACTTCTCTCTCTTTTTAATAATGTTCTGAATTAAATTGATCTGTGAACACTGTACTTCTTTTCCCATTTGTTTCAAAACCACATCATATTTAATTTCCAATTTGAGGCAATTTCACATTGACACATGTTCGATATAAAACCTGAATCTTTTAGGCAGCACATTGGTTTAGCCAACCTGTTTTGATTTTGAGTCACCTGGTAACTTCTTGTTTATACAGATACAGAAGCAGAAGAAGTAAAACTCCCTCTGCATCACGAAGTCCTCGTTACCGTAATCGTCGTTATAGCCGTAGCCGAAGCCCTATCAGGAGCCGTTCCCCAGTTGAGGGGTCCAGGTCTCGTTTGTCTCCTCGAGTAGTTAGGCGTAGGTCTCCTTCAAGGAGCAGATCCCCGTCAAAATCAAGGTCACCGGCTGGTTCACTGTCCCCCAGAAGGACTAGCAGAGATAGGTCCAGGTCTCCTTCTGGTAGCCTAGATGGGAAAGAGGGCCTGGTCTCTTATGGCGATGGGTCTCCAGATTCAGAGAGGTGAAAAGATCAGTGAAAAAAGGGAGCTCTAGCTCTTCTCCTCGAAAAAGAAGAGATCTTTATAATTTCGCGGAGACCATTATCCAAAATGGGATTATAGTAGCCTTTGTATGAACTCCGGCTTAGATTTGTATCAGAGTATGCTTCATAGGATATTAAATGAATATTTTTATCATCTTGGATCATTTTTTTAGGAAATTCGAACAGTCGTTAGCCAGTTTGGTTAGATTCAATATCCTTTGCCGATTAACATTAGAAGATTCTAGTTGATACGCTATTGCTTACCTGAAATAATCACTGTTGAAGTATTCTGCATTTACTATCACAGGGAAATCAAACAAGGGGCAATTTTAGGGTAGGCTTAAAGGTATAATTTACTCTAAAATCACAACACATACTATACATGCACATACATACATATATACATGCGCGTACATGCATATATGC
This sequence comes from Cyclanthera cordifolia, assembly GCA_037832605.1. NCBI lineage: Eukaryota > Viridiplantae > Streptophyta > Magnoliopsida > Cucurbitales > Cucurbitaceae > Cyclanthera > Cyclanthera cordifolia. Next base: position 6,649,657 of record JBBMEG010000015.1, on the reverse strand, counting down.
ATGTACATATGTAAGTAATACATACATGTTCATACATATATATTCCAATTTCCCATTTCCATTTTTTTTTAAGTCAAATTACACAGTCGACTGTTTATTCATAGTTTTCAATACTTTTCCAATTTAAGTAAATAGTTGAATCATTGATTACATATAGCGCCTTTTTAATACTTCAATATTTTATCACGCAAATTGCATGTCAATTTCTTTTTCCACGATTACTTGATTAGGTGTTATTATGCTTGTTTTATTTTGTCGTCGTTTGCAGCAAGTGGATCTGCAGATGTCGGACAAAAGTTACTCTGGATTTCATATGAATGGACTCCACCTGAAACTGTCATCTCCACATTCCTTTACCTCATTCATATAAACATCTAAGACCTTCCAACTCACCAATGCTGAACATGAACTGTAAAACTAATCGCCTGGAATTGAGGGAACAATTTAAGGAAGGTAGACATTTTGTTGGTTTGTCATCTCATAAATAACTAATTTACTCACTCCTCTTTTTGTCTTAATCAAACATGCCTTAAGAGAAATATATCAAGATTCTTGTAGGAGAAACATGTGGTTCTTTATCAGGTCTAGAGAGAACTCTTCTCTAGTCGAGAGGTCTTAAAATTCAATTCATAAGCGTTTGGCTTAATTTCAATCATTTAAAAACTCTAAAATATATCCGACAAAAAGCATATGCACTGTATTTACATTTTCTTTTTTTTTTTTTTCAAAAAAATATGCACTAGATTTATATACATTACACATGGCTTAATTTCAATCTAAAACTATTAAAATGCAATATAAAAAGTAAGTAGTGGCAAGAGCATCTATTTATACACATAAAAAGATTCCAAAGTGAGGAAGAGATCTGTTTTAGTCCCATCGTGTATTATTCCAAACATCGTCAAATACCAAATTAGTAATTCATAGATGATTTTTCAGTACCATTTCAAAAAGTAAAATCTTAATAATTTAAAGTTATTCAAAACATACTTGGGCCCATGATTTTGGGTTGAGGAGAGGTTGGATTTTGGAGTTGATCAAAGTAGAGAAGAAGAAGAAGAAGAGATGAAGAAAAAGAAATAGAGTGATTTGATAATATGAAGTATTTGTTCGAGATTGTTATTTTGAGAGGGAAGTTTATTTATTTATTTTGTGATTTGTGATTTGTGTGTAGGAGAAGATATGTTTCTTTAGACAAAATTTGATACAAAGC
>JBBMEG010000015.1:6633209-6644090 GCA_037832605.1 Cyclanthera cordifolia | reverse complement strand
AACAATTTTTCACTCACATCATATTTATTATTTAATTTCTTCGTTATCATTCTCTTCTCACCCAAGAACAAATAATCATTATTTTCATAATCATTCTCTTCATCCCAAACAAAAATAATTATTTTCCTCATATTCATTTACTTTCATATTCTCTCTAATTTTCGTTTACTCATAGTCATTCTCATTTCTATTCCCACCTTGTTTGATTGAATAATTATAGAACATATTATTTTAAGTAATTATAAACGATGAAATATTTTTGAGTAATTTTGAGAGAGAAATAGTAGTAATAGGTTGATTGATTATAAAGATTTTTTTTTTTTATAAAAGTTTCAAACAATCACTATTTGTTAAGGTATTTGTCTTTTGAGTGTAAATTTAGTAATAATAATAAATAAAAGAAATAATAATTTTGAAATAATGATTATTTTGAATATCACTCACAAAATATAAAAAAAACAGAGAGAAAAACTGGAAAAGGCCGTATGCTTTTCGTTTGTTATAAACTTGCACCTGCACTCTGAATTGAAGCTTAAACCCTCTTCACTTTTCTTCGTTCCTCACTTTCATAATCAAAATTAAATTTAAAAAATTCACCCAGATCTTTCCCTTCGGATTATCATCAATTGCTTGGCTGATCATTCTACATTTATTCTCGCCGATTTAGGGTCTGAAATTTGATGGGTGTCTTTTCATCCTTTTTTCTTTCTTTTTGTTCGTTGAAATTTTTCATTAGCTGTTATACTTATATTCTCGTGTTGCTGTAGTTGAAGTGCTTTTACCCTTTAGATTCTCTCTTTCCCTCGCAATCCTTCTTTTTCTTGCTGCTTCTTCTTCCATGGCATTATGAACAGCTTAAGGGCTCTGTCACCACAGCTCGTTTTCTTCATTTATGCTTTAATCTCTTGTGGATTCTTCTTTGCCCATTAAGATTTCTCACCTTTTTCCCCCCACCCACTCTTTTTATCTCTCCTTTTTTGAGATGCCTTTCACCTTTTTTTTTAATTTTTTTTTTTAGTATTTTAGGACTTTGAGGCTGTTTTTGGCCCTTGTTATCTTTAGTAGCTGATGTAAAATTCATGGGTTTTTGTTCCATTTTGCCCCCCCAAGTGTATATAAATACAGTTGGTCAATTCTAAAACTCTTCATTGCAGATTTTGATTCCAACCTTCAACTTGTGGCCTCTGTTCAACAATTTTTATTTTATTGTGGCAAAACAAATGAGCTATAACAGCTCTACTGTGGGTTCTGGTTTGTTCATTTTCTTTTGCTTTGGTTTACTAGTCCTTTAAATTGCATCTTTCATTTATGCAGCTTGGATTTTCCTCAACTTTTTTTGTGTCAGGTAGTAGAAGAACTGGCAGGATTGCCTTTGAGTTTGGGAGGACTCATGTGGTTAGGCCTAAAGGGAAGCATCAAGCAACTATTGTTTGGTTACATGGCATTGGTGATAAGGGCTCAAGGTGTACTGATTTCTTGTCTTCTTCACATTCTCCATTACATTTATTTTGCAAGTTTTTGGTTGGCTTATTTTGACTATTGGCTAAGAAGAAATTTTGGGTATTGATCGAGTTTAAAACTCTTCATTTGAACTCTATGGTATATTTATATAACATGTAAGTTACAAACTTTCCATTCTAATTAGTGGGTTATATCTGTATAGTAGTCTTTTTTTTTTGTCTTCCATGCCAAAAGGAAGAAGTGGCTGAGTGAGGGAATGTCAGTGTCTTGTCCTATCTTCTTGTAAATGTTCATATTTAGAAAGTTTGTGGAATGCAATATGCTTTTACTTGAGATTCTTATTCTGAATTTTTTATGAGGGAATTTAATGCTACATAAATTAAAAAATATGGATAGTTGGCTTTTTTTTTTTTTCGTTTTTTTTTTTTGTTGTTGTTGATACTAAGCTATATTGAGGTTTTGTCTCTATATGAAAAATTGATGAATGGGGACCACATCATGTTTTCTGTTCTTGATAATTAGAAAAACCAAAATGAATTTAAAATAATGATTATTATTATAAGTCTAACTGATATCATACATTTCTATCATTAAATGAAGGACTGGTATTGGGTGGCGAACAAGAGTGTGGTCCTAGTTTCAAATGTATGCGACTGTGTGTGGAGGTTGTTTTTGGTATTCTTTCATCATTATCTGCAAACTTGACCAGTTCTTTCAATAATTTTGTTGCTATTGAATTTAAATATTTTAGTTGCAAAAGCATATGTACCTAGTTTGGGAATTATTAAAGTTATAACTTAATGAGGATTTCTAATTTTATCATTTTTTTAAATTTGTTTTTCAGTTGGTCTCAGCTCTTGGAAACTCTACCTCTGCCAAACGTAAGGCTACTTTGACATGGACCTACTACCCTTCTTTCAAAAGAATCTAAATCGCAGTTTTCACTATTTTCAAGCATGTGAACTTATATAGTAACCTTGATTTCATAAAGTTCCAGGTGTTGTTTAATATGATCAATTAACAAAGTAAATTACAAATCCTGTTGCAGATTAAGTGGATTTGTCCTACCGCTCCTACTCGGCCTGTAGCATTATTTGGTGGATTTCCTTGCACTGCATGTAAGATATACTATCTTGGAACCCTGAATTACTTATCTAGTCGAAAAATACCTCGACTTTACTTTTGCATTACCTAGTTTATGGGGTGTGTTTAGCTCATGTGTTAGACTTAGACTTATATAACTCAAGTTTAATAGGTTGTCTAGTATTTGGTAACTGGATTTTGTTTACCGAAGACTGAATTTTTACTCTCACAAACCCATATTGATACTATATAAACTGAAGTTGTAAAACTTTTCCAAGTTTAAAGTTTCGTGTACAATTTAGAAAGACTACCCAAATTCAGATTTCTAAACCCCTGTTTCATTAACAAAAAATATTGTAACTTTGAGCCTAATGTCCACTTGAATTTTAATGTAAATGGAAAGTACCAGTTTGTTCTTGGGATTAGTTACTCAGATTTACATTTTATGACCTCCACTGTTCTGTATCAGGGTTTGATGTGGGAGATATTTCAGAAGAATCTCCTGATGATTTAGAAGGCTTGGATGCTGCAGCATCGCATGTTGCTAATCTTTTGTCTGCAGAACCTGCTGATAGTATGTTTCTTTCTTTCCAACTATTTGTGTGTTTACCCAAGGGGTTTTTGTATTGTATGATTTATTAGTTTAACCACCTTGAGTCAACCTAGTGGTAAATAGGGCAAGTGCACAAAGTAAAAGAACTTTTATGAGATGAGTTATGAAGACTTACTTCGACATTAGTTTTATGTAATCAAATGTTGTTGGGTCAATTGGTTGACTTAAACTATTAGTTGAACTGGGGGAATGTTGGTCTGGACGCTCAGATCTAGAAGAATAAATAATAAGAGTTGCTTGTTTGAGCTTGATCATAGGTAGAAACTCCTTTGGTGCCACACATGAGAGAAATAGAATCTCTAATTAGACCACGCAATATTGTAGCGATATTGTAGTGAAATAGAATCTCTAAAGCAGTCGTTCTCATTTTAAAATCTGAGTGATCTATGATTATGAATTTGGGGTTTATGGTTTTGAAAAAGAAGGTCAATTATGAATTGCTTACACTGGTTAGAAAGGAATCATTTTATGTACCTGGGTATAGATAGAGATTTCGTCTACCTTCTCATATAATTTTGATAGCTGATACTTGGTATTTGCCAAACAAAGTTATTCGTTTTATACTCTATTTCTGACATATTTATGTTACTAAAGGGCTCAGCCATCCTCCAATCCAAAGATTCTCTGTCCCTTGTTATGAAGTTATGTTGGTGTTTTCATTCTTCTCCAGTCTAAGTAACTCTGCTATTATTTAACAGTTAAAATAGGCATTGGAGGTTTCAGTATGGGTGCTGCAACAGCTCTTTACTCTGCATCATGCTGTATTCTTGGGCAATATGGAAATGGGAACCTGTACCCTATTAACCTTAGTGCAGTTGTTGGGCTCAGTGGCTGGCTTCCCTGTTCAAGGTTTGAATCTGGTGTGATGCACAAACACACACTGCACAGCCATGTTTTAAAAGGCTATTGAGGCTTACGCCTTCAGGCGAGGCGAGGCTCTAACCTTTTGCCTTGAGTCTTACATCTTTGTTGGATCATAAGAGGCTTACGCCTCACACAGTAGAGGCGTACACCTCCATGATAATGCACTGAGGCTTAAAGTTCTTACACCTCATAAAATAACTAGAAGAAAAATATTAATTTTTTCAAATCTTTAAAATATAAGGGTTTAAACCAAATAATATGAATTATTACAACATTTACTACTTTGACTTCTTGATCTCATTCTTAAGTATTGCTTCGGTCATTCATTTAGATTACATATTTTCTCTTATAGATTGTTAGGCACATGATCGTTTCTGAACCGTCAATTTCATTTTGATAATTTGTTGGCTTATTTTCCTCTCCTTTTTCCTTTTTGAGTTCTTTGTTGTATTTACTATATGTTTCATTCATCATAAAATTGTTTCTTATTTCTAAAAAAACACAATCATAAAAGTGTTGGTGTGATGTTTTAGGTATTTTTACGCAAGTATTATGTTTTATCATACATATTTACACAATTTTAGAATTTTTATTAAGTTTTGCATTAAAGTTAAAGACTTACGCTTCGCCTTTTTAAGAGGAAAAGTCTCGAGGACGCCTTTAGTGTTTTAAAACTATGGTGCACAGCTATTAGCAAGCCTATGCAATTTTTCTTTGTTGTTAAGTACACACTTTTTATCAGCCATTTTTTTTTATAGATCTTTAAACCAGATCAGCGTGTCACATGAAGCTGCAATGCGTGCTGCCTCTCTGCCCATGTTACTCTGTCATGGTTCAGGTACTTGCTTTCTCGTTATTTGTTGACTGGTTTTTTTTTGAATAGATTTGAAATGGAGATCATGCTATGCATACACTTCCACCTGTTTTACTCATGAATTGATCTATAGTTCTGATAAGAACATTGTCCAAGTCTCCAATGTATAGACTGCTAATGTCAATATAGAAGATAATCATAATGGATGCCTACCAAACACTCTATTTCGCTTCCCGCTCCATTCAGTTTTGGTCATCAACAGTGCATATTTTTTAAACTGAGAAATTTGAGCTCCACTATATTCCGGAGATTCCCAAGGTTCGGATGTAGGAGACAACAGGAAATTTTGCACTTAAGCTCACTCGTGAGGCCGGAAACCTTCAAAGAAACAAACCTTGAAAATACCAAGTGTCAACGAATGAGGCTGCCCCTAGTGGACGGTCATCAACAGTGCATTATCACTGATTTGTCAGAAATCCATCTCATTGTTGTTGGTGCTAGTTTATGAACCTCAGATAGACACCAAGGTTCTGCAGTAGTAAGTACTAGTAAGCTATTGGGATAGAAGATTTCACTCAATTTCTTTAATCCCTTGGCCTGTGGTTTAAATCTTTGGTTATGCAAGTCGTGTATCTTTAGCAAACTCAGCATTTCGGTTGCTTAAGTTTTCCTGTAACTCTGCTTTTGACTCGAAATGTTCTAAGAAAAGGGTTTTTGACATTGGTAATGATTGGTGCGGGATATACATTTCTCATATTAAGCCCATTTTTTTGTCCTTCGACCAAATGCCTCTTCCCCATCAGATCAAGATTACCTTTCTTTCCAAAAGCGCACGCTTAAGTTTAGCAGTTGTTATGTACATTTCGGGTCAAGTTGTGCTGCTGGGTTGAGAGTATTCTATTTGTAGTTTAATTTGTTCAAGGTACCCTTTATTTTACCATGAGAGTAAACTTCATATTTCACGCTGTTGGTTTCAGGCGACGACGTTGTTGCTTACAAACACGGGGAGAAATCCGCACATACTTTAAGTTCAGCTGGATTTAGAAATCTAACATTTAAAGCGTACAACGGGTACATTATTATCTCGACTTTCTACTGCTTCTCAGTTTATATCTCTGCTAACAAGTAACAAAAAAAAGGATGTTAACTGCAGGCTGGGGCATTACACCATTCCTGAAGAGATGGACGTTGTTTGTAATTGGCTGACTGTAATTTTGGGGCTTGATGGCTTACGGTTGGCAGGCCGCTGAAGTCGTCGTAGAGAATCGTGGAGATAACAGAGAAGGCAGTTTTAGGTTTGTAAGAATATGGTAGAGATGGTCTTTGAGTGTAGGGCGATAGTCTGAAAGGCCATAGTTATAAGCTCTTAACTTTGGCTACTTATATTATAGTAAAGAATAAACCAATTTGCCCTTTGTTTCTTAGCTTGAGTTTGGGGGTATACGAATCTGAAAAATTTTCCAATGTTGTAAACTAATCTAATATAAACCATTTTCTAAATTTAGATTTTTTCTATATACCTACTGCCTACCTTTCTCAAGAAATGCTGGATATCATACTGAACTTGCTGTCTAAACTCTCAACTCTTGCTATTGTTTTTTTTTTTTTGGTTAAAATATCATTTTTGATCTCCAACATTTTTAACTTTGTTCTATTTTAGTTTCTAGATTTAAACAAAATTCGAAAGGGGTCTCTTTGATAAATTTGAAATAAGATTTATTGAAATTAGTTTATCGATATTAATAATTTTAATATGGTAGTTTTGTAAAGAAGATTAACGAAAGATTTTCAGTAAGGATCCAAATTTAATTTAGGGTAGAGATTGAATATTTGGGAACTTAGAGAGCATAATGTAAAAGATTTTGAAGGACTAAAACGAAGAAAGAAAAGGATATGATTGTCACGCCGGTTTACTCTTATTCTTATATATTGAGGGTGAGTTGGGTTTAATTAAAGGATATTTTTTAGATCAATCATCATACACTTCAACCAAACTACTCCATATATTTTTTAGTTATATAAAATATTTGTGTAAAATTAATGAAAAACTAGAGATTGATGGTTATTATTAAGGAATGTCGAACTCTCTAATAGTCGCCACATTAGAATGATATCATGCTTGTTTTCTCTTATAAACCTATGGTTCTCACAATTTGTATGGTATCATATAGACCAGACAACGTGGGTTGTTAGTATCCATTATTTTGACTATTTGTAAAATCCTCACAATTCGTATGGTACAATGACTTATGTGTCATTCAACATCATATTTGCGGTATATTTTAGTGGACAACATGATTGACGACAATTTGACAATTTGTGAAATCCGTGCAATTCGTGTGATGCGACAAACGTTTATGACATTCAACATCGTATTTTGTGGTGTATTATTTTCGCCAGCATGACCAAGGATAGGTTGACCATTTTTGAATAATTTGGGATTCGTGTTCTGCACAACGTGTGTGACGTTCAACATCATATTTGCGATATATTTGATAACCTTCCAAATGAAAGTAAATTAAGCTTAAATATGATTAAAATTAATTGATTATTAGTTTAAACTCTAATGTATTAAAAGAATTAGGAAAAAAATGGGAAAGATATGAAGTTTTATAAAAAGCACATGAAGTTTTATAAAAAACAAGATCGTCTTTTTTCAAGGCCAAAGCTACCTTGCTCGAACCTGGTCAAGGTTTGGCCTTAAAGTTTTATTGTTTTCAGGATTTTACAAATTCATAAATGTAATTAATATTAAAACCATGGAATAAACTTGCTAGATTAATCTCTAGACTCCAAATCAACTAACTTCATAGTTATCATCAACAACCTAGTCAGTATCATAGTCTGAAGTACCTAGGTGGAACAATCCACATGGAAATAGGTGAGTGTTGAAGTCCAGTAAGATTTTCCTACTAGAAGTACAACATATATACAAATACTAAAACATATGATGTAATAGAATAAGAGCCATATTAGATAATCAATCTCATCAAGGGGTTCTCTGATACAAATCTTATAGATGTCATGTCATGAAATGTTGATATCTCTAAGAGAGATCTATGACCTATATCAAAGACTATAGAAGACTATTAGCCATTTCTGTAGATCAATATACCCTCTAAAGTCCTCTAACCCACTTGGCAATATAGGTAACCGATGCTAGTGAGAGAGACCATTGTAAGCCGAGTAACTTAGCAATCCTCAAGTCTCGAACAATCAATGTAAGGTGGTAGTACCATCGACCCTCACGGTGAAATATCACTCATGCTATCATGTCTCAACATGGTACTATTAGGATAGTGTCAGGAAACCCATGATAGGTATATCCAATCGGGTGGCCCTTAGATCCATGACACTATTACGTGTAGAATGTCTTTATTCATCTCGCATCTGATCACCACCCCATATATGCTACCCGTGTTTACACCACATTAGCCCTTGACATCGCCACAAGCTATCAAACCATAAGGTCTACATTGGGACGACATTTCTTGGCTATCTCAGAGTTGATTAACATGCATGATGAATAGGGTGAAGAAGGGTAAAAATTCAAATAGTCAACCTCACTCCCAAACTAGTCAACTTTAGACAACTCTTAAGGAAGGGAGAGGGTGAACTCTTAGTCTCGGTCAAACCTCAATAGTGGCGTCACACTTGCTCGGTGATCCTCATGTCTTACTCTAGGACAACGAAGAATTCCAAATCTACGATGAACCTGCGACATTTAGCTTCACGACTAGAGGCTTGATAGGACTTCACGACGCTGTGAAGTACGAGATAGCGAAAATGACGACATGTGACTTTTAACAATAAATCGTTGGAGCTTGACATAGGCGAACGAGGACAAAGAACTCTGATAAAGCTAGGCGGTAAACTCATGTGGACTGGGTTTTTTGCAACAAAAAAATTAAATAGGAGGTAGGGGTTTGTGGCTTACGTATCAAGAGAGGAAGAGAGAGACAGAGAAGAAGGGTGTTTGGTAAGAGGTGCAATAATGTATTTTGTAGTGAGCTGTAGACCAAAGATTTTTTGCACTAATAGAGATATTTAAGCAAGAAGACTTAATTCAGGGTGTTAGTACAACAAGGAAACATAATTAATCAAGAAATGAGTTATTTCTCTTTTCCATACAACTTAATTCAGAGGAAGAGAAAGCAAGAATGTTTCTATTTAATTGCTGTTATAGGCTAAAATATTCTGAAATACTCGGACAAGGCTAGGATCCCTCCAAGGGGCCGGCCAAATGGAGGCCACAACCCCCAGGGGGTTGGCCAAGTCCAAGCCAATGCCGACCTCCCGAGGGTCAACCACGAGAGGCCGAGACCCCTTGTGGGTTGGTCGTGGCAGCGTGAATCCCCCTTGGGGATCGGTCAAGGCCAATCCGGCTCTATTGAGACCGACCAAAGTAGGTCTAGATCCTCCGAGGATGGGCCGTGGAGGTTTTGGACTCTCTCCCAAGAGTCGATCGAGTCTAAAGTAACGACTAGATCCGCTGATAACGATCAAGAGTTGCGCCAAGAAGACCAGGACCTCCTTTAGGGGCGAGCCGTGGAGGTGAGGACCCGTAAGGGTTGATCGAGACCAAAGCTGACCTCTAAGGAGATCGGTTGAGTGGACCAGCCCAAGTGAGTTGATCGTAGAGGTTAGGACTCTCATGTGGACGAGTTCACCAAGTCCAATTAACGCTTGGAGACGTTGCACCTCATAACGTCCTAAGGTTATATCGAGGAGGCCGCACCCCTAAGGAGTCGGCCGTGGAGGTGAGGACCTACAAAGGTTGGCCGAGTCCAAGTAACTCCCGAGTCAAAGCCGTTACGCCTCCAAAGGGTAACGATCAGGAGTTACGCCGGTATTCATTTCCGGCTTAATGACAGATGTTTCTAATGGCTGGCCATTAAGCTGCCCACAAGTGAGGTGTAGTGGTTACAAAACCGACTGCTATAAGAAATTAGATCATTCTCCATTTCAAACCAAGCTAAACAAAGCTAATCTAAGCTGAACTACGCTAAATACTCTTGTAAGACGTTCTAAGTTCTAAAAACTATCTCTAAATTGCTATTGAACTTTTAGTTAATATTTAAGAAATTTTGGGTTGTTACATAAATTTCAAAGGAGAATCAAAGAAAAAAAAATATTGACTTCATGTTTATTTTATTTTTTAATTTTCAAAATCAATATACTATATGGTTAGTTTAAGGTGATGTAGTTAATTCACGTTGAATTATTTAAATCACCAACTAACTTATTTGATGAAGTATTGAACCTGATTCTCCCAAGTATGCCCGAATTCTTAATTATAAGCATTTTTATCTTGTATTTACCTATAAATTTATGCATTTTTACATTTTGTAGATTCTACTCCTAAATTTCGTTTATTCTCAAATTTTAACTGCAAATTTTATGCTCGGTTGATGACTTGTAGGCTTTAGTTTCAAGTCAATCACAATTCTATAACTTGAGCTATGGCTTTTATAAAGTTTTTATTACACTATAAAATTTCTTCAAGTTTACTCTATTTTACTTTTACAATAACTCTACCATATTCGAATGATTTAAAAACTTTTATGCTAATGAACTATAGGATTTGATTTCGAGTCGACCGAAGCTCTGTAGCTCAACATATTATTTTTTGAACATTCTTCAAATTTTCTTACATAATATATTTTTTTTTTTTTTATTTTGGAGTTTTTTTTCTTAATAAATTTAGATTTTGATATTCAATAACTTTTAAATTTTTTGTGCATGTTCCTACCATATATTCTTGAACTATAAGATCTAATTTTGTTTTTGTTCGACATCTGAAGCTAAAGTACTCTTCCATTTATTCTTTATGCATTTATAGTTTAAGAAACTCAACAAAAATTTTCGCACTTTGAACACATAAAACGAAAGTAGTTTCACATATTCTAGTCTCGAACGAGAACGACTAAATAAATACTTATCACTTGTTGCAAATACTAGCTATTTGTATTTGCATGAGTCCGGATGATTCTCTTACTTAAATTAAGAGTTGACCATTTGAAGCAAAAATACTCTATTCGGTAGC
>JBBMEG010000015.1:6619880-6633109 GCA_037832605.1 Cyclanthera cordifolia | reverse complement strand
TTTTTTTTTTTTTTTTTTGTTTTTTTTTTTTTTTTTTTTTTTTTTTTTTTTTTTTTTTTTTTTTTTTTTTTTTTTTTAATGATGTAAAGTTAGTGATAATTTTATAATCAATTTTGTTTTTTTTATATACTTCAATTTATCATAGATTTACAGCTTCTGTTAATTCTAAATTTGTTTAAGTGAATGAGAACTCAATTTTAGACAGGCTTATAAACATTTATACTTGAGGACAGTGAATAATTATTTATAGAGACTTGTATTGTCCACTTTATTTTGAGTAGTAATCGATATAGTGAGGTATTGACAAATTATCTTGTGAGTCTTACATATGGGATATAACACCGTATCCTAATTACTTTCTAGATTTAACTAGTCTTATAATTTTTTTCAAACTTCTATTATTAAATTTTAATTGTTTGGTTAAAAACAAATGATATTTTCTAAATGAAAACATAAAATTAGAAGATAAAAAAAATATCAAAAATACAAAAAAAAAACATTATGAAATAAGTTGTAGATGGTATTATGCAAAAATATATATTATGGATTAATATTTAACCTTTAAAAATACATAAAACAAAATTATTTTTTTAAAGTGATATTTTAATCAAAAATTTATTTAATGTAATTCATGCATTAATAACTTATATACAAACATATTCATTGAACACGGTCATATCACAAAATACCAATAAAAAAGCAAAGAAAAAAAATAACTTTTCATAACCAAAATTTGAAAACTATCTTGCATCTAGCAAGAATATATTTTTGTGGTATAATATGCAAATGATGGGAGTGTGAATGACCATAACAAGATACATTTGTATTCGTAATATTTAAGATTGGACAGTTGATGCAATAACAAGCACTAATTCTCACTATACACTACTTTTCAGGAAAAAAAAAGAAAAAAGAAAAGAAATTATTTTATTAGTATTATAAATGAAGATTGCCGGACTCAAACTACACAAAGAGTAGATCATATTAACACATACTAATATACTTGATAAAATAAGATAGAAGCTCTTATTATTGCCGATTGATTTTAAAATATAGATGTACACATTTTCTATTGCGAAGAATAGTCTATTTTCAAGCAAAATTAATGACATTTCTTAAATATGAACGAAAAGATTAGTGGCGCAGTTGGTTCCGTTGTTTGGTGTTAATCAAATTCAACAGTAGTGTCCTCTAATAAGGCTTGTGGTCCTCTCCCCTAATTTGTACTAAAAAAAAAAAAATGATGTGTATGTATTTCTTTGTTTTTTTTTGGTTTTCTAAATTTATGAATTTGGGTTATTAATTTCATATTATATGCATTAGAAATTACCATGATATGATACTATAATCGTATTTGTTTTATCTTCTCTATTAATTTTTGGTTTCATATGTATGTTAGTATGTCACACAGTATTTACCATTCATATTTACACAATAGGCAATTAAATTTAAAATAGTTAAATCTCAAAGTATCTTAGTTAAGTATTATATCAACTTGTATCATTCTTCAATAATTTGTATTTATAATACAAAAGATATAAATTATCTCAGTAATACAACTGTTTTGAAATATTGTTTTTCTTAATAATACTGGGAGATCATGATCTCAAGTTTCTCTTTGTTACATAATTTTTTTTTATAACACTTATTTGTTTTGTCCCTCGCACCAATAAAAAAAGTAAATTTAGTCATGAAATACAATATTAATAACAGATCCTACATTTAAAATTTAATCAATACTCTAGCCAGAAATCAACATTCATTTATTTTCTAAGCCGTGTTTATAATACCAAATGGATGTTAATACAAAACATAAAATATATGAAATAAATACACATTAATACAAAAAATGTCTTAGTTATGAAATACGGTATTAATAATAGTTCTACAATTAAAATTTATCAATCCATTACACATCCAACTACGTATGAATGATACAGTAAAATTAACAACGAACCAAAAGCTAGTATTTATTTATCAATACAATGTACATTTTGGTATTGTAATATCATACATGATACCAAATATGAACACTCTGTCAACTTTAACTATAAAATAGGAATTTGTAAATATAATATATTTTTTTTTTTTGAGATAGCTATTTTACACACATATTATCAGGGTAACCATGCTCGTCCCTAGGCCCGACATTGTAAATATAATATTAACTAAGCAGTCACATAAAAACATATTTTTTTAAATTTAAATGCAAATTTATTTTTCTAATATTTATAAATTTTGGATAGATTTGTTATTATTCCATCTAAATGACTTACTATGGTAAAAAGCTTCTATGTCTTTGATATTTTTATTACACATATTATAGTTGCATTTTTCAATTTTTGAAAAAAAAGAACTCTTAATTTTTTATTTAATAATTAAAGACAAGAAGATGAACTCTTAAATTCTTTTTAATAATTAAAGACAAGAAAATGACCGAATAGACCGAATACCCTTTGTTAAACCAAACAAGCTAGTTAGTTACAAGGAAAGTGCAGGGGGCAAATAAGTAATTCCGTTGTAAGTAAGAGAGTAGCCATTGTTTCTGGGTTATCTAGGCCACCATGCTTTCTTCGTCATTTCAAGTAAATATGAACGAAAGAACAGAAAAAGAAAAAGAAAAAGAAAAAGAAAAATTGAGGATAGAGAAGGAAGGAGAAAGCAGTGTGAAGGGAAGCAAAGGAAAATCACTTTTACAAAAAGAAAGTGAAGAACTGGAAAAGCCCAAATGCTTTTTGTTTGTTTAAACACACACACTTACATCACAAATTGGTATAAATAAAAAAAAGAAACCTCTAACCCTCTTCACTTTCTGTTCCTCTCATTCATATTAAAATTAAATCCAATACATTCAGATCTTTCTCTTCCATTTCTCCCCATTATCAATGCTTGTCTCAACATTCAACTTTTTTTAGGTCTGAAATTTGATGGCCATTTCTTTAGTTTATATACTTACATATATATATATATATATATATTCTCTTATTGCTGTTGTTTAAATTTCTTTTACTCTTGCCCTTCCTTTACGAGCATGGATTCTTCTTCCTCTTTTTTTTTTTTTTTTCTTCTTGTTGCTCCTTCTTCTATGGCATTATAAACTTAAGGGCTCTGTCATCTCACCTTGTTTTCTTCACTTATGCTTTAATCTCTTGTTGATTCTTCTTTGCCCATTAAGATTTCTTACCTTTTCCCTCCCCCACCCATCCTTTTATCTCTTCTTTATTGAGATGCCTTTCACTTTTTTTCTTTAGTATTTTAGGACTTTGGTGGCTGTTTATGGCCTTTCTTATCAATGGTAGCTAGTGTAAAATTCATGGGGTTTTGTTCCATTTTTGTCCTCTCAAGTGTGTATAAATACAGTTGGTTGATTCTTAATCTTTTCATTGCAGGAGCTAATTCCAACTTCCAACTTGTGGCCTCTGTTGCTTAGCTTTCAATTCAACATTTTTTTTGTAGCAATACAATGAGCTATAACAGCTCTACTGTGGGTTCTGGTTTGGTTTACTGTCATTTTTTTAACTTCCTATGATTAATATCTTTTATTTTTGCAACTGGGTTTTTCTTAACTTTTTGACCCATTATGTCAGGTAGTAGAACTGGCAGGATGACCGTTGAATTTGGAGGGACCCATGTGGTAAGGCCTAAAGGGAAGCATCAGGCAACTATTGTTTGGTTGCATGGCCTTGGCGATAAGGGCTCAAGGTACTAATGGCTTGTCTTCTTCACATTCTCCTTCATTTTTTGCCACCTTATTACAGTTATCTTGCTTGTTTCTAGTTGACTTACTTTGACTGAGGTTAAGAAGAAATTTTGGAGGGCTGATTGAGTGTAGAACTCTTTTTTTGAACTCTATGGTATAACATGTGTTAGTTGCAAAGTTTACATTCTAATTAGTGGGTTATATCTGGGTAGCAGACATTCTTTCTATCTTCCATGCCAAAAGGAAAGAAGTTGCTGAGTGTCTTGTCCTATCTTCTCGTATATGTTCATATAAAGAAAGTTTGATAAATGCAATATGCTTTTACTTAAAAGGATTCTTATTCTGATTTTTTTTCCTTAATGGGGGTATGTTAATGGTACTTAACTTTAAAAATATGGCTAGTTGACATTTTTTATTCTAAGCTATATGAGTTTTTGCCTCTATGTGACAAATTGATGAATGGGGACCACATCATGTTTTTTGTCCTTGAGAATTAGAAAAACCAAAATCAATATAAAAGAATGATTATAATTATTGCAAGTCTAACTGATATCAGACATTAATATCATTCTAGGAGGGATGGTTTCTTCATGTTTCGGTAACCAACAAAAGGGTGGTCCCAGTTTCAAATGTTTGCGACTCTGTTTGGAGGCTGTTTTTGGTATTTTTGCATCGTAATCTTCAAAACTTGACAAATTCTTTCAACAGCTTAGTCATTGGACTTGAGAAATTTTAGTTGCATAGACATGTGTATCTAGTTAGGAATTATACAAGTTACAACCTTACGCGAGGACCTCTAATTTATCATTTATTATTTTAATTTTTCTTTTCAGTTGGTCTCAGCTCTTGGAAACTCTTCCTCTACCAAACGTATGATGACTACTTTTACATTGATGTAATATCCTTCTTTCAAAAGAAAATCTAAATCCTAGTTTTACAATGTTCCTACATTAGAACTTATACGGTAACCTTGGTTCCATAAAGTTGTAGGTGTTGTTTAATATCTTAAATTAACAAAGTAAATTACGAATGCTGTTGCAGATTAAGTGGATTTGTCCTACTGCCCCTACTCGTCCTTTAGCATTATTTGGTGGATTTCCATGCACTGCATGTAAGATTTCTTGGGACCTTTAACTATTTACCTAGTTGAAAAAAAGCCTGGACTTTGGGATAACCTAGGGGGGGGGGGGGGTGGTGATGTTTTGCTTTCAATTTAGACTTGTATTTGGTGAGTGACTAAATTCTTTTAATCTCACAAGCTACATAAACCCATGTTATATGAACTCAAGATTTCTGCATTTTGGTTTCTTTAAGTTTATAAGTTTCTATAACATTTTTTTTTGTACAATTCAGAAATAGAATACAGTAATTCAGATATCTCAACCCAAATTTTCATAAACAAATTTATTAAAAATGTGAGCTAAACATCCCCCCTGTGAGCCAAATTTATTGATGAAAAGGATCAATTTGTCCTTGGAATTAGTTGCTCAGATTTAGCAATTTGAGACTTCCATTGTTTCGCATCAGGGTTTGATGTGGGAGACATTTCAGAAGAATCTCCTGATGATTTAGAAGGATTGGACGCTGCAGCATCGCATGTTGCTAATCTTCTCTCTACAGAGCCTGCTGATAGTATGTTTCTTCTTCAAAAGCTTTTTAACTAACAACTATTTTGTGCTTACCTATGAGATTCTTGTGGCTAACAAATATTAATATCTTCCCTCGTGGTCAATGGGGCAAGTGGGATGATAAATATATCATTCCGTTTCAGCCGACCTGTTGTTAATGTTCACCACTTAACTTAGGAATCAATTTGTGCATTACTATAATTAGATTTATCAGCTTAACCACCCTGAGTCTACCTAGTGGTCATTGGGGGCAAGTAGACTAAGTACAAGAGCTTTGGAAGGATAAGTTCAAATCCTATGAAGACCAGCTTTAGATATAAGTTTTCTAATAATTAAATGTTGTAGAGTCACTCGGTTGTCCTACACGATTAGTTAAGGAGCAGCATGCCGTCTCATCACTCAAAATAATATTCATTTCTAAGTACTAATTTCTAATCATTTATTTCTTACCACTATTTCTAACCACTCATTTTTAAGCCTTCAAAATAATTACTTATTTCTAACCGCATCTAAACCAGTTATTGTCTGCAATCACTTTACAAAAATTATCATCGAAGGAGTTATTAACTACAACTCCTTTGCAAATAACCGCATCCAAACGAGTTATTATTCAAATTCAAATTTATAATCTCTCAAAATAACCCCTCATTTATAATCATTCTACAATTTCACATCTAAACACCTTCTCTAAAAGTACCCAATACTGTAGTGTGGACGACTCGGCGTCAGTTCTCATTTCAAAACCCAAGTAATCTATGAATGTAGAATATTTAGTTTTAAAAAGAAGATCAATTATGAATTGTGTACATTGGTAGGTTAGAGACAAATCACTGAATGTATGTGGGTATAAATTGAGATCATCTGTTGAATTGAACTCAGGATCTCTTATTCTAATGTCATGCTGAATCATGTTAAACTACAAATCAACCCAAAAGCTTAAGCTAATGGGTTGAGATAAATTTAATTATATCAATCAATATCTACGTTCTCATTAACTTTTTTACAGCCGATCCTTAGTATTTGGCCAACTAAATTGTTCTTTGTTTACTCTATTTCTGTTGTATTTACCCACCTTCCCCACCCTCTTAGTCCAATAATTCTCTTCCTCTCTTGTTATGAAGTGATGTTGATGTTTTCATTTTCTCCTTTTTAAGTAGCTCTGCTATAATTTAACAGTTAAACTGGGTATTGGAGGCTTCAGTATGGGTGCTGCAACTGCCATTTACTCTGCGTCCTGCCGTATTCTTGGGCAATATGGAAACGGAAACCGATACCACATTAACCTTTGTGCAGTTGTTGGGCTAAGTGGCTGGCTTCCCTGTTCAAGGTTTGACTTTTGTTGTGTGTATTAGCAGTGGCACAAACACACGGCGCAAAGGTGCTTTTTGTTGTTAAACACGCATTGTTCATCCGTTGTTTTTTTGTTGTAGATCTTTGAGGAACCAGATCAGTGTGTCACATGATGCTTCAAGGCGTGCTGCATCTCTGCCGATGTTACTCTGTCATGGTTCAGGTACTTTTATTCTTGTTATTTGTTGACGAGGTCTTATACCTTGAAAAATTTTAGATGGAGATCTTGCTAAGTATACACTTCCACCTGTTTTTACTCATGAAAAATGATTTATAGTTATTTTTTTTAATTTCTTTTTTGACATAAATGATCTGTAGTTATTAGTTACTAATAAGATCAGTCATAGTATGACTTAAATACATAGGCTGCTCATTTCATGATAGATATGCATATGGAATGCCTGTTGAGTACTATCATCGGTCAATCAGTGTCATTTTTCGGTGAAAATTGACACAGAACCGACTATGTCAGTATACTTGAAAATAAAACCAAGGACCGATTAGTTAAGCCGGCCGATTTGTTCGGTTAAGTCGGTTAATTCATTTATTTTTTTTTTAATTAAAAAAATATATTTATCATACAATTTTTTTATTTAACATTTTAGAATTAATTTTAATAAAATGAAAATATGAACTAATTTTTAGAAGCCCACCTAAAATTAAGTTAATTTTAAAATAATTTAATAAGAAATCTACGTAAATATATGAAAAATATTAATATTTATAAAGGATGTTTTAATTAACTTACCTGACCGATCGAACAAACCGACTCAACCGAAAAAGTTTCGGTTAATTATTTTTCTAACCGACTCCAATCGACATATATATGAAAACCGATCGACCGCCCTAAATTCGATTTGTCCAATCGATTTTCGGGCAATGCATGAACACCCTATACTATATCCCACGTCATTCCATTTTTATTTTAGTCACCAACAGCGCTTTATCATTGGTTTGTCAGCAACCCTTCTCACCTTTGTTATTGCTAGTTTATGATCCTTCGGATAAATGCCAAGGTTCTGCAGTTAATCTTTTTCGCGAGAAATTATTTCACTCAGTTTTTTTCTTACATTCTTGTCTTTATTTAGGCTACAGAACCATCATTTCAATATACGCTTGGTTTGTGATTTTACCGAAGTCTTTGGTTTAAGTTAGTCGTGTAGCTTCAGAAATCTTGACATTTCGATGGCTTAACTCTTGCTGGAACTGTCTGTTGTTTTACTATAACTGTTAAGATACTGGTGATTGAGATTTGACCAAAATTTCAATAAGTCTCTTTCTTTCCCTTCTGCCGAATGACCCTTTCTCATCAGATAAAGGTTACATTCTTTACAAGCTTACACGCTGCGGTTATTATGTACATTTCAAGTCAAGTTTGAACTGCTAATAGGTTGAAATATTCTATATCAAGTTAAAATTGTTCAGGGTCCCTTATTTACCATGACTATGAGAGTAAATTTCATAATACATCTGTTGTTTTTGGTACAGGCGACGACGTTGTTGCTTACGAACACGGGGAGAAATCTGCGCATACTTTAAGTTCAGCTGGATTTAGTAATCTAACCTTTAAAACCTACAGCGGGTGCGTTATTAACTCGACTTTCTAGTGCTTCCTGTTTTATTACCTCTGATAATAACAAAAAGAATGAGATCTTGCAATGCAGGCTGGGACATTACACCATTCCCGAGGAGATGAATGTTGTTTGCAATTGGCTGACAGTAATTTTGGGGCTCGAAGGCTTACGGTTAGTTGGCAACTGAAGTCGTTGAAGAGAAGCTCGAGTGGCGTGAGTGGCGATACTTTACAAGTTCTTTAATTTTGGTTGCTTTGTTAGTAAAGAATAAACCATTTGGCTTTCTGGTTTCTGATCTTTAGCAAATATGATAAGAGTTTATTGTCTACATTTTCCACTTTCTCCTTTGTTTTTTTAGCCTAAGTTTGGGGGTATACGAGTCAGAGATCTTTTTCCATGTTGTAATCTAATATAAAGTTGTTTTTCCTAAATTTTGATGTCTATCTACTTGCCACTAATCTCTGAAGAAGTGCTGGATATTTATGTTCTTTCGAGTGTTAGGCGAAACTTTATAAACCGTGGTTAGGGATAAGGATTCTCGGATATTAGTTTTTAAATAGGGAAAAAACAACTTGACAAGATTTCGAATTCAAACTCTTCTACTTTGATACTCTTCTACTTTGATATCACGTTGAAATATGAACCATCAATAAATCTAAAAGGTTAAGTTAGTCGGTTGAAATAAATTTAATTTTATTGACTAGTGAATTTTGAGTATAATTAATTTTCTTTTAGTTGTATACTAAAAGTGACTATATCAAGTACTTATGAATCTCTTTTCAAACAAGGTAACTTGGAGCCACTATTTAAGTATCCATGTCTATCACGAGTACTTTGGAGCACACCATTAGTTTAATAAATTTCTATCACGAGTTTTACTATGACTATGTTTTTAAGACTCATAACTTCCTCGTCCCCATTCAAGATTATGCTTACCATGATTAAGTCATAGACATGATTATGTACTATTTGTTAGGAATAATGACATTCACTACATCATATTATATTGTTCACTTTAGTCTGAAATTTCATGGCTTTGTTTCAGTTTTATACAAAAATTCTCATATTATTAAAAACGTCATCCTCTTCACTTCACTTATATACTCGGATCTTTTATTATTCTAGCGTATGTGATTTTGGTCGGTACTTCTAAGAATCCTTTCATATAAAATCTACATTTCTATAAGACTCTTATATTCATTGATCACTTCGTTATGATAGCTGCCTGAATCAAAGCTAATTGCTCTTTGTTTGTTGCATGGAAGCCATCAACTTACATTGTACGTGTGTGTATATGTATGTGTGTGTATATATATATATATATAATATATATATATATATATATATTTATTTATTTATCATGATAAAAAAGTTCAAAATCGATATTTGACTTTCATGTGATCTTGTTTCTTTTTAAATAAAGCTATTTGGTAAAAAAATTTATACTATCATATTCCATAGTTCTTGCCTTTTTAAGTTGTCTACCATTTTGGAACTCTCTTCCTTTTGTTATTTCTACGTCAGTATGTCTTATATCAATCAATCATTAGTATTCATCAAACTCAATCATAAAATCAGTTTCTTTTGTTGAATACTTAGAATCTCAAATATAAAAGACCAACTGACCTCATTTGTTGACGCCTCTCACTTTTTATAAGCATTTCAAATTATACACCTACTCTTTTAATCATAATAAAATTTTCAAAATATTTTGTAGAGAAAAAAATATTTCAAAGTTAGTTTAATTAAAATCTATCTATTTCATTCTTTGAAAAAAAAAAATAACTATTTCAAATTTCATTTAATTGAAGCCTATGAAATTTATGACTATCCATTGAGTTGGATTGAATCAATTTTTGCTATATTTTAGTTATTTGAAAATTTAACATTTATGAAATTTGTTATTATTATTATAATATCGAAAGGGTTAATGACACAATGATTTTGTTTGATGTTAATCAAGTTCAACACAACGTCACGTACTTCTGCATTTATATTGGAATGCGGTCAGCAAGAACATTTAGGCTTCATTGGTGTCTATAGCTTCCCTTTACTGTGCTAATCATGAATGTTCAGATGAGTTTTAAACAATAAAATGCTAGAAACATCAAAAAACAAAGTAGTTAGTAGCTTGTTTTTCCAACACTCATGGATGTCTCAAGAGTAATTTCTAAGTTTTATGGAAAAAATTGTTTTAAGGACTATTTAGACTATATTTTTATTTTTAAGTATTTTTTCCTAGGATTTGTGTTCCCTCTCCACTAAAAAAAATAAAAATAAAAATCAAAAAATCAATATATATATATATATATATATATATATTTTTTTTTTTTTTTTTTTTTTTTTTTTTTGCCTTTTACGTGAAAAATTCCCCAAAAAAAATCTCTTTAAAATCTCCCGAAAATGTTATGCATTAATCGGCCATTAATTTAGCTAAAAATAGACAGCATTCATCGGCCCATATGTGATGATACAATATGGGCCGTCTAGTATTTTTGGGTACTGGGGTTTTAAGCCCATGTGGGCCAAGTCCAACAGCCATCGTCAACCAAACTGAAAATTTCACCAAACATCCTCAAAACAACACAAATTTTAATTTTTAAAGTACATGTATATTTTTCTTTTACAAAAAAAAGAAAAAAAAGAAAAGAAAGCGAAAGGTATATATTAATTATTGTGAAGTCTTTATTGGAGGGTCTCAATGGATGGCGCACGGTTGATAGCTTGAGTTCGAAGGTATACTCGCTTCAAGATCTCAGATTCGAGACTTATCTGTAACATTAATTTGATTGAGTTGATGTTTGTCGATAGTCACTTTGGCAATAGTGTGTGATTATCTATTCCAAAAAAAAAAAAAAAAAAGGTTTTTATCGAAAGAGAGGGATTGAGAGGTGTGAAGAAAAGAAAGGATGGAATGAATAATTGGGGACTTTGAGGGCATAAATATAAAAGATTTTGGAGGACTAAAAAGTAAAAGAAAAGAGGAAACTTTTATCATTGTCATACGTTCTACTCCCGTTCATCTCCGCCACGCCACATGCCCACCTCACGTGCATACAATCAAACTCTCTATTTACCTTAAACTTTTTCATTTCTTAAAAAAAAAAAAAAAAAAAAAAAAAAAATCATTCAAGGCATAACCTAAATTTATTCAAGTTAGAAATAATTTAGAATTGAATAACCAATGCTTTATATTCTTAAGATTATTTAGAGTATATTTTCATTTTGATCGATATATTTTTATCTTTTAAAATCGAACATTTTTATCTTTGACATATTAATAATGAATATTATTATTTTAAAATAAGAAAATCATTAATTACATAATATAATATTAATCAAAATAATGATTAGAGTAATTTTAAATTTTAATATATTAAATAATACATGATTATTTTAGTTTTTAAGTGAATTTAATTTTTTAAAA
This sequence comes from Cyclanthera cordifolia, assembly GCA_037832605.1. NCBI lineage: Eukaryota > Viridiplantae > Streptophyta > Magnoliopsida > Cucurbitales > Cucurbitaceae > Cyclanthera > Cyclanthera cordifolia. Next base: position 6,621,430 of record JBBMEG010000015.1, on the reverse strand, counting down.
TAAAATAAGTATATAAGTAAACTGAAAAAACACCACAGTAACTAAAATCGGGAATTATTAAAATATGGCCATTGAACGAAATTGAAATTAGTTGAACTAAAAATGTAATTTTCTGTTTAAAAAAAAAAAAGAAGAAAGGGAGAAAGAGAGAATACGTTAGGGTGGTGGTGATTGGTTATGCATGGAAGCGTTTTTCCCAAAGAGAATCGAATCAGTACTCTTCCTTCATATTGCCTTTTATTTTTGCTTTTTCACAGTTTTGCTTCAGCCTTCTTCCTTTACCATTCTCCAAGAACACAGCTCCAAAAGAAAAAAAAAAAAAAAATAATTAAATAATAATTAAAACCACACTGCCATATATCTTAAACTCAGCATTTAAATTATTACAGTAATTAGCAACCACACCTTTTCTTTTATATTTTACCATTTGAAACCTCCAATCTCTCACAACGAAAACTAAACACAGAGTTTAGCGTCACTGATGAATTACTAATAATAGAACAAATATTTGAGTGGAAGTTATCATAGCAAGTAATTATTTTAATAGAGATTTATTATTATTGAAGAAAAAAAAATGTATTTTCTCCAATACTGCAGGAAAAGCAGAAATATAATTCAGCAATAAAAAAAAAGGAAAAATAAATAAATATATATATATAACACGAGAATTTCTAGAAAGAATTAATTATAATTAGATAAACAATTTCTTTAAAACTTATACTACTTACCTTTTTACCTTCTCTTCGTCACAAGAAAATACAAAAAAAATAAATTTAATTCGAATCAATACACCAAACTTTATTATTATTTTTTTTTTTTTATAGTGTTTAGATCAGCACATTACTTTCTTGCATCTTTCTGATATAGTTTTGTCAAACCTTTCAATAATTATAATTAACACATGAGTTACTGCAATAATAATAGAAGACTAGTGTAGTTGGAAAGTGAAGTTAAGATAATAACTAGTAATTCAAATCACATGTTAGATCGAGTACTTATAATCCCCACGCTCTCCTATCAATTCAACATATAATTTGATAGGGATTGAATTGTGTTAAACTGTTTTTAGTTGGATTGTACAAAAAATTTCATGAGTTAAGTTGAATTTTGGAGAACTAAAATTGATTGCATTAATTTGAGTAACTCGTATTTATTACTAATTCTCAAAAATATTTTTTAACTTGCAACATAATTATACAAGCATATAATTACTTTTTTTATTATTATTTTACTCCAATAAATTACTTTTCAACATTTACTTTTAAATATTTGAAGAATATAATTTCTACCATATCAAGTTGTTTTATTTAAAAATTTAACGTAAATAATTAATTAATATATATTTATTTAAAAGAACTAATAGTCATGAATGATGACTCAATCCAATTCAACCCAAAAATATATTGATTGAGTTGAGATATAACCTATAGAGTTAAACTAGTTGGTAAATTCACCAATCAATCCAATAAAATAAGTTGATCTATAAAATCTTTCGACCAAATCAACCTCGACATACCTATCTATATGTAATGAAGATGAAGAGTTAAGAG
>JBBMEG010000015.1:6601446-6615547 GCA_037832605.1 Cyclanthera cordifolia | reverse complement strand
ACCTAACTAATAGAATAAAATATAGTTCATCATAACCACAATTGTTTTATTTTTAGGATGTTTGTCAACCCATGTTTTTAATTAGCTTTATTTGGTAAGGGATGGGGCTTTACTTTGACTAAATTAAACCAAAAATAGAGAGTGAGAATATATAACCCTAAAACCCAAACTTATAATAATATATATTTTCATTTTCCTTCCAAGGAAAAAAAGAAAATTGACATTGGATTCCATAGCTTTTGAAAAAATAAATAAATAAAATAAATAATGGTGGGAAGGTTGTATTGACCATTTGGGAATGTTTTTGAAGGGCAAGAGAGATTGTGAATTGGTCAAAAAGTAGTAAGCACAAACATTTATTAGTGTGTGCCTACTACACTCCATTATATATCTTTTAGCAAGATTCTTTGCTTCACTTTAACACTGAGCTTTATGTTACTTTATCCATATCGCTTCGCCTACCCTTTAATTTTTTATTGGTGTTAGTGAAGTACGTACCTATCTTTCAATCATGCAACCACTCTTTAATGACAGAGAGTAATCACAGAGTTTGGTTTAATTCCTAGCTAACATATATGAGACATGCACGTCCATGTGTTTGGATTTGATAAATAAAAACGAATAGAGTAAAATTTAGTGAAAGGGTAAGTTGTGTTTGAAGTGATCATAATTATTTGTTTGAAAATTGATGTTAGTAGTAGTTTGAGTAATTAACAATCGCTACTACAAATTTGGAATTTAATGTTGGATAAAAATCGACATCGAAGGGCTTACATGTTGAATAAGTGTCCAACGTTGAAGAAGGTGACATGAAATGTCTTTTATAATGTGCAGCTTTTCATGACAAGTTGTCCGACAGTACTAAAAACGTCTGTCATTGAAAGCACTCGTCATCAAAAGATGTACGACATTAAAAACTTCATCCTCATCTCATATCATTCTCAATATATATATACCTATCAAATTATATTCATTCACATTACTCAATCGTGAACCTTTCACCATCCCACTTTACTAAATGTATATGCATCAATCTTCTTCATAAAAAATTTTATTGGTCATGGAAGGGATTGATGTAGCTACATTTGGTAACGTTTTTAGGTTTTGAGAGTGCGGAAGAATTTTTGTAGTTCAAAGAAAGATTGAGGATGATGTGAACTTTTGCTTTAATGAGAAAGTGAGTTTTAATGTTGAGTTTAAAGAAAGCAAAATGATAATTTGTTTAACTATCGTAACTTAGAGTCACAGATATGAAAGCAAACACTATAGTGTGTACCTTTAAAATTATGAAAACAAATAAATGTAAAAAAACTGTTAAGGAATTATTCCGCATTAAAAAATTAGTTTATAAATTATATCCAAATATTTATAAGATTAAGACTCTTCTCATTGACAATTATTTTTAAGATGAAATTTCACACCATATCTAATATATTAATGATGAGAGTCAAAAATAATAATAAAGTCTGGCATTATTATAAACTAAGATCTTCAAGTACAATCATTAGCTACCTTTTTGTGTTGGGTGTCCAATGAAAATATAGAAATATAATCTTAGACGATAATTAGACGATTTATGATCTTGATTCAACATGATATTAAAATTTGAGATCTTGACTTCGACTTCGTATCAAATTGTTACTCTTAAAAATTATTTTTATGTGATAATGAAGTATTGCTTTGATAAAGCGATATAATAAATTTGTTGGATTTTAATATAATAACATAATAATGAAGACTATTTACTCAAATTGTGAGCTACCATTAGTAGAGTAAGATAGGCCACATGGGTTTGATAAAAATTTTGAACATTTAAAGTGCTTTCTTTATACAAATTAAAAATATAAAGAAGTTTTTGTTGTTAAAATCTTATCTGTTCAATGTAACAAAGACAAGACATTGGAAAGAAGAGCTCATTAAAGACCAAGGTAAAGAAACTCTTTAATCATCATGTGGTTAAACTTTGCTAAAAGTAGGCACAAAAATACACTATCAAAATCAGAGAGAGATTGAATGGATATTGTTAATAGTATATTAAACAGTTAAAGTATACTCTTTTCTCTTTGAGAATTTTGATAAATGAGTGGTAATTTAATTAATTAATTAATTATATGTATACTTAATACACCTCCCTACCTTTTTACTCGTTCATTTGGAAAGAATCCAAACGATTTCAAGAAGACAAAGAAATTTAAGAAACGTTTCAAGAAATTCTTTCAATTAGAACATAAGCATGGTCTTCGACCGGCAGCCCAGCAGTTGAGGCATGATTCCTTCGAAGTATCCTAGAACCCAGAACAAGCAAGCCTAGTGGAGTAGTATATCTTATACGTGTAGAGAGCTATGATTAGTCGATTATCCAAAAAAAATTTAGAACAAAAGCATGAACAACTCAAACGCTTAAAAAAGGCAAAGGAAGTCCAAACCTTGTCAAGAATAAATATCCATTGAGATATTATTTCAATTTCATTAGATATAGTATTTGAATATTAATAGAGATTTAAGATATTGGTTAGATATTATCTAAAATTTGTTAAGAAATATTTTAAAGTTGATGAAATACTAGAAAACTTCCGTTTTTTTCACAATTTATCATCATATCAAGAGTGATAATATCATACTCGTATTGAATATTTTTTGGATTTATGAACTTTTCAAGGATTAAATTGCTTCTTTTTTTTAGTGCAATTAAATTGCAGAGTTACAACTATACTAAACATAGAATTTGTCGTCTCGAATTTTTGCATATGTGCTTTTTCTCTCATATAACGACAAGGCTTAGGCAATTAGTACAGAAATTTGGTGCTAAGTGTAATGGTCAAATGGTTTCAAAAGAAGAAGAACAACAACTTTGTTATCCAATATTGAAAATGAAAATGGGTTCACTTTTTAAAAAAATTCTCCCCTTCTCTTCCCTTCCATTAATGAATATGCCAGCATTTGTAAAAGCTCTTTATACTAAAGTTTTTTTTTTTTACCTTTTTCTTTATCGACACACCAAATCACATTATGGAAAAATGTATCTTTGTAGAGGTTATATTAAAAATGCATGCATCGATGAGGTTCCCTTTAAATTTTTGAAAGGCAAGAGGAAAGTTACTTTACTACATAACCCAACTTAATTGGCTGCACCATAGTTTACTTTTTAGTTTTACCATTAAAGACATGTTTGGCTACGGCGAGAAGGAAAGAGAAGAAAAAAAAAAGAATAAATTAATGATTAACGACATATAACTAAGTGGGTCAAACGGTGAGAATGAATCACTTCTCTTTCCTTCACGTCTCTTACCACCCATCAAACATGTCATAAAAATGTGTTTACATTTGGTAAAAAGAAGAGTGAAGTAGCAATCAATTATTGTTTTGAGGATTGACATTAATTTTGTTTATGGTGATTAATTACTAAAATTAGAGATTATGTTAATAGTTATTGAGTAATTAACTATTCGAGGATCGTTGTTAATAGTGGCTGAATGGTAAGTTTGATATAAAGTTTGTTGGAAGGTTTGAGAAAAATATGAATGGTTAAAACTAATTTAAAATCAAGGGGTTCAAGAAGTGTAGTTGATATTTTAGAACAAAATTGGATCATTATGTTTGATATTTTAGAAAAATGAAATATATTGATTCAGTTCTGGTTCTTGATGGAAAAACTAATTTAAAATCGAACAGAATCAAATATGTTTTAATGCATACAAAAGTCTTTGAAAGGTTACAGTGATCGGTTCTAAAGACATATTTTTCCTTTCAGATTCTAAGTTCGAGACTAACTGAGACACTAACTTGTAGATATATCCCGTGTCTTTATTTCTTCGATACATCCGAATTTTAGAGGAGCATCTAAGTTCCTGTGTCATAAAAAAGATGTAAAAATATTTTTTTTAGCTTAAAAAAAAATTGGAATAGCTAAATAAGTTCAACTAAATCTTAAAGTCAAATAATCTGTTTAAGATGTGACCAAAAAAATAAAATAGAGAGAGAAAGAAGGTGAAAATGAAGAAGATGGTGGAATTTATTTATTTTATTGTTATTTATTTGACAGGTCATCTAAAACCCTAGTAGGATTTATTTTACTTTGCTTCAAGACTATTTTTTGATCTCTATCAAAAAAAAACCCTATTTTTTAGCCTTTTGCAAAATTTGTAGATAAAATTTATAAATTTTAGGGACCAACACAGAAAGGATAGTCTAGAAATTAAAAGAGTATTCTAACCTAATAAATATAACTCCTCTGATGACACCAACAACTAAGGACTGACGGATTTCTTTTGTTTTATAATCAAATTATTGCGGTGCTAATAATTTATAATCAAATTCATGATTTTTCTTTCAAAAAAAAGAAACAAATATTAGTGACGGTGGATTGTCCAAATAATGACAATTGTGAAGTGAAGATGAATCAACAATTTTTTATGATTTGAAAGAGTTTTGCCTCACTACAAAGTCTCGGACTCTAGAGACAACAAGTGAAGATGTGAAAAATGAGTGAACAATAGTACTTTTATAAAGGGATGTTTCAAAATCAGACAAAACAATAGCACAAATGCTAAAACTATACAAATCTTGGCTCTCACTCACTTGCCTACAAATTAACTCTAAAACTACATGGTTTTGGACTGCAATAGACGGAAACTACATTTGGACTCACTTAAGCTTAGATTTTGATGAGCTTTGAAGTGGCTTTGCGATTGTTCGAGCAGGGGATCTTCTAACTAACTTCTTCAAATTATACTTAACCGATGAGAAAGCGCAGATCAAGGCAAGAACCATTGTAGGATAGACATAAACAGCTGTGGCAGGTTCTGTGTTAACAGGTTTTCCAAGGATTCCTTCCTTAACAAGACCCCAAATAACCAAGAGACTTCCAAACATGCTCATTCTCCCCGGCTTTAAAAGACCCACAAGGGCACCGGCCACTGAAAAATAGCTTCCCGCAAGAACCTGGGTAGAAATATAAGTCATTTCGATACCAACTGAAATTACTAGTATTGATTGACAAATTGACGTGGAAGATTAGAGAGTCCTCTCTGAAGAAAAATATCAGAAGTTCCAAAGGTGTGCTTTTTAAGAGCAATAGTGGATTACTTCTTATTCATACAAACGATTTTAAAGTTTTCTAGACAAAAAACACAATAAATTTCCTATATACAGCATGTACGTAAAATGCAAAGAAAATCCTTGGTCGGATGGAATATTTTAAGAAGACTGGAATGCGAAATAAAATAACTGGAAGTAGCCTCGATTAAGAAGAATCTCTCCATGATCTTTGATAGGAAAACGAAAACCTAAGGCCGAGTTTGATAACCATTTCGTTTTTTGTTTTTGGTTTAAGAAATTTAAGCCTACAAACTACTACTCGAACACATATTTATATGACTTTGATGCCTACATCTTACTTGTATTTTAAAAACAAAACCAGAATTTGAAAACTAAAAAAAATAGCTTCCAAATATTTTTTTTTTTGAATTATGAAATTTGGTTAGAATTCATAAACTTACTTAAAAAAAAAAAAAAAAAGAGACATATGTAAAGAATTAAGGTAAATATAAGCTTCAATTTTAAAAACCAAAAACAAAAAACAAAATAGTTATCAAACAAGGCCTAACCAGTTTTTGAAATTTAAGCCTACAATTACTACTCCAACATATAATTTTCATGACTTTGATGCTTACATCTCACTTGTATTCTAACAACAAAACAAAAATTTGAAAGTTCAAAAAATTAGCTTCCAAATATTTGGTTTGGTTTATAAAATTTGATTAAGATTCATATACTTATTAAAGAAAAGATGAGACATAGGTAGAGAATTGAGGTAAATATAAGCTTAAATTTTAAAAACAAAAAACGAAAAAATAAAGTGGTTATCAAACTGGGCCTAAAAATCTAGTTTTTTCAAGTACTAAAGGTGATGGTACCGATATTTTCAAATAGAAGCTAGGATACAAGGTAGATCACTTCCATTTGCAATAGATTCAAAAAAAGAGATCCTCATAGACCCCAGAAGTTATCATGTAGAGAATAAAGCGGTTAACATGAATGTAAGGAATGGAACCTCACGACACTTTTTCGGCTGAAGTCTTGGTGCTGATAGGAAATTCTCAAGCTATCACAATGTCATCGTGGGAATAAATAAACATTTTATTAGTGTGGGGTCGTTAATCACGGTGTCAGAAGTTGATCACCAGCTATAAAAAGATAGAGAAGGTATTCTCGGAAATTTAGGAAGCCAAGAGAAACAAAATTTAATTTACGTCAATGACTAAATGCATTCTAAGTTTTTTTTTTCAAGCAAGTAAAACAAATTTGCAGGATCTCTGAGTAAGCGTGTCACAAGTCAAGAGTTGACTCCAAGACTCGACCATTTAAGCAAGACACAAATCACGTATTGACTGGTAGCTACCAGTGGTGAAGTGTGTAATCATGAGAGTGAAAGAGGATCTACTTAACGTTTATCGTGGATGTAAGCAGTGGAACCAAAAGTAACTAGTTAGTTGGAATGACTAGAGGGGTATGCAATAAGAGAACATAAAAAAGATAAACAATAAATAGGAACTTATTGGGTAAGATCTTGGTGTGTTCAAGAAGGGTAGGGAGCTCTTAAATCCTCCTTCAGCCACGTGCTTCTCTATGTGAACAAGTAAGGAGTTTTATCGGTTTCCCAAATGGTTTTCAAAAGGAATGTCCAGGAAGTGAGTTTTGTTAGGTAACCACGTTGAGAAAGCTTGAAATCGATAATAATTTTTCTGACAAAAACAAGGGCCTGAATTCAAGATAGTACAGAACCATACAAATAGATCGAAATCTTACGAATCAAATTGAAAAATAAAAAAGAAGGTTAAGCAATAGAACCTCTAAGCGTTGAAGATCAGTCACAGCAGAGGCTTCCTTCCCATTGGTCAAGTTATAGATGTCTAACAAGTTACTCCAGCTAGGAACTTTCAAGTTCTTGACAAGGCCATTCACGACTGCTCCAGGATAGAGAAGTGCCTTAACTACGGGTGCAGGAAAGACTTCACTTGCAATCAGCTGCGATGAAGTCACGTGCAAAGGAGATGTACACATGCCAGATCTACATGGGACCCTGAGAAGACATATTTTAATTATGTCATGAGCATATCCAGCATACATCAAAGGCAACATATATTTTCGGCTTGCAGAAAAGAAATGTCATAAAGTCAAGTCAAGAGTGTAGGACGATGTAAAGAATATATAGTTATTTACTGATAAAGCAAAGAGTAAATAAAGCAAGAACTTCATTGCCTTCCATTTCTTTATTTCTCATAAAAACTTATTGCTAGATTACATACACATATTTCAGCAAGCAATTATCTGGGTTGACCAGTGGTCAAGAGGGACTTGAGTAACATAAAAAAAAATTTGTAAATTCAATTCATGGTGACAATCTACCTAGGAATTAATTTTTCAAGGGTTTTCTTGACAACCAAATGTTGTAAGGGCAGTTTATCTTGCGAGAATTGTCAAAGTACACATAATCTAGCTCGAATACTAAGGAGAAAGAAAGAAACAAGTTTCCTTTCCATATCGTCAATTTATGGAGGGAGAAGACGTGAGACAAAAGTGATGCCAAGAGTTGAAAGAATCAACAAGCATTTGATGCAAGGATAGTGGAACATATAAAACGGAAGGCAAATACTATGTATAATTATAACGAGATCCATTATTCTTTCATGAGGAAAAGTCGTGAATTCTCAAGCAGAGAAGAATTCTCAAGAAAGTGATTTAAACCCTAATTTCCTACTGTAATGTAACATCACGTTCTTCAATCTTTACAATTCGTTTTTTTCTGAGAATCAGACATTCATAAATATACAAAGTCACGTGAATAGGACGGAAGTTCGACAGCAACCAAAAAGATAGGGCACATATGACAACACATATAACTAAAGAGAAATCAGCGTAGTGATAGTTATCAGCCATGACTCTGACATAATCTCGAAAATGATAATGCTAACCGCAAGAGAACATAACGAACGACTACCACTGCTAATATTGAAGAAACTAAATTTTACCAACTTTGAGAGTACAAAAACAAGGTGAAGAAACTGAAAATAGACCTGAAGAGAGGGATCTGAAGTATGATAAGGAAGAAATAAATGCGAGAAGCAACTGATGAAACATTTCTAATCCAACCTTTCGATGATGATGATGACGACGACGGCGTGGAGATAGCCATTGCGGACAACTTCGAGGGAAAAAAGGTCGGAAGAGAGAGGAATATGGAAGAAAAGGATCACTTTCGTGTTGTCAAACGGCGGGAGTTTCAAAGGCCGAATCGGAAACAGCGGTGAGAGAATGTTGAATGGGCTGGGCCTCAGCGTCGAGCTTACGGCACATTCTTGTCAATGGGCTCAGGCCCAATTAAGGGGATAATTTTCAGGGATAACCAGAGATCGCTATTTTTGAAGAAAAAATAATAATAAACATTATTTTGTATCCAGAAGTCAGATTTACTCTACAGAATTCATTGCCAAATTTTAATAAACATACTATCTTGTACTCTACTCTAACAATAGAAGGCCGGTATATGTCAATTGGGTAGCCCATCTTTTTCAATTGAAATCTAAATGACATTATTTCAACCTTTAAATTCATCTTCCTTTTCAGTTTAAGATCAAATAGTAGCGCCAAAAGCCAACTTGAACATTATTCAATTCATGAATGTACTATATCTTCAACAAAAATGTGGAAATTTTGAATTTACAAAAATTAATTTTCTATAGACTATTTGATTGAGATTTTATGAATTTTTCTTTTTTTTTTTTTTTTACACCAATTGGGGGTGAGGGATTCGAACCTGAGACCTCATAGTCTTTCGGTGTTCACTAATACCGTTGAGCTACAGCTCTTTTGGCAAGTTATTTTGAATATATAGTAATTGTTCGTTTGGTTCACGGTTTTGGTATAGTGTTTAGATAAAAATATTATTACTTTTTGTTTGGATGAAGATCGTTTATGGAGAAGTTATGACAAATGTTTATTGTTTTTCGAATTATGTGACATTTATGAATATATTTAAATAACAAATAATATATTTTTGTTAAATTTTTTTACTATTTTAAATTTCAAATTATTATTCACGTTCAAGATTTTTTTGCTTTTTTCTTTTTTTTTTTTTGTTAAAAAACTAAATAAAAGAAAATATAAATTAATAAATATTTTAAAATAATTGAAAATAAAAATATATTAATTTCATTTGAATTTATTTTATAAAATACATTTTATAAAAAACACAGAAAACAGGCGTTTGTGGAGCGTTTGCAAAACCTTGAAAAATACAGTTTCTACGGTTTTCTTGATATTCAAATCTTACAAGGTTATATGTCATGTTTGGCTTATCTTTTGACTTTCGTTACACTATAAATAAGGTGTTTTATCATCTTTTGTAGCGGGGAGAAAAATCTTTTTCAAATAAATATAAATAGTTTTTTATGCTTTTTTTTTTTTTTACCCAAATTCTATCTTTTCATAACTATAAACATAATACATTTTACATAACCATTTGATTGGCTTTCAGTGATTTCTATAAGAACTTTACACACACACAAAATACTCATATGGTCTAATTCAATAAGTTACTATGCAGTGGTTTGATAGTAAGAGTATTTTGACAAACTAAAAGATGATAAATTAATTTTTCTATCTAACTAAAAATTAATTTTCTATTTTTTGTTATATTCAAATGTTGCAGTGTTAAACGATATTTCATACTAGAATAATTGATATGTACGTAAATTGTTGAAAATATTGCAAAAATCATTATCTTGTTTCATATGAAAAATATACGAGTTATATATATATTTCCTTCATCACTAATAAATTTTGAGACGAAAACTTATGCTATTTAATAAACGTGACAATGTGATTCTCTTTATCCATGAAATCCAAATTCTCGATAGTTCACTGGCTTCTTCCGACCTCGTTCGTATTTCTTTGTTGTCATGGTACGAGTTTCTACATATCTAAATCTTGCATGTTGAAGAAGACATTCAGCACAACACTGTTGAATTTATAATGAATATTAAAATTGACTATTAAGAATGCAAGAGGTGAATAATGTGGCCGTATTATTCATCAAATTGTCCTTTAAATACAAATCCTCCCGACATCGAATAGTAAGTTAACTAATCTAGATATTAACGAAAACTAACTAGCCAATAAAAGTTCACAAAATAAAAGATGCAAAAGGCTAATATAACAGCACATAACAAACCTATACAATCCAATAAATTAATCATTTGATATCTCTCCTGAACTGAAATACGTTTATTGAATAGTCGTGGTATTGGCAACAGTAATTTTGTGAACATGTTCACAAGCAGAAAGGTAAAGTGAATAGGAAAAAGTTCTGATATATCTTTCTATTCAATTCGTTCTCACACAAAATGACAGTCAGGCTCAATATGCTTCGTGTGAGCTCACGAAAAATTAAATCTATAGTAATAGTTGTGTGGTTATTGAAACAGACAAAAGATAATGTCAGAGACGTAAGTTTAAGATCTTGAAGTATGTAGCACAACCAAGAAACCGTAGCCAATGCACGATAGTCGGCGACAATAGCTAGCCTTCTCGGCTTCCATGAAAGCAATGAATCTCGAATAAATATTCAAATCATGTTATGGGCTTACGAGTGTCCGAACAAACTCCCCAAGGACAAATATTTGCAAACATTACTTATGTTAGCTCAAAACAAAATATGGATCACATGTGAATACAAGAAGCTCCTCCAATATCATATCAAGTGAAGAGCGTGCTTGTATTATTCATCAAACTGTCCTTTATATGCAAGGCTATTAACAACCTACCTAACCAATATAACCGTTCATAAATAAATTGTACAAAAAGCTAATGTAGGAGCATAGAGCAGGCATATACGATCCAACACATTAATCATTCGCCGACTGTATTTATAAAATTTTTTTTATTAAGTTCAAGAAAACAAAATTATAGCGCATAGAGTCTTATCCAAATAATCTATTATTTACTATTTCTCTTAATTAATTATTCTAAATAATTTTTCATTTCTAATTACTTAAAATAACATTTCAAACAATTATTCATTTAAACATTCGTAAAAGCTTTTACTATCTTCTCTGATACATTTCAGAATCTCTACTAAATGTATAAGGATATACTAATTAATATATTTCAAATGACCAACAAAAATAAAACAATAACTTTGTGTGAAAATATATATTTTTGAATAGATGTATATATTTGAAAAAAAAAAATTGAAGCAGAATAATTAACCTTTTTTTTTTTAGGGGAAATAATTAATCAATATAAGAGTAATTTCATGATGTATTTCAATCCCACACATCTATCTTAAACCAACAATTCCGTAACGCAAGTTGGCTTTTATAAAGAGTACGAGATCCTTCTGGCAATCCCAGCAGATGGAGTTGGAGTCGTGGTCCCAACTCCAGACCCCACTCCCAACTTCCAATCTTGGCCGTCTGATTCCAGATCCCATCTAGCGGTCTAAAATTTTACACGATTCCGTCAATAACACCTTTGATTTCCCCAGCTTCTCATGGCCAAGACACATCCACGTTCGCATCTTTCAAACCGTTCGATCAAAAATATTTTAACGGCCTGAATTCCTCTGTCCTTGCTTTCCCTGTTAATTTTCAGAGTGGAGCTATAAGATCCCGCTCTTTCTATTCACACTCTCTCTCCTCTAGAAAATATCTGAAAAAAAATTTAAAGAAAAGAAAAGGGAATTTGTCTAGCTGGGTCTCTGTTCGTTCCGAAGGCATTTTGTTGACGAAGAAATGCAGGAGCAGGCGACGAGTTCAGCTGCTGCTAGTTCTTTACCTTCGAGCAGTGAAAGATCTTCCAGCTCTGCTCTTAATCTCGAAGTTAAAGAAGGTAATCTAATTGTGTCTATTCTTTGTTTCTCTGATCGTGCTCGTTTCTTACTTATTTTTTTCATTATTATTACTGTTTTGTGTATTTATTTTGAGATTTTCTGATTTTGGTGTGAAATGGGTGTTTGGTGAGACTGAATTGGGTGAGAAATTTAGGTATGGAGAGCGATGAGGAGATCCGGAGAGTGCCGGAGATAGGCGGCGATTCAGCCGGAACATCGGCCTCCGGTAGGGATACCGGTTCGATAGCCGGTCCGGACCGGGTTCAGGTTTCTCGGGAGGGTCAAAGGAAGAGAGGGAGAAGTCCGGCTGACAAAGAAAGCAAGAGACTGAAGAGGTTAGCTCAAAACGCGTGTCGTTTTGACGTTTCGTTTGAATCGAATTAACTAACACTAATTATTACCTAATGCAATATTAGCGTAAATTTTATGCTCACTTGTACACCACTTCCGATATCACGGACGGTTAATCTGATTGGAGATGATAAAATTATTAGACAAAATGTATTGTTGAACCCTAATTCACGTGCTTAATCAAATTTGATTAAATTAAACATAGATTGCTGAGGAATAGAGTATCGGCACAGCAAGCGAGGGAGAGAAAAAAGGCGTATCTAAATGACTTAGAGATAAGAGTGAAGGATTTAGAGAAGAAGAACTCGGAACTTGAAGAAAGACTTTCCACTTTACAGAATGAGAACCAAATGCTAAGACAGGTAAGTTTCATTTTAATTTTATTCAGTCATTTTTTTTTGTTTTATTATGATTAATATTATTTTAAAGTTGGGTTCGGGTCTCAATCAACTAAAAGTAGGATGAACGATGGGCTTTGTATGACGATGGGCCCATATGATGGCCCATATTAAGGAATATTGAATTATGTTCTTATGAATACGTAACGTTTTGATTGGAAATTGTAGATATTGAAGAACACAACGGCAAGCAGGAGAAGTGGGGAATGAGAAACGTAATGAAGAAGTGAAGGTTGAGTAGGAAAGTATCATGTTACAGGAGGTGTTCAATTATTATAACTTAACTGCCAAGTTTGGTAATTTATCCTTCCACTTTTCTTTCTCGTGGGTTCTTTCCTTTCTATTTTGGCTGTTCAACCTCATTTTTTTAGGTTTTTTATATATATATAAAAAGAAGTAGCTAAATTATTTAATTACTAATACATAAGGTCATTGGAACCTCTCAATTCATTATTTATATCAATTCAGTTTTGTTCATGTTTACATTCTGAAGTAGATTTTAATTATGTTCCTGATATTAACTTCAAATAATATGTTCTTAGAATATCATCTACAAGATATTATCTGAAATTTCACTCCAAAACCAAACTAATTGGCAGGAAGTGTGCAAGTCAAAAAAATATTGGTAATAAGAGAGTTAGTTTGGGGGTAAATAACTACTGGTTTGAAGATGGAAAAGTGGTGGTTACATAATTAATTATTTGTTTGGGGATTGATATTAGTAGTAGTTGAGTGCTATGTTCGATGTAAAGTTTGATGGAGTAGTTCGATAGATTTTTTTTTATTTTTTTTTTCGTACAAGTCGGGAGAAGGAGATAACCTAACCTACATTGAAGACACTACAAGAACTTATGCAATTGCATAACTAGTGTCAGTTGAATTACACTCTTTTTGACTTTGATAGAGGATTGCTATCAAATCCTAATTAGAGCTTCTTAGTAATAGTGGTTTATTACTCATTTTTACCAAAAACAAGCAGCAAGAAATACTTAATTTACTACGTTCTCATTAATGATGTAACGAATTTGTTACAATTTTTAAATTTTGTTCAAGAAAATTAGAAGAAGTAATTTAATTAGAAAGAACAATTATTGTTTGATGGCTTTTACCCTACATAAAAGTTCAACTTACACGACGTGGTCATGTAAAGTAGAAACTTCCATTGCTTTACTCGTAAAGCCCTGCTGTGTTCAGTTCCTGGGACAGTCTGTTACTTGAAGGGGTTTTTTTATTGATGAATTAGACCTATGGATTCGTCCATGGAACTTGTTCAAACCTGTAATAATTTTCAAAGCAATCAGAATAACCGCCAGACATGCAGGTTGTTTGACTACAATGAGAAGAAATAAAGGTGGTAAGATATACTTCTCATTCATTTTTCACTTCATAAAACATGCACTAGAAAGTTTGCATCACACTTGTTAATGACTGTTGACAACACTGTTATTACATGTATTCACTC
>JBBMEG010000015.1:6528784-6585910 GCA_037832605.1 Cyclanthera cordifolia | reverse complement strand
TTTAAGGATATGAAATATTTATTTGATAATTGAGTGATTCAACTCGGCCATTAACCATTTCAGTACCTCTAAGTTGTTCTTAATTGGAAGGATTGAAGCAGTCAATGGTAACTGTCCTACTCCTCAATAACAGCCATACTAACTCCTTGATTTTTCTTTTCAACTTAATAAAAAAAAAACTAAAGTCAAACTCTGCTAGCTGCCTTGCCTCGGTGATTTTATCAAAACTCTCCCTTTACATTTATTGTTAATTAAGTTTCTAATTAAACTCAATTTATTCCTTTGCATTGAATTGAATTAATCAATCAACTCTTTGTTTAATAGTAAGTCTCCATAGCTAAACAATTGACCCCAAAATTTCAAATACACAGCGGGACTTGTAACTCCTTCAAACGATGTCGTTTCACACTCTTTACATTCAGACAGAGATCCAAAAAGTTTGGGATCTGGCCTCGAACCTCGTAAATATTGATTTAACTTGATGTTTTTTTAATATATATATTTATTTATTTATTTTGTTACTATTTTATAATGCAAAGTTTTAATTATGTAGTTAATTATTAACAAAATTATTTAAATATATAATTTTACCTATATATATATATATATATATATTTATTTTTATTTTTTTTGGTGTAAACAGATACATAAAATCATTTAAGAAAAATGAGAAAGAATTTGAATCCAGAAACATAAATGTGAAAGCAATTATAGTATTGATGAATTATTAATTAAAAATAAAACTGAGCGTATTCCTTGCCTTCAATGGTTGACAATTGTGGGAGAGAGAAAAATAAATAACTGCTTGTGAATTTTTATTTTAATTTCAAATACTCATTTATAACCTATTAATATTGGATTGAAGTGGTTACTTTTTGGGCTACCATTAATTAATAAAGGAGAGCATTTGAAGAATGATTATCGTCTTTGGACCACTAAAAATCATTCATCTCATAATCACTTTTCTCTAAAATAACATTTCTCTATTCTCCTCTTAACTACTTTTTATTAGCTCACATCATATTCATTATCGCTTAATCACAAACAAAATTAATCAGTCGTTTTATCATTCTTCTCCCAATTTGCATTCCTCTCATAATCATTCACATTCATTTTGTCCAAACACACACTTAATGTCTATTACCATTTAACTAAACTATTTTAACATTTTTAAAATCCACATCTTTCAATAATTGAATTATTTTATTTAAAATTTCATACACCTTGAAATGGAGTAAAAAGAATATCCAGAATATTGATTAAAAAATGATGATTTTAAATGTTGTTTTCTATGTTGAATCAAATGCAGAGTCGTATAATAACTTTGAGATAAGTTTGATTTTTTTTTTTTTTAATAAATAAAAAAAGAAAAGAAAAATCAAATGTTTAAGTACCATCATGTCCTTTCAAGTAACTATTTTATTATAATTATTTTAAAGGAAATAGTTTATCACGTTAAGGTTTTACAAGCAATGTCAAATTATAAGAATTATTTTGGTAATTTAGCAAAAGAAAATCCACTTGCATTATTATAATTATAGTAGCTCATAATTTTATTAGCATTTTTTCAAAAGAAAAATAATAATAATTACACGTCAGAATTGTCCTCTACAAGCCAAAGTCTACTTTCACCACAATTTAATTGGATTTCTTATCCTCGACTCAACTCAATACTCCAACGACAAAAGCCAATTTTTTTATTTATTTTTTAATAATATTAAAAGAAAAACAAACAAACAAACCCTAATAACACATTAAAACCAAACTCATTAATTGAAAGATTCCACCAAAAAATTAAAAATTAAAAATTAAAAATCCCAACAAAAATTTCCAATATTAGACAGACAATAAGACCATCAAGAACAGTGTATAATCTAGACCTATCTAATAATCATGAGATTAATTTGAATTTTTTTTAATATTGTTGAATACAAAAAAAAAAAAAAAAAAAAAAAAAAAAAAAAACCCAAATGAATTTCCCTTTCATTTCTTTTTCCGTTTCTTCAACTTTTGTTTTTAAATCACATCATAAAGAAAAACAGCATACCGTAATAATACATACCCAACTGAGAAAACAAATCCATAAATAACTTTTTGTTTTCCGAAATTAACCCTGCGAATCGCCGGCGTTCTTCTCTTCCAACAATCTTCCGGCCTCTGCATCGGCCGGCGCCGACTTCTTCAACGATTCCTTCGCCTTCAACGCCTGTAACTTAGCATGATTATAATACGCAACTCCCAAAAACGCAATCCCATAACCAAACAAATTAATCGGCGTCACCGTATCCTTAATCACCGACCAAGAAAACGCAATCAATAACCAATCCTTTACAACTCCGGCGACATTCATGGTCAACGCCGACGTCTTCCCAACAAGTAAAAACACAGCCAAATTCAACGCAAAAGCACAAATCGAATTAGTCCCAAAAACCCAAAAATCAAATCGAAAATCTGAAGACTCTTTCAAAATCGGATACTCGACGAAGATCCACGGCACCAAAAGGAAGAGGAAACAACAGGGGGCGACGTAGTAGAGAGAAGTAATGGGATTAAGAGAAATCCCTTTAGAGGTGAGTAAAATCTGAATCATCACAAGTCTGGTAGCTTCAAAAGCAACAGCACCCAGTTGTAGAAAAACCCCCCAGAGATTGAACTGGGCCTCGCCGTAGGCGGCGATGGCGACGCCGAATGAGATGGAGAGCATGTTGAGGAGAGTGCGGGAATTGAAGGGCTCTTTTTTGAAGAGGAGGGCGATGGAGTAGACGGCGACGGGCATTAGGGCTTTGAGCATTTGGATGAAGGAAACAGAGAGGTAGATGTAGGCAGAGTTTGAGAGCCAGAGGGAAAAGGCGTAAAGGAAGCCGATTGGGAGAACGGATGAGATGTAGAGATCTTTCGACATGGAAACGGGTTCGACGAGTTTGAAGATTTTGATAATTGCGAAGGCTAGGGATGAACAGAAAGCCATGTGGATCATGGTTAGGGTGATTGGGAATGGCCAATTGTAGAGCTTTTTGTCCAGGATGAATTTGTTGAAGATGATTACTGAGAAGCTTAGGAAGATCCATATGGCTACGTATGCGTACGAGAGGAGGATTTTTTTTACCACGCTTTCGCTAAGAGCGCCGCCTTTCCCCATGGTCGCCGGAGATGGATGGTCGCGGCGGCGGCGGAGAACAGGGGAAGGAGGATTGGAGAGAACAGGGGATTTGGGGAGATTTGGGTGAACACTTTTTTTTGTTTTTTGTATTTTTTTTTTTCCGAAAATATGTAGGGAGATTAAATAGTGTGAGAATTGAGGTTAAATTACTTATTTGGTCATTCTTAACCGCATGTGTGTTTTTTTTTTTTTTTTTTTTATAGTTTTTGTTTTGTTTAGTTTTAGTAACACAAGGGCGGGAATTTCATCCTCTCATCTGCTCTAATTAACTAATTAAATGTTGTTATTGTTGGTAGATTATATAATAGGATTTTTTTTTTAATGAAAAATAAGAAGATAAATGAAATCAAAATTTGATTATGTTAATTTGATTCTTTATCATCTTGTTAAATTTCTTGTAGGAAAGAATTTCAAGACTAATAGGCTTGGCAACCTCAAGGAGAGCGTTGCCTAGGCCTAAGAGCGGGGGAGGCTCAAAGCAGAGTTGACTTAAGCCCTTTATATGTCTCTTTAAGCCTTCAATGCAGCCTAAATCCATTAGGTGTGACTCGGCTCGTCCAATAGCCCAATATACAATATCACATAGTCCAGATTCTTGAGATCTCCCCATATAATCTTGAGAATATCGCTCTTGATTTAGGAAATCTAATGATAACAGGAAGCTGTTACGCATGGCTATTTCTATAAGACACTAAAACATGACCAGAACATATATAAGCTCTAAGTTATCTAAAGTACACTATTGAATTCTCATTAGATTCTAATTTAGGCATCAAAGACCTCTTGAATCACACAACGCAAATGTTTAGTATTTCTGTTTGACATGTGCTCATTCTCGATACAAATTCACATATAGATATAATAGCTCTAATTTGACATCAACAATTTCATATTTTAAAAAACTACATTTAAAATTCGATAGTGTTTTTTCTTTTTCCTTTTTTTTTTTTGGACGGGAGAGAACTTTTTGGTGAAATGCTAAAGTAGCTTCTTTCAATTAAGAGTAAGTTTATATCATATGAGTCATAAAGGATAATTCAACCAATATTTTATACAAACCAGTTAAAGATTCAGGAGTTGTTTGTAGATTTTCAAACAAGTGTGTATTAAATACTTTTAAAAAAAACTACAACAAACAAAACTTAACCAAAATCATTACTTTTAAATATTAAAAATAAAATTTTATTTTAAATATTTTAACATTATTCCAAAATATTCAAATAAATGGTTATTGTGAATATTCTTAAAATTCTCCATCTAACCATCTATTAAACGGCCACACATTGTTTTGATGAAAAAAAAAAAAAAAAAAAAAAGGTAATATGACTTAAAAGTCAATAATAGAGACTAAAGGGTGAAGGCTTTTGCGTCGGGTTGGGGAAGGGGTCCCTGCTCTCTTATCATTCCAGTGGCGGCCCAAATAATTTAAGTATTTATATAATAGAAAATTAATATCTTTTTTTTGTTACTCCCACACATACATGCATTACATAATATATATGAAATTGTACGGTGAGTTTTACGCAAATGAGAACCATATATGTTAACAAAAATAACAATTCAATAGTATCGTGTATCGTTAATCAAAGAATTATTAGTTTAAATTCTCCCTGTCTTTAATTATTATTGAATTAAAAAAAAAAAAAAAGTCGAGAAGTGATATTTATCAGCACACTAATACGATATCATGATTTATAATTATTTGGTAATGAATTAGTACTTCATCGTAATTATATTATATGTTAAGAAAGCTACTTAAAAATAGAGTTAGTATTAAACGAATATAATACACATTTGATAGTTGAAGTACGTATATAAAATTGCATACAATGCATTTGAATACACTTTAATTAAAGGTTATGGTAGACAGTCTAAGCAACGTATTAGATTGGTGATTGGTCAAATGTCAAGTTTTATTTAATAAAATTAAATTAATTTAAAATGGCCTAAATTCATTGACCAGAACCAAGCTTCACTGTTAAAAGCCAAAATTGTTGGCCCCATTTATGCTATATATATATATATATATATATAATATAATATAATATAATAACTAATTAATATATATATATATACTAAACCAATATTTTCTCCACTTTTTTGTGCTCATGGCCAGCTGTCCTAATTTTTGTTCCTAATTACTTTCTTTGGATCTAACTGCTCAGTGATTTAGTTTGGATGGGTTGAATAACGGGTTCGTTTGGTTAAGCTTTTTGAGCTAACCTCAAATTTCGGGTTATGTTTTGTCGGAATGTTCAAATTAATGATTACAGTTAAAAATTTATTTTTATGTAGTTTTTAAAAGTATTTAAAATTATTATTTAGAATAAAGATTTATTTAAAATATTTAACACAAAAGGAGAAAATGAGATAAGAATTGAAAAAATTGAGTGATCTGGATCTACGAAATATTTGTTTGGATATTAGTGTTTTAGATAGAAGTTGGAAAAATCTTTTTTGAGATTTGTGTTTATGAGAAAATATGTTTATTTTATATAAAATTTGGTAACAAAAATTGATTTAAGGTTCGGAGAGGAGTTAGAGAAAGGTTATGATATACTAAAAACAAACAAAGAATTCAACCACTCTTCTTCCCCTCTCTCTAAATCCAAACACCCCTTTAGAGTAAATCGAGTTTTTTGGATTGATTTTTTTGGATAAAATATCATTTAAGAGAATAAAATTCAAAATTTAATTCATTTTTTAGTTGTTGTGCTGTCTATGTAGGGCTTGTGCTCCCCTCAATTTGTACTTTAAATAAAAAATGTGGGGCGAAAATTCTTTGAATCGACATTCATTTGATAATAATGCATGAAATTCATTTAATTCATTTTTTTTTTTAACAATAATATACAGATATATCTGCAACATGTCTAATTTATTTATAATAATTTAGAACTCCGGTGTATAAAAATACATTAAACATTTATCATGCAATGCACGTACTAAATAAATAAATGTCTTAAGAACGTGATTGCCTCTTCAAACGTGTCGGTGCTTCACAAAGCATTACTATGATAACGTATTGTTTTTGCAGTATTATAATTCAAAATTAATTTTTATGGAAAAAAAAGTAAATAAATAACTTGTGTTTCTTATGAATGTTAAGCTTAGTTATAGCGAGAACCGAAGGTAAAGAAAGAGATAAAAATTTTCCATCTTTCTAATGAACGATTCATCAACAAATAAGAGTAATAGTTTAATAACATAATTAAGTGTGTACTAATTGTAAATCAAAAGGCTAAGAATTCAAATCTCTTGATCCCAAATTGTTGTTGGATTTGAAAATATAAATAAACAAATATAATACGCACTTTTTGATCTATAAAAATTGATTTATAATTTGAGTTTTTATATTTGTTGAGATTATACTTAATATCAATGGTAAATTTTTCAAATTCCGGAATTGAATGTTTTAAATTCCAGATTTACTTAGTGACATTAATTTGTAGACACATTTCGAAAGATTCACCTGGCACATTTTTTTCAACAACGTAGTGTTTTGCTTAATGTTTAACTATAATTTTTCATGGATCAAAACTTTGAATATAATGTGTATATATATATTTTCAGAACAAGTAATACACTATTTAACTTATCTCTTAGGTTAAAATGATGGGCATAATTAACTATGAATTTAGTTTGCATTTTTTTTTTCTGATTTCTTTTGATATGATAGTTTGGGATATCACACCATTCATTTTTTAGATTGGATTGCTTTAGAACTTAACAACATTTTCGAGCCAACACGAGCTGTAGTTTAGTAGTATTAGTATAAACTGAATGACTAGTCAGTCACGAATTCAAATCTTCACTCTCATTGTTGTAAAAAAAAAAAAATAATAATAAATGGAGATTTAAACCGTCTTTGTTATTTAATTCATATATCATATAACTAATTATATATTGCATAATGGGTATATAAGACTTCTAAAAAGTGTTTGGAGATTTTCACCTGCCATAAGTATTATGAATTTGTTTTGAGATGAAATCTCACACTATAGAATTTAAATCTCAAATATATATATATATATATATATTGTGTTTATTATGGTTATTTATTATTTGGATAAATTATAAATTTGGTCCTTATGGTTTAAAGAAGTTTAGATTTTAGTCTCTTTGATTTAATATTCTAGACTTTAGTCCCTAAGGTTTGGAACAATATAGAATTTAGTCTCTATTTAATTTGGAGAAATATAAGATTTAATCTCTATAGTTTGAAAAAATAAAATTTAGTCTCTATGGTTTGATAAAACTTAAAAAGCAGTCCATGTTATTTGTAAATCATAGACATGTGTCAATGTAACTTTTGATGTATAATTGATTAATTTGGTATAAGTTTAGTGAGAAACTTCTCGGGACCGATGCTATCTAGTTTTGGCCTTGGGCATTCTATCACTTTTACATTTTTTTTTTTTTTTTTTTGGGAAAACATTATAGTTTTTACTTGGAAATACATAAATAATTTTCTGGTTACCATATTAATTTAGATTATGAACATTAATCGTTATGATAACTTTAATTTTCATTATTATTTGTTATGTTGAATTCTTAACACGATCTATTTCAATATAAAAGAACATTTGTAATAATTTAACAAATTGCGTTTGTAGTCCAACGGTTAGGATAATTGCCTTCCAAGCAATAGACCCGGGTTCGACTCCCGGCAAACGCACAATTTTAGAATCATTTTCTATATCATCTTGAGTGTAAAGCTAAATCCCTCGTGAAACTGTGTGTAAACTTTTGAGAATTTTATTTGCTTTTCAAATTAAAGAATATAAATAATTATTATGGTTAAAAGACAACTATGAACTCTATACTTCAAGACTTTCAAAAGTTTCTATACTTGAAATTTTCAAATTTAGTTCAGCTAATTTGAATAAATCAAAAAACTCATATCTATATGATTTGATTAAAAGCAAGTTTTTATCCCAAAAAAAGTGCACAACATGAAGGTGTTAGTTCAACTTGTAATGACTAATACTTCATCCTATAAATTTAAATGCCTCGTTATTTTATTTAACTATTTTTTACCCAAAATTGTTTCTTTGCAAACTTCACAAGCAAGGAGAATCATCGGAGGAAGAGAAATTATTTGTATTTGAAAGGGCTTTTGTTCCTGCTCAAAGAAGAAAGAAGTCTAAAGAAAAAAAATTCAAAAGAACCATACTAGTTTATAAATTCAATACGAGATTGAAAATAGTAGATATTATTCGCCATGTCATGTTCAACCAAAGCGCAAATATAAACAAAAAGTAGTTACAAACAAATGAAAAATTAAAAAGCCATGAATTTCCAATACAAAAAAAAAACCATTGATTTCTTACTAACGAGTGCACTTAATGTTTGAAGCCTTATAAAGTTGAAGCTAAATGGTGCGAGACATAACCTAGTTTGGAGAATTTTAAGCAATCAGTTTCACTTTCTTCATTTAGAAAAGTACATATTATCAAACAAACCGATTAGTAGAGCAGTCATCAAAAATCAATTATTGAAGTCCACGTTATTATAATTATTTGTTATTAAACTGAAGTATACCTTGCTATCAAAAGTGAAGAAAAACAATAAACAACGCTGTATATAAAAGCACCTTGGATGATGGAAGTTGGAATTAATAGGCTGTGTTATAAATCTATACCCTCCATTTTCTTTTTCAATAAAATACATCCCTTGACACTGAAAACCTAATATTCGATCATTTCTGAGCTCCAAACTTTATTAGTTTGCTAATCAATGTTCACATTACCAGCTCAAAATAATTCAAGTTGTATCATTTACTTATATAAGAACCAATGTCAAATGTTCAAAACGTTAAAACACAGTCAACAATGTTCTGAAATATTGCACCGAAGATCAAAGCAAAAATTCAATTTTATATGCAAAATAAATAAATTAATAAAAACAATCCATATTTGTACGGAAAAAAGACTAAATGAAGCAACCATGAGGCATTACTTCAGTTAGAATACGGCAAAATACTATAGAGTTTCATATGCACTCAATAATATAAAACTCTACTTCTAAAGGTTATAACAAGTAATTTCATAAATCAATTGGCCTCAAATTCACAGTAAGAACGAAAATATAACTAAGCTCAACAATCAATAAGCATCAGTTTAAAAAGATGAACACTAACAGAACTTATAGAATCAAAGTACAAAGGCTAAAAATACAAGTTCCTAACAGAAATTGAATGCATTTGAATCATCTCATTCCCAAAACTCGATGTACTTCTGTTTCGGCGTATTAGAACTCTAGACAAATCCACATCAAAATTACTTGCATTAGGTACTATGGTACTAGTCAAATCAGTTGACAACGAAACCGATAAAAACACTACCGATAGTCTTAGCATAATAGTTAATCATGCAGAGGAAGAGGTATCTAAAGTATTACACTTTGAGCATTCGGTGATTCTGAATAAAATGTATAAATAGACTTACCCTGCAAGAGAGCCCAAGCAATTAAAAGTACAATAAAACTCCAATGGCAGTGGATACCACCACATTTAGAGCATCCATAACCCTCGCAACAAAAGGCTAGCGCAGTGGGGCTTCCATCCATTTTTAGTCCGAATCCAAATCAAAAGACAATGCAATGTCAACCACCCTGCCGCCACCCCAGGTAGCCGATATTCTGTTCTGAAGATCTCTATATCTATGACGGCACTGCAACCAATAAATTCAATATATTGACATCTAACTCATGAATAACATATATGTGGATGCTGCACACTAGAAATTATTATGTATCTGTAATGTTGATTAAAAACATACACTGCATAATAAAATTCTTGACGACCTGAATTAATAAAGATGAAGCATAAAAAAGCAGATGTTGCTTTCAGGAATTACTAAATGCCAGACGATAAATACACCTCAGCAGACAACAAACAAAAACAAATACCGAATGACAAACGCAAAGTCAATATGTTTCCTTCGACCATAAATTCTGATTTAACATTTTAAAACAGCTTCGACTAATTGACAGACAACGAAGTCATAAAAATATACGAGAATATGATTACCCATTAAAACAAAATCACATCTAAATGAGCAACAAAATAGCCCCAGAAAGGCCCGTGAGAATTCATTTAAGATGGAGTAATTAAGTAAAAAAGGAAAGCTAAATTATGATAATCAAATAGTATCAACTAACGGTTGAAACAGAAACTAGTGTTTACAAAAGAAAATTATCGCATCTAGAAAACATACTGTATGTGGATGTATCAATATTCTCTGGAAGCTCCTTGATATCCACTTCAAACCTTTCTTGAACCTGCAAAACAACCAAGACTAAGAAAAAGCATCTAATGGTCACGCAAAAATACCAATCAGAAATTGCATACATTGTTGAGAACATCAGAATCAGCTGCAGATGATACAAAAGTAATAGCAAGCCCTTTTGTGCCAAATCTGCCAGCTCTGCCAACCTGTAAGATAATTTGTAGGAATACTAGTTATGAACAATCAGCCAAATGTAGATGGAACAATGCGAATCAAAACAAGTGTAGGAATGATCCACTTTACCCTGTGAAGATAAGTATCTGCAGAATCTGGCATGTCATAATTGATGACAATGTTTACACGTTCAATGTCAATCCCTCGACCTACCAAATCTGTAGCCACAAGAATCCGCTTGTGTCCTTCCTTAAAACCCTTGTATCGAGTCAACCTGGAACATCATCTTTCCACGTTAGTTATTGTTCTCAGAGAAAGATCAACCACCTTCAAAATTAAATAAAAAATGAGATAATTCGCAACTTCTTACTAAATAACATGAACAAAGAACATCTCCAAGGATAAATAGATACTGTAGCAACTGTACCATAGTTAATCTCATACGTAGATCAAAGTCTAGCATATCATTCCCCAGCAAACCAAATTTAATAAAGAAAAACTGAATCGCTGATGCACAGTTGAATATGGGAATTATGAGCCTGGAAAAACAATGTCAGACTTACCTCTCTTCCTGAGACATGCCGGAGTGGATGCATATGGAGGGAAAATTACACTCCACCAACAACTTATCCAGCTCAGCTGCCCTGCTAACACTTTTGACAAAAATAACCACTTGATTGAAGTCCAACGCATCAAGGAGGTCGTTCAACTTTCGGTTCTTCTCCATCTCGCTCAATTTGATGTAGTGCTGACATTACAGAACAAATGTTAAGAAAAAAACAAAACCACAATCCCACAACTAACATGATGTCAATAACCATGTACCTGGACAAGACCATGTAACGTCAACTTAGCCTCATCGTCTACATATATTTCCATAGGCTGAAAGAAACAAACGTCACAATAAATCATAATACTTCCTCAAAATGAACGAAATGAAAGGGCATGTTCATCCCATGAATATAGATTTAATCCAACTGTTCTGCCACCCTTCACGATACTTCTATAGTCACCACAAAATACCACAGACGCAGACTATTACTCTAATGCACAAAACTCAGATAGAACACATTTCATTGTCCCCTAACTTGGTTTTTCCTAACCAGACAGTTGGATGTTAGAACCAGAACCTTCGGAATCACAAACACTTTGATTTCAACAAAGTATCCGTGTCGGACATGTATCCAATACTCTCGGACATTCTTCAGACACACGTCCAACACTCAAAATTTCGTGTCGTCTTATATTATTATTATTAATTATTTTGGATACTTCACAGACACGCCATGAAAGGTTTATTTGTTTTAAGAGATCAATGACATGACAACCAGATAAGTTTGAGGGATTTTAGTAGGCATTTAAAGAATAGTGAGATTATGTTTCTAGTTGGATTTAAATGGACACATAACTATATGGGTTAAATTCGACTGCTAGTAAATTTTTCATGTTTATATTTACTTAAATTATTTTAGATATTCGTGACCGGGCCAACTTGCGCGCACCTCGACTAATGTCACGGGGCATACCGCTTGACCCTACAACATTCGGATGTCAAGGAAACCCGTAAGAAATTAATTCCTAGGTAGGTGGCCACCATGAATTGAACTCGTTACTTTAAGCACCCGAAGGCTCTTCTTAACCACTAGGCAACACATGATGGTTCGTATTTACTTTAATTATTTTACATAGTTGTAAAAACAAATATATTTTGGATGTGATCTTTAAATAGTATATCATAAAAAGTAAAAATAAATAACATGACCCTTTCATATTCGTGTCCTGCATTTATTTTTAAAATAACGGCATGTCTTTGTGTCTTTATCTCGTGTCCATGTTTGTGCTTCTTAACCATAACCCACTAAAAGTATAACATGTGACACACAAGAAAAAAGGGAATGAAAAAACAAGTGACGTTAACCACAAAATATTTCAGAGCTCTAGAAAACAGTATTACTAACTAATATCCCTCCTACAGTAAATCCCCGAACAAGCTGTAGGTGATGGCAAATAATAGATAGAACTTAAACACAACCCTGATCTTGAACAAGTAGGAAACCCAGCTGTAAAAACCCCAATTTGGAAAATTCTAGGACAGAAATTAATAGCACAGAGATAACAAAATTCAAGGTTAACTAACTGTGGGACCTTACATCTTGCATAAACTTCTTGCAAACTGGGCGGATTTCTTTGCTGAGTGTTGCAGAAAACATCATAACTTGTTTGTCATGAGGCGTCATTTTGAAGATTTCCTGTACATCTCTCCTCATATCTGCAGTGCACATGTAGAGAGCATAATAAGGAAAGATCCCAGTGCCAGATTATACGTGTATGAAATTGTAACCAATGACACATAAAAGCATAAGCCCCAAGGCAAAGGAAAAAGTTAACAAAATTCAAAGAATATAATTTCATTAGAAAATATACCTAGTGACTCTAGCATCTTGTCACATTCATCCAAGATAAAATGTCGCACATTCTTCAGGGATAGGTCCTTATCTCTTGACAATGCCAATATTCTTCCGGGTGTTCCAACAACAATATGAGGGCATTCGTTTTTCAGAAGATCTTTATGAATTTTTATGTTCACCCCACCATAGAAGACAGCAACCTTCAGATCGGTAAGATAAGTGCTGAACCTTTCAAACTCGTGACAGATCTAAGAAGAGTATAAAAACGTTAGGAGCTAGATATATAAATCAAGAAAAAATATCTATATATGCTTCAAAACCACCCACGTTAAAAAAAGACAAACAGTGCATAAACACACCTGGTATGCAAGCTCCCTCGTATGGCACAAAACAAGGGCAGAAACTTGACCGGCAATGGGGTCAATCTGCTGCAGTGATGACAGAACAAAAACAGCAGTTTTACCCATGCCAGATTTAGCTTGACAAATAACATCCATGCCGAGAATAGCTTGGGGAATACATTCATGTTGCACTGATGAAGCACCAAAGAAAAGGATCGAACCAAATGAATTGTTGGTAAGTAAATAATAACGTCTCCGGTCCTTTTATGTGAAAGGTTTATCAAACCGTTTATTGCTCCGAAATCAAGATTATGATA
Organism: Cyclanthera cordifolia; assembly: GCA_037832605.1. Lineage (NCBI taxonomy): Eukaryota > Viridiplantae > Streptophyta > Magnoliopsida > Cucurbitales > Cucurbitaceae > Cyclanthera > Cyclanthera cordifolia. The sequence goes on along the minus strand of JBBMEG010000015.1, from coordinate 6,572,278 downwards.
TTAATTTATTACCTGCAAACAATTAAAAAAACAGAATATAAACATTAGATGCTAACAAAAGGCTAGTAATTAAGTAACAATAACATATTATTATTATATGCCGAGAGCATATAGAAATGGCATTATCAAGAAAGTCTTTTATTTCAAATTGACGTGTTAGTGCAAGTTCATCCATCAATTATATATACTATTCAAGAGAAGTGCCAAGAAATTTCTCTCTAATTATAAAATGCTTATATAAATCTACAGCATAAAAACATGTTTGGATGGTACATTGTTTAGTTAGATTGGTATTAAATAACCCTGAGGTTGAGAAGTTTCAGGTGTTCTCATGGAAATAAAAACTAAACGCATAAAAACAAATGCAGCCTGGTAGATGATAAACATGGTATGTCACAAATTCACTCTACAATCTTAAATCTTTATGACATATGTTATATATTGGTGATATCTCTGCCACAACCCAATAAAACAAACAATTAAGAACTATTGAAGCCAAACTTCATTGGCATTGATTGAAGGTTAGTGAAATGCTACACATACATCAGCACTGAGTAAATATTAAAGATATTTCTTTAAATTAATGTTAATATGAAAGTTACAACTAACGATGCCAATTTAGATGACAAGGTCACAATCAATATGTTTCAGAATTCAAGAATTGTGAACAAAAATTAGAAATTTGCCTTCAGATGGATGCTCAAAACCAGAATCAACAATAGCACGAAGAAGCTCTGGCTTCAGTAGGAAGTCTCTGAATCCCGAACTATGAATTCCGACATAACCCCTGAGAACGAAAACAGTGAAAGAAGGTAAGGATCTAACACAAACAAAAAACAAGACAACCCATTGGAAAAATAAGCCAACGTGAAGGTGGTAACATCCACACTTCTTCAATAAAATGTACGAGGAAGAATAAATCATCTCATTTAAGTTCACTGGAAGATCGAACAACTGCTTAATTCAACCGCCTGACTCTACAACGTTTGCATAACATATGTACGGGAGAGCATGGTGATCCCTCGGGCCGAACATTTCCCAGACTATCAATTCAACTATATACAGTCCTGTATGAACAGAAATAAAAATAGTGCAAGAGGAAGACTACTCACTTCTTTCCTGCTTCACCGTTCACTTTAGCACCAACGGAATCGGGGGCCTTCTCTTCCTCTTCCTCGTAGTCGAGGAGCTCTTCCTCATATTCGTTGTCCCTTGTTTCTCCCATATCTTTCTACACGTAAGAACAAGAGAACGAAATCGATTTCATTTCAAGTTCCCAGAAACTAAATCCAACCTAACAATAGAACTAGGGTTTTGAACAGTAAGAAATTGAAATTAGGGTTTTCTAACAGATAGATGGAAATTACCTGTTAGCCTGCTATGAACACGACTTAAGAGTTAGGGTTGCGATTTCACAAAGTCTGCAAATGAAAACTAAGTTAGCTGGAGAGAAATTATTAGGACCTGGGTTTCAAGCGATCGTAATGCTCAAAGTGAACAAGCGGAGAGGATAATTAGGGTTTCTGAGACCCATTATAAAGGCGGAATACTTCCGCATGTTACCCACAATACCCTTGCCGTTTGCTTCTATTTACTGTGTCTTATACGACAACTTTACCATTTTATCGTCTTATCAACAAGTCTACAGCTCTCGTTCAAAATAAGCAATTGAGTTATTGTAATTATTTAATATAATTATTTATTTATAATTTTTTCTATAATTCAAATAATTATCCATTTATAGTTATTTAAATCTAATTATGTATATATAATTACACAATCCTAATCATTCATTTATAGCTTTTCAAAATAATCGTTCGATTCTAATCGCATCTAAACGAGTTATTGTCTACCATATGTTAACAAAATCATCATTCAAACGGCATATTAAGTACAACCAGTTTACAAATAATCACATCCGAATGAATTATTAATAAAACTTAAGTTTCTGATAACTTAATAATATTTCATCCGTAATCACTCAAAATAATCACTCTTCATGCATATTTTAAGGGTTAATTGAATTTTATGACTAATAAACGAAAATAAGAGATATCTCAACTCATTATTTATTTTTAGTCTATTACAACGTTTTTTTAAACTCCTCCCCAAATTCACTCAAAATATTTCTTCACGTTTTTTTTTCCTATTTTTCTTTTTTGTTTTTTTAGATCGTCTAATATAATATCAAACTCAAAAGATTCCAATTTTTTTTTCTCTAAATTTAATTTTTATCGTGTCGATAAATTAGGAGAAAATGTGTACTGACAAAAATAAAATAAATTTTGTTGACGTCGAAAAATGGTAAACGATATCCACCGTAAAATTTGTTTAACTGAGGACGAAAAAACCGACAAAAAAGCAAAAATTATGATTGTGTTGTAGATGGTTTACGTAAGTGGTAAGGGATAAATTAACTTGGATGTGATTGTGTTTATATGGTTTATGAAAGTTATAAATGATAAATTTATTTGGATGTGAATGTGTTGCAGATGGTTTCGAAACTCATAAATGATAGGCTGTTTTGAGTGGTTATATATGATTGATTATCTTGAGTCATTAGAAATCAATAACTAGATATAAGTGATGATATTAACTTGTCTGGATGTAGCTTTATTTTCATAACGACATTTACAATTATTTGATTCTTTTATCGATTTCATACGCGAACTTGCATAATGCCTACACAATTTAATTAATAATGATTAAAGTAAAAAACTTGTTATAAGTAGTTATTAATAATGACTGTAGTTAAAAATTTGTTTGTCTTGAATTTTTAAGAATGTTTATAGTTAATATTTAGAATGAAAGTTTATTTTGAATATTTAAAAGTAATGAATAGTAATAGTTGCAATTTAAATAATGTTTGGTATGAACAAAATTACATCCGAGCGAGATCATTATCTACCTCTAAACAAATTTTGTATTGTAATTTTTTTCTAATCATTACTTTTAAGTATTCTTAAAAATTACATTTTTGACTGCAATCACAACTAACCATTATAAATTAATATTGAAAATAAATCATAATTATAAATACTGATTTTAAATATTTTTGAAAATTACATTCAAAAAATATTTTTTAATACAATCATTATTTTTAAAATATTCAAAATACATTTTCATTATAAATATTAATTATAAATATCCTTAAAATCTCAATCTAATATTTTATTAAATATTGGTTTGGAAAACTCAAAACAATTTGCTTTAATACCCAAATTACACAAATCATATAACATTATTTACTCATATATCCTAATATACGGCTAAAAGTATTTTTAGGCATTCTTATCATTTCCTGCCAACATATTTTGTTAGCAATGTATTAAATCTTACCGGCATGTATGACATTATAGACTTCTTCGATTTTTTTTTTTTTTTTTTTTTTTTTTTAAGATTAGAAAAATATGATTAATTATAGTTTGGGATAATATGCAATTCATTTCCCGTTTAAATCAAACAGAGCTACTACTTTGACAATTTCCATTGTAAATTAAATGAGGATTGATATTTGAAAATGTAATTATAATTAAAGATCAACTGCTTAATTAATAGTTTTTAATTATCTTGCACCATCCAATATATATAAAGATAACAATGTGATATAAGAAACCTACTAAAAAACTATAAAAAACGATAATTGAATTATTAAGAATAAATTATGTGAAAGTGAGCACAGTGTCACGGTCTTGCTTGTTCAGTGCGTGTTGTACATGGCTGGATGAACTTTTAGACCGCATGTTATGATAGTTTCATTAATTTTGTTTAAAGTGTTGCCTCCTCACCATTTTTGTATGAAAGAGTGTACTGACGTTTCTCTCCTATCAAGCTATTATATGATGAATGCAAGTCAGTTGTTGTGCCTCTTATTGCATATTGTCATATACCTTTCAAAGACAAAACGTTTTTCAAAATATTCTTTTACTTTTTTGAAAATCTTTTCTCGAGACCGGAGAGAGAGGTTAGCCATGTCGTGCTACCCGCTTTGCGATTTTTGTTTACCTGACTTGCTCGCCAGATTAAGGTAGATGCGTCACGATCGAAGTTGAATCATGACACAACTGGCGACATAGATTCACCAGTACCCTCGCATTCAATTTTGTTGTTAAAAAAAAAAACATATCACGTAAATGAAAAGGGCATGTTACTATTTCTGGGAGGGTAAGTTTGGTCTAGCAGAAATTAGGTATTTATATGGGCTCTTTAAAAATCTACCCTGACTTTGGACAGTAGCCCATCTGGACTCTATCCGAAGACTTCTCACTTTCACCGGCGAAACCCGAACCTGTTGGCTGTTGGGATTTCGCCGTCGCCTCTGCTTCTTTTCTCACCGGCGTTTTTTTTTTTAAAAAATTTTGGCGCGATTCACCGTTTAAGACCATTATGCTTCTACCCGCCGTTATTTAGGGCTTTTCATCGGACAATTTTGCTTGCAGACGCGTAAATGGATCATCGATGGAATATTTGGCTTGGGCTCTGACAGATTATATCGCGAATGAGGTGATTTTCTTGTTTGTTTGCTTGTCTTTTCCTTTCTTATTCATCGTTTAGAATCAACCCCTTTTGGTCAGTGACGAATTCAATAGACGACAAGCGATTACTCGGAGTAGCATAGCAACAACGGACAACCATTAGTTTTTACTTCCTCTTCTCTGTCTTTCTAGGGTTTGTTTTTTTTATTTTTATTTTTTTTATTATTCTGGCTCTGGGTCTTGTGAATCACTCTAAAAGAAGGGTTTATTTGTCACCTTTTGATTCTTCCCTTAGCTTGCAGGGTAAACTAATTGAAGCATTAAAAGAGTATTTTACTTTGGTTTGGAATCTTTAATGTTTCTATTTGCTTCGTCATCAAGAAAACTCGAGAGTTAGTGAACAGTGAACTCGTTCTGCCCTTTTACCCTTCATTCCTTTCTTCAACTTGTGGGAACTGGGAAGTTGTTTACGCAGGGAAACTATGTATTCTAGATGTTGTTTCCTCAGCCGCTTAGAGGGTTGCTCTAGCAAACCATGTTGCTCGTTTTTACAGTTTTCTGGACAATATCTGCGCGCTCTTATAGTTTTGATGGTGGATAATTTCAAGCTCCTTTTCCATGTAAGGATCATAGTTTAAGGCTTGGATGTGATATGAATTTGATATAGGAAATTATGAATGGTCGAGTTCGACTTTAAGCGTTGTATTCTGATTTCTCTCTATCTCTACGTAAATTCTTCTTCTTCTTCTTTGATTGCACTTATTTGGAGGATTAGGTGACCAGCTTTAGTTAGAGGGCCAGGGAGATTAGTTAAGGGTCACTAATTGGCTAACAAAAATGGGGGAAAACTTAGGAAATTCTTTTGAGATCCAAACGTAGCCTACTAGATGCAGTAGAATAAATGCAGTTACACTATCTACTTTTCCTCCAAAACCAACATACTCATTTCTTTTATGATCTGCCACTATCAGCCTGCAGCCTAGATGTAGCTAGAACATTACAAGTGACCGTTTAAATTGTTTGATAATCATATTGTTTTCTGTTTTTGAATTTAAGCGTATGAAAACGATTAGGATTCTTTGTTTAGTTTTTTTAGAACTTTAAACTTCTTTTTTGACTTGCCAAAATTTGGTTAGAATTTACAAAATATTTTTAGAAGCAAACTAGTATACAGAGAAATTTTTGGTAAATAAGCATGGTCTTGAGAAGAAAAAAAAAGCAAAAGTTTGTAATTGGGCCCTTGGCTTTTGAAAGTTGAGTTATGCTCACAATGTGAACATAACCCACACATGTTGTCCTAGTTGGTGAATCTAAATCTGGTGCTTGCTTATACTTTCGTTTCAAGTATTAATGTAAAGTGCAACCTAAAGCATTTAGTTGGTTGAGGCTGCATTTTCAGTGATTCTAGAATTTAAATTTTTGATCAAACTATCCAATTAAGAATTGAGTTAAATATATCAAAAGAAGCATAGAGAGATTGGAAATGACCACTTTATGAATTATACATTGCTTGTAACAGAGAAGAAGCTGCCATGGATGCTGCTCTGGACCTGCAGTAGGTAGTACAATGGATGGGCTGTCTAAAGGTCTGAGAGTTGAGAACAGAGAAGGTAAGAAACAATGCTTACCGGAAAATGTCCCAAGCTCTAGCGCATGTGAAATGGACAACAGTACAGCTTGGTCCCAGAGGAGCATGACTTCAGCTCAGTCAAATGATTTCCCCAGCAATAATGGGAGCAGTACAGACTTTGTAAATTCTGGTGAGTGCATGCCCTTCGATCTGTCTAATATTTACTTTTGGATATGCACGGTCAATTCTTGAAACATAATCTGTAATTTGTTTATGGTAAAGCTCTATTTTTGCTTGCTCCCTTGGATTTTCTTCCATTCTGTTCTTTATGAAATTCGGTCCACAACTAGTGGTGAAATTAATTTTAGGTTAAATCGCACAAAATATCCTTGAACTTTGGGTTAGATTTCAATTATGTTTTCTGACTATGAAAATTTTCATCTTAACCCTTAAACTTTGAAATTGTTCCCACAAAAAGTCATTGGGAGAGTTCTCTCTTTGAAATAGTGGATGAAATTTGACACTATAGTTGATGTGTAAAAATTGAAAGGGATTATGATATCGTTTTCAACTCAATTTCATCTCTATAAAATGTTAAGACTTAAGATCACAGTTCTCACTTATTTAAACTCAAAAGATATTGTTGACGTCATTTACAACATCATTCACACAATCAATTTTTATACATTAGTTGTCATTCATGTATAAATGATACATTAGTTGTCATTTATGTATAAATGATATGTTTTCCAATTTTTATACTCAGTTGTCTATGCAATTTACATCCATTATTTAAATGCCAAAAGTCTCCATGAACTTTCTTCTAACAATTTATAAGCTCGATGAAACTTTTCGAAGTCTCGAGGTTCAATCGAAACCTATTCAAAAGTTCATAGATATTAAATATTTTTTATAATTTGTGTCTTTTAAAATCTTTTCATTCATCAATGAAAGTTTTATGTTTCCTATAAAAAAAAAATATTTTGTATAATTAACCCTAATTTTACCCAGATTAGTGCTTGATGGGCGATTTTTTAATCATGACTTCTATAGAAGTTTCGTCTTAAACAAAAGGATCAGCCCCACATCAAGTTTTTAAAAGGCTAAATGCAGCCTCGAGGTTTTTCCTCTAGAGGTGAGGCGGTATGAGGCGTAAGCTCAATTTATTGAAAACATTATAAAAATTATAAATTTTTGTAAACATGTATGGTAAAACATAATACTTCAGTAAAAATATATAAAACGTGAACATCGCACAAAAATTAATAGGATTGAGTTTCTTAGGAATAAGAAATAACTTCATTGATGAATGAAACATAAGTGAATTCTCTAAACATCTATGGTGAATACAACAAAGAACTTCGAAAGGAGATGAGAGAGGAAAATAAGCCAACGAACAATCAAAATTAAATTGAGGAAACCAAAAGAGGAACTATGTAATCTAAATGGATGACTAACGCAATGTCTAAAAATGAGATCATGAACAAAGTCTAAGTAGTAAGAATAGCAATAATTCATATTATTATGGGTCAAACTCTTATATTTAAAAGAGTTGACAAAATTAATAATATTCTTCTAGTTATTCTATGAGGCGTTGGGACTTGAAGTCTTAGTGCGTTATCATAGGGCGTAAGGTGAGAGGCTTATGCCTTTTATGATCCTAGAAAGGCGTAATACTCGAGGCTAAAAGTTAGAGCATTGTCTTGAGTCGAGCCTCAAGGCGTAAGCCTCGATAGCCTTTTGTAACATGGCCCCACATCTAACATATTTTTTTCTTTCTGTTTTGTACGTCATCATTGGATAAGGCTTTCTGGAAATGTTGTTGTATCATTTCTCCTAGTTTTATGCTCTTTGCTGCCCTAATTTACTAGGCTGTTGTTTTCACTCTCTGATTGATTTCAACATTAATGATGTTTATTTTTTGTCACAAATCCATTCAAGTATAGGGGAGCTCTAACTTCTCGGTTATCCTTAAAAGAAAATAAAAACAGCTCTTTTGTTTTGGGTTGGGGGTAGATAATAAATATGAAGCCTTGAATGCTGCTTGGGCTTATTTTTATCTGATACAATCTTAGTTTACTAAAAGTAAATAAAAATTTATCATCTGTTCTAATTCAATCTTGGTTTATTTTTATCTGATTGGCTAACAAGAATTAATGGTTTCAGGTCTACTTCTTTGGAATGAAACCAGGAAGCAATGGGTCGGAAATAAAATACCTGAGAGCAAAAAGGAAGTTCGAGAACCCAAAATTAGGTGAATCAATAACGTTAGGCATGATACGATGCAAGAACTGTTGACATTTCATTCTACTGATTCATATTGTTGTTGGGAAATCTTACCACTCCTACAAGATAAGCTGAAAAATGTCTGAGAATTTGTTTTTTGTTTTAAATATACACAGAAGAATTTACGTAGAAAGTCTAGAATGAAATAAAAAACCACAGACGGAAAGAAACATACTATTGAGAAACTTATTACAATCACATGGAATACTCTGTTTCTACTCTATTTAAAATCTCATGACTTTGCTGTCAACAAAAATTAAGTATGCCCTGAAACCTTAATCTTCTGCAGTTTGAATGCTACTTACGAGAGCTTATTAACCACGAACAGGCCGTTCCCCGAGGCCATACCTCTTGCTGTAAGTTATCCGCAGGTTTCACTTGTTATATACTGTATTTTGTTGTCATCAACCGACCAATGATTGTTCATTTGATATGAAATGCCAGGAGATGATAGAGTTTCTTGTTGATGTCTGGGAGCAGGAGGGTCTATATGACTAAGCTGACAATTCAAGGTAGGCTTCATATTGAAACTAATGCAGCTCCAATTTTTATCGCTGCCGCCGAATTTATACCTCTTTGATGACGAGGGATGGATCGATCCATATAGTATACAATGTTAGTGTTTATGTTGAATTTGAGCTACCCATTTTGGATCTTTTTCAAGAATGGTATCATTTAGAAACATAGCTTTAATGTTATTCTTCTGCTACAATTGAGCAGTATATGGGGTTTGTATCTTCACTGGTTGGCGTTGTGAACCGAGCTTGGGCTCTGCTAATTCTGAAGCCTATGATGAAAAGTCGTGGGCAACATCTTATAAAGATTCGGAGGGTACCAATTGTAATAAATAACAAGTTAATGCTACAGTTGCGTAAGAGAAGGGATTTGTTTTATATTTTTGAAAAAGCTTATGTTGCTTAATAATGGTTAAACCTCATTTTAGTCTGCTTTTGAATTTATTTCATCTTAGTTCATAAATTTAAAATATTTGATTTTAGTTTTTCCAAAAAAGTTTAAATCGGTTCTTATAAAAGATCTAGTTCATGTTTTATCATTTCTTGTATTTATACTAACGTTATTAAACCAATTTAAAAAAAAAAAAGTGATATTTGAAAAATTCATGGATCATAGGTACTAAAGTGTTGTTTTAATCTAATTTAGTGTTCTTTTTTAGTTATATGTCTTTAGATGTCATATTCATTTCCTCTTAAAACCAAGCAGTTTAATATACAAATTTTTAAAGTGCATATTGTTGAAAAATATATATATATATATATATATGTAGGTATGTACGTATGTGTGTGTTTCTAGACATTTTTTTTTGTTTCGAGGTGAGGAATTTGAATTTTTTTTTTTTTTTTTCATGTATGCAAATGTTTATTCAGCAAATGTTTAGTCTTCAAAAAGCATTTCAAACTCAATTTAAGACTATTTGTAAATGCTCAACAAAAATATTAGTTCAACGCATACAACCATGTTTTAGATTTCAGAATTTTGAATATTCTATTCTAAATTATTATAGGATTAAAAGAAAAACTATTTGCAAATCATTTTAATAAAACGTGGTAAAAAAAAAAAAAAAATCTAGTTGACGAGTATTTTTGTGTTGTTTTTATTCACTCGCTTCCGCAAATTATAAACACTTAGCAAAAGCGTGCTCACAAACCACATGAAGATATTTTTCTGGGCTCCATGGTATTACAGAATCTGGGTTATGTGAGGCAGGATTGGTGAAGGTCAATTTGAGTGGCTGTGTGAATCTAACCGACAAAGTGATCTCATCGTTGACCAAGCTGCATGGTTGGACTCTTGAAGTGCACAATCTTGATGGTTGTTCAAGGGCCACTGATTCAAGCTTGGTTGAAATTGTAGAGAACCGTCTGCTTTGCATCACTGATTTTGGTGTTGCAGCCCTTGCTCATGCTAACCAGTTCAACCTGCAAATCCTTTCTTTGTTTGAGTGTTCTTCCTTAACTGACAAGAGCTTGTTTGCTCTTGTAAAATTGGGCGATTCACTTTTGAGTTTGAATCTTCTGCACTGCAACTAAAGCTTAGTTACTATGCAACATCCTATTCTGAGGAGGAGTTCGAAAACTCTATTCTATTCCCGACATAGCAGAACTATGTGAATCTTAGTTACAATGCATCTATAGCTGATTTGTGATTATCTGAACAAATTATGGGGTTTTATTGTTTAAATGAAATATACGATGAATTTTCATTGTCAAAGTCTAGCTTTTTTTTTCCACTCGAAAAAAGCATTGAAAAATTCTGCACAATCTCAATTCATCCCAATACAATAAACTCGATTCTATTGCCAATGCCAGCCATCTTGTGGATACTCCTATTCAATGTCAAACAATCAAAGAAGCAGCATATACACATATAAAAAAACCCAAGCTTTACAAAATTGAAACAATCTTAAAAATGTACAGTGACCAAAACTCCTAACTGAAGATAAATGCAAGATTCTACAAAGGCCACTGAATGAGCCAATGTCGTGCTTGCTACCTTGGCCCAGATAGTTGTGCCGACGAAAGATATGCATCGCTATTGCAATCGGATGGCCCCGATGAGGTCCACTCCTCGCTGCTGGACTTCAATAAGCCTGCAACCAGCCGAGAACCCAATGGCGAGCAAATCGGTGGCTGTGGCACAGCACTAACCCCTTCAAGCATTTGCACCACTCTCACCATCGACGGCCTTTGGTGCATGTCCTCCTGCACGCACCACAGTGCAACTTTGATGGCTACGAAAACCCTCTCATCATTATCCTTTACGGTCAACTTGGCGTCAAGAATGGCCTTTAGTTTTCCTTCTTCCATCATCTTGAAAGCGTATGTTGGAAAATGGGATTTCTCCGAACTCTCTGTCGGGTCGTAGTTCTTTCTCCCGCCTATGATTTCCAAGAGCACCATTCCATAGCTATACACGTCGCTCTTTTCCGAAATGGCGTAGTTGGTGATCCACTCTGGGGCGAGATAGCCTCTAGTTCCTCGCATCGTAGTGAACACATGGCTCTGTTCACGGTTCATTAGCTTAGCTAGCCCGAAATCCGAGACTTTGGCTTGGAAATTGTCATCTAATAATACGTTTTCGGGCTTGATATCACAGTGAATGATTTTGGCATCACAGTCCTCATGAAGATAGGCTAAACCTTTTGCTGTTCCAACGGCTATATTGAATCTTGTATCCCAATCTAACGAGAAATCTGCTCTGTTTTTCTTGAAAATCCATTTGTCTAATGATCCATTGGCCATGAACTCGTAAGCTAGAAGACGATGAGTTCCTTCTGCGCAAAACCCTTTTAATCTAACCAAATGAATATGGTGGATGCTGCCGATTATGCCGACTTCAGCTCTGAATTCCTTCTTTCCTTGACCAATTCCCTCTAGTTTCTTCACAGCCAAACGAGTTCCATCTGGTAAAACTCCTCTGTAAACTGAACCAAATCCACCTTGTCCAAGTTTCACAGTGAAACTATCTGTAGCAGTTTGAAGATCTTTGAAACTGTAACGAATTGGAGCACCAGAAAGACCCTCTAAGAAATTCTCTTCTTCTGAACTCTCTTGAGCTGCCGCTGTTGGTTCCTTCTTCTTTCTTATGTATCGAACGCCGACGTAAACCAGTCCGCAAATGACAATCACAGTGGCAATGGCAATACCCAGAATCGCAGCGATTGGTTTCTTTTGATCATTCCCATTTTCGTTCCCACCATTTTCTTCGGTTTTCAACAGTTTAATATACGAGACGAATTCGGAGTTCTTGTGGTTTTGAAACCCACCAATCTCATCGAGCAAGAAACAATCCCTGGAACTAGCTTGGAAAAACAGTGCAATACATGAACAGTTACTTGTACAAGATGATTTGCAATTTTCTAAATCCGTTTTCAAAGAAGGCTGAATGAATTGAAGTGCAAAGTAGCTGATCTTATCTTGAGACTCCACCAGCTCTGTAGGTCCGATTGATTGGTCACATGGCGAATTAATCCCAGTCTGGCAATTGGGTTGCGAGCTGAGAATTGGAGGACAAAGACACTTATTGTCGCTGTAACAGATGAAATTAGAGCCACATGGTTCAGGGGTTCCGCAAGGATCTTCAGGGATTTTAATAGAGGAAGCAGCATCTCCACCAGACCCACCACTCTGAAGCTTGAGAAAAGAGATGAATCCATCGGCGCCAAGAACCGCAACCCAGGTGGCGTTTGCGTCAGTATTGGTTGAGAAAGCAAATTGCCAGAGTAAATCGTCGTTTTCGCCATGGAAATTCCACGAGTTTGCTGTAAGAGTTGCAGAGATCACAGACCCACCATCCTTATTGATTGTTTTGCGATTCTCTTGGCTCATCGACCAATACGGTTGTGGGGTTTTGAATCCTGCAGACAAAACCATATCCCCTGACTTCAATTCCAAAAAATGGGTTAAATTATTCGGATCCGGCTTGCTTACGAGCTTCATTCCCTCGACAAAACCCTGATTCGACAAAAGGGTATCAGTGGGATGGCCAAAACTTTGCCAAATCGCTGCATTATCACTTCCAATCAAAGCCAAGTTTCCAGAATCCATTAACGCGAGAGCAGAAACTCCTCTGTTCGTGGTGTTCGTCGACCAAACCACATTACTTTCATGGTACAAAACAACATTACCTGTCTCATCGAACACAAATTTATCTGACGTCGTAACCGGAGAGCCCTGATTCGCCGTCCACACGATTGTCCTGCTGCTCAAGTGAATAACCGCTAAAAAATACTGCGTTACTTCCCCTGGATTGGTGAATCCAAATCCAAATTCGGAGTTATTGGATCGAAGAAACACCCCATCGTGATCGACCCAATTCATCTGAGTTCCTTGAAGACCAGGAGAAATCTGCCCAACGCTCTGTAAACCACCGGAGCAAAGTCTAAACCGAAGAACAACAACAGTCAACCACACAATTACCGCCTCAAAACCGCTCGTTCCCATCCTTTAATCGGCAAATCAAAACCCGAACAGAGAAAAGAGATTTCAAGCAGAGAGAAGACGGCAAACAACAAACGCCTACGGATACGGAAATAGAGAGGAATTAAAAGTTCTGCGACCGTATTGAATGGGGGGTGGTTTTAAAATGTTAGAAACAGGGGAACAGGTAATAGAGAAAAAGTGGTAGCAGCCAACAAACCGCGAAGAATTTGAGGATACGAAGAAAAGGGTAATTGCAGACTGGGAAATCCATAAAACCCAAATGAAAGTCACGTCTGAAATCCAAGTCCGTTGAAGGAAATGACAAAATCCGAAGAGATGATTGGTGTTTGTTGGAACAAATGAGAGAGGTGGGTGATTTAATTTGAGTAAAGAAGAAGAGAGCAGAAGCAGTGAAAAAGAGAGGCTAGAATGAAAGCGTTCATAATTTCGTCGGATTGTATGGAAGATGAGAAAGAAAATTGAAAATTGGAAATTGGAAATTGGTGAATAATAAATGCGAAGTAGGATGGTAGTGGTGAGAATTCAAAGTTGTCAACTAACCCAACCTCATACTCTCCAATTGCCCACCTGTCGCAACGTTTTCTTTTTCCTCTCTTCTTTTTGTTTTTTCTTGATTAAATTTCAATTTTTATCACTTTCACACTAATTTTATTTTAGTTCCTTAATTATTAAATATATAATTGTAGTGTCATTTTCTCAATAATTTTAGTTTTTAAATTTTGATTTTTTTTTTTTTTTTGGTTCTTACATATTTATATTATTTCATTTTGATTCATATACTTTTTTCGTCCCTTAAATTTCAAAGGTATAATTTTAGTAGTGGATTATCATATTTGTTCAATTTTAGTCCATAAATTTTTAAATATCTAAAGTTTCTATATTTTTACAAAAACTTAAAATCAATCCTTGCAGTTAAAAAATTTGTAAACATCAGTTTTGTGATTGAAGTTTTAACTTTGTTTCATTCTAATCTATAAACTTTAAAATTTTGACTCCTGTTGACATTAAAGAGTAACGGTCGTTAAAACATGGTCTTGTTGCTTAATTTACTCAGGTTTTTAAAGTATTAGAAAGTAGTTTATTCAACTATACCTGGGGTAACGAGACTCGTTCTTGGCCAGACACCGGGAGACATCAACATTGAAGGAGTTGAGACTCGGGAGGTGTCTAGCTACAAATTATCATCACAAATGAATTTGAACTTGAGACCTTAATGAGCACATCTTCAAAGCTCAAGGTTTCAGAGAACCGTAAGACGCCTCAAAGCAAAGGTAGGGTTTCTTTTCATTTGAGGGAACAATGATTCAAGTGTGGTTTTGTTCATCGGTGATGGAGAGAATACGTGGAGCTCGTGCGCTTCATCGCTCTACAACAAGAAGCAGTTAGAGTTAATCTGGTTCGTTCGTTTTGTCTCATGCAATTGATCTCAACCATCCATTTGTCTCAGTCAGATCAAGGTTGGTCCAAATCTTGGCTTGATAGAATGTAGTGGTTTTGTCCACCAAAACCCGGTTTGGGAGGGAATTTGTTGATTAAAGTTTAACAGACAAGAAAACCAAAAAATAAATGGTTATCAAACGGGACCTAAAAAAATAGCTTCCAAATTAATATTTGTTTTGATTTATGAAATCTAGTTAGAATCCATAAAAAAACGAGTCATATGTATAAAATTTAGGTAAATATAACCTTAAATTTTAAAAATAAAAAACGAAAAACCAAATAATTATCAACAAAAAACCAAATTGATGATAAATGATATTTTGTGTCAAGAAAAAAAAAATGATTCGATTTTTTTTTAATAATTCATTATTATTTTTAAATCTTCATGAGAAAATTACAATAATACTGAAAATACTCATTAATTAACAAATATTACTCATAAATTAACAAATATACACACATTTAAAAAATAATTTAGTTTTTCAAAATTTTCACTATAAATTTATTAGAGGTAAGAAATGAGAAAATTACTCTATAAGCTTTTTTAGAGAGACAAGAAAAAGATTAAATATTTTTTGGACAATTTTATCATCTTTACCCACGTAAAAATCTCTTAAAATTTGTACTAAAACAATCTCAAAATTAACTTGAGGGTGTTAATTGCAACATTTCAAACTTTAGGGAAGGTGATTGCTAAAATTAAAAATTTAAAGTTAATTGTTACAAACCTCATACTTGAAATGTCATTTAAGACGCAGTTTTTCATTTTTATTTTTAATTTTCATATTTGAGAGGCAATGACTTTTTATACTCTCTCTCCTTAGTATAAAGACACTTAAGTTTGTTGAATTTAAAAAAAAAATAATAATAATTTGAATCCTAAATGACCGTATTCTTTTCAGATAAATGTAAACCCTAATCTCTCAATTATTTCACCAATATTAATTTAATCATTTGTAAAAATCTCACCTAATATTTAACCCTTTGTATGTACAATAAAAGCAAAAACAAAACAAAAAAAATGACGTCACACATTCTTAACCTAAGGTATTGATTTAATTAAAAAAAACAAAAAAAAACAAAAAAACAAAAGAGTCTCATCTAACATCTTTAGATGCTGTGTACATAGTATAGTTGAAAAGTCAAATTATAAAATTTGAACTAAGATATTAAGATATTATTGCTAGCAAGTAATTAACATACTTAATTAATTACATCATGATGATGGTCACTTAGTGCCAACAAATGAGAGTATATCTTTTTTGTCTTCACATTAATACTTATACCCTATCATATCAACTAATTGGTCCTTAATAATTATAAGATTAGCGTACTACACTTTCATCAAAATTATAATTATAAATGCTTAATCACATTACCAATGTTAGGTAAAGCTTTCATAATTATATGATTTTTTTATTTATTCAAATTAAAGATATAAAATATTACTGTTTTTTTTTGTAAAATTAAACTATCTCATTAAAAATGATATTTTAATTGAAATAGATGAATGTTTACCGCCAAAAACTCACCCTTATCCTTACCCATGAGGTTCCAACATTTGATCCTTAATTGACCAAGGAGTTGTTCAGCCAAAGAGCGGATTGGCACAACAGATTCGAGAGCAGTCTGATATCAAAGAGCAGAAAGGTGCTTACTGAGACTCTCTTTGATATCAATCACTTTGATAAGAAAAAGAAAATAGCAAAAAGAATAATCGAAGCAAGGTTCACAGAAGGTTGGGAAGTAGTACGCCCGGTTCACCAGGTTCTACCACAGCAGGGCCCAATCATACTCAAATAACCAACCAACAAAACTACTTGTTACAAATAACATCTTGTTGTTGAGGGGCCGATCCGAACGGATCTTGTTGAATGAATTGATCCATTATTGTATGCCCCCAGTTCTTAGTTCATTTTTTCTTACTCGGCTTCTTATACTTAAAGTTAGTCGTGTAGCTACTCCAATGATACTATTGTTCCGTACTGCAATACAACGAAAAATTGTATGCTGCGTCCGGGAAGGATGAATCACTCCCGAAAAGTAGTAGTAGATCTTTCAGACCCTCTGGAAGATCATCCTTTCCTGGATCCTCGTATGTTGAGTTTCTTCATTCTTATCAATCAGAATCTGAATAGGCGGCGGACACTCTCCGTAGGTTAGCAATCCTCTCTCTCTCTAGTGTAGCAACCGCACCCGTCACCTTCCCTTCGAAACCCCCCTTGAATCGCACTGGTGAACTCTTGAAACAAAAAACTGAATTCCAATTTTATTTATCCATTATTATTTAACTAAAAACGAGAAAAACTAAAATCGAAGTGATGCATTCAAAATATTTATTTAAGTTAAAAGAAAATTTGTATTAAATTAATTTTGCTTTGATTTTTTTTTTTTCTCTCAAATTAATTCTTTCTTTTATTTATTATTTACGCAAATTCTGTTTTAAAATTAAACTAATTGAAATTGTACAATCAAATTGAACTATCTTAATCGTAATTAGCTAGTGCTTATAACAGGTTCACGGATCTACGTGAAGTTAGTATTTTTTTGAACTCCCTTCAATGTCATTATGTTTTTTATAGGCCAGATGAATGAAACCGAGCAACAGATGCTTTTGCTCGGCGGGTTTTTATTAATTCTCTTATGAAATCTGGACTAACCAACCTGGTTGGCTATGGAAGGTGTTATGCTTTGATTTTTTTTTTTTTGTTGTAGTGAGGTGGACAACCTTTATTCTTAACGAATTTGCTTATTTTTATCTAAAAAAAAATAAAATAATAAAAATAACTGACATCTTAATCTAAAATATAACCACCATATTTGTAGTTCCATTCTCCCACTCCTACCATGTATTTCTAACAAAAAATAAAATAAAATAACATACGGGCTGTTTATTTCTAGAACTTCAATTTAAATTTAGCATTAATATTTTTAAAATTGGACTTTAAATTATGCTTTTATTATTATTAATTATTGAGATTACATTAATTTTTATCATCAATCAAATTTCACATAATATCAAATTAATTTGCTTTAGTTATGTACTTCAAAGCAATAAAAAAAAAAAGTGGTACCAACATTCCATTAATAACATAAAATACATAAAATTGGTTGATAGTGGAAATAAAATAACTACATGATCTAAAATTCATTAAAATTGGAATCTAAAAGATACATTGAGCAATTAAGTATATAATTATATAATATTTTAACAGCAAATAAGTCATAAATAATTTTTAAATTTGATTACGAGAATACCATTGATACAGCAGGTTATAAATTACTCATTTGAACAGATCCATAAATGAATTATTGAAGCATATATTTAAATATAAAATGAAAAATAGGAAGAAAATAGTTTCTGATAATGAGAAGATAGTGCCTCCAAATAATTACATCATCACATTAATTAGTACAGCTCACTAAAGTCCACATTAGAAGACTAGATTTGAAGTATTAATTATGAACACACTCTAATTACACGACCATGCATTTCCAATTACAGCCACTTGGCAATCACATAATACTTTGGTGTACCTTCATCACATGGAATAATAATCTTTCAATTATAAAGACATTCCATTTTGTTATTGGCAAAATGCAAACCACCTTTCTCAAATACAATTAATATAAGGACTAAAGATTGATCAATTCTATTATCTAAATAAATATGCTCCTAAACTTCCATATTATTTATATTTTTATTCAAGTGTTTTTTTTTAACAACAAAATACTTGTAATAATGTATATTTGTTGATATTGTAGACAAAAATTTTGAAATTTCACATACTGAACTAACAAAAAAAGAAAGCATAATGTTAAAGTGTAATTACTAATTACTAATATAAAAAAAACGTTTGAAATATTAAAAAACAGGAATTAAATAAGAAGAAAGAGATAAAGGAGAAGACTAATAAAATAAAAATAAAATAATAAAATTATGTTGATTGAAGCACGCATTTTAAAGTGGGAGTAGATTTTGAAGAAAACAAATTCATCGCCTTTAGCATAAAATAGGCATTAGGTATAGAAAGGGAACAGGATTCTCAACTCACCCAATCGCGGACGACCGCTTCCTATTTATTGGTAGTTAATTTATTGACTTGGTCAAAAAAAGATATATTGAGGTGAGAAATTTAATTTCTATTTTAGATTTTAAAATAAAGCTTGGACTATCGTTGTGACTAATACTACAAATTTTACTAGCATAAGCTAGTAAGCTATAAATTAAACATGTATGTTATAAACACATCCCTATACAACCTAAATTAAACGGCCCAATAAATGGGGGCCCATTGAAATCGGGCCCATATGTTCAAAGGACAGTAGAAACACATCCCTATACAACCTAAAATAAGCTCATTCTCCCGAGTAATCTCCCACTGAATTCCAACTTTGGGCCACCCGAACGAGTGTGGAAGCCCAGTCTAAATTTAGATGGAACTGCACGTCTGTATTGGATTTGGGCTAGGCCCATTAACTTACATTACTCTCGGCCCAGGTAATTTCATTTATTGTGTAGTTACGCACATCCCCGTGTGATTTCTTTTTTGTTTTCAGAAATCCCAAATTCGTACACAAGAAGAAGGAATGGTGGAAGTTTTGAGTTTAGAATAGGCTGCTTGCTGCTAGGCTTACAGAAAAGATAGAGATAATTTAATATGTTAGTATCTTACTTAAATTAGATATAATGATTTATTGCAATACGTATTACTTAAAGAAGATATATAGTTGATGAGTTATAAGGGGTTTAGCAAACCAGAATTGTATTATTTATTTATGGGATGGTTGTTAAATTAATATTCTGATTTATTGAGTGAAAATGAACAAAAGTATATTGTAGATTACGGGTGTTGGTTTATATATAGCTTTGGAATAATAATAAATTAGAAGATGAAAAAGGGGTATTGTATTGGTTTACACGGAAAGGCGGGCCAGGAATTGTTCCAACAACAAATTCAATTAGCTGTCACTGACCCATTCCTTTTTACGCCCTATCTTCCTTTCTTCACAACAACACATTTCTCTGTAATTAATTACCAAAAAAGAAAAACAAAAAGAAAAAAGAAATGGCGAAGACGAAGACGAAGAAGTTCCAGGTGAAATTGGAAAACTTGCAGCTTCATGGATTCCGCAGAGAAAACGAAACCATCGCCATTCAAATCAAATGGAAAGGCCCTCAAAAGCAAAAGCAAAAACAATATTCCCTTTTATCCGTTCCGTTCTATTATGCTAAATCCCCTCTCCAAACTAACCGCACCGCCGCCCAGCCCGTCCTCCAACATTCCATCCACTGGAACGACCAATTCAACTCCGTTTGTCATTTCCATTTCTCCGATCAACATTCCGTCGCCGTTTGGGACGCCAAATTCTACGTCTTGCTCGTCAGTTTTCATTTCTTCTCATTTTTATGTTTCTCGTTTAATTCTTTCTTTTTCATTCTGATTCTTTTGCAAATTAGGAAGAATCCACCAAATCCAAATCCAAATCCTCCGTTCTGGGGAAGGCGTCTTTGAATTTAGCGGAGATGATTCTGGCCATGGAAACGAAAATGGAGACCAATTTTCCGATCAAGTTGAAAGATTCTGCGGGTCTTCATCAAGCTACCATTTCTGTAAGAGTCTTGATTCCGAAAACAATAACTTTTTAACTCAAACGTGAAGATTATTATTATTTTATTTTTTTTTTGAATTGTGGGTTTTGATGGGATTCGAAGGTAGTTGTAAATTTCGTGGAGCTCCGAGACGATCCGGACCCGGTTGGAATCGGACAAGACGCGATTCGAAACGACAAAGAGGGGATTTTGAAAACGTTGAAAGATCTGACGAGTTTCAAGAAGAAGAACAGAGAGAAGGGTAAAACGATTTCATCCGACGGTGAAAACAGGGCTTTGGGAGATCGGACGACGGAGGGGGAGCGAGATCTAAAACAGGGGAAATTGCTGTCCAAGAAGAGGCGGCTGAGTTTCAGTTTCAGACATTCGAAAGGGAAGGTGGAACCGTGGTCGGGGAAGACGGATGCGGCGGTCAACGACGGTTGTCCCGTTGACCGACAGGAAGACGACAATGAAACCACCGCACCTGTTTCAACTGCTTCCCAAACGGTACGCGTTTCGAAAGAACTCGTTTTCGCCCTAAATTTGACTCGGAAAAGTCAATATTTTCCGTTGACGTGTTCATTATACCAGACAAAATATTTTCTTTTACATTTTTTTATGAATAATTAAGTCAACGTAATAAACTATTTCATCAATAAGTCGCAATCAACATTTTTGTCTCTCTCTTTGTTTTGTTTTGTTTTTTGAGGTTTGGCTTTTTATTATTAAATTTCTATGGTTAAACCAACAATAGCATAGTTCACGCTACGTTAAGTGTAACCATTCGCTTTTGTTATATATATACACATATTTTAGCCTTTTGTTTCCGATCAATTTTAGATTTTAGATTTTTTTTTTCTTCAAACAATCAATTTTAGAATTAATCCTTCAATGTTAATATTCTTTTAGATATTTTAAATGATTATAATAATTTCTCTGCATCAAACCCTTATGTGAGAATATGTTTTCAAAATTTACGAAAGGAAAATGATAGAGAAAATAAATCTGAAAATTAAACAATAAATTAACGAATGAGATCAATTATAAAATTTAGTAGAAGTACATGAACAGAAACTGAATATTTATAAATATATGAATTAAATAAAACAAAAGTCTAAAAGTACTAAAATAGTATTTTAACTAAAAAATTTACATTTAAAGCAACCTTATTTTTGTGGTTTTGAAAATTAAGTCTTGGAATTCTTTTTGCAGGAGAAAGCAGAAAGCAGTGAGTTTTCTTCGGAAACAAATAGTCAAAACAAAGAAGAAACCACGGGAGGCAAATGGGAAACAAGAGAAATAGTCAGCAGAGATGGGAAAGCAAAGCTGAAAACAGAGGTGTTCTTTGGGTCCTTAGACCAACGGAGCGAGCAGGCTGGTGGTGAAAGCGCCTGTACGCCGATAGTTGCCGTGATCACGCACTGGCTACACTCGAACTATGATGCCATGCCCACACAACCCGAGTTCGACACCCTCATAATCGAAGGTTCCTCGGAATGGCAAAAGCTTTGTACCAAGGATTGCTACTCCAAGTCCTTTCCCAATAAACACTTCGACCTTGAGACAGTTATGGAAGCTGATATCCGGCCAATCACGGTGTCACCCGAACATTCCTTCGTGGGATTCTTTAGCCCAGAGAAATTCAACTGCTTGACAGAAGCTATGTCGTTCGAGCAAATATGGAAGGAGATCAATACCAAAATGTTTCCGAATTCCGAGCCGAGAATATACATAGTGAGTTGGAACGATCATTTCTTCGCACTCAAGATGGAAGAAGAAACTTGCTATATCATTGATTCATTGGGCGAGAGGCTGTTCGAGGGGTGTCGTCAAGCCTATATCTTGAAGTTCGACAACTCGAGTTTGATATTCGAAAACAAGGAGAATGAGGAAGTTGGGGAATTGGTGTGCAAGGGAAAAGAGTGTTGCAGAGAGTATTTTGAAAGGTTTCTTGCTGCTTTAACCATTGAAGAACTGGAAGAAGAGCAAAAGAAGTTGAGTAGCAGTAATTTTATACCTCATCAGAGATTGCAGATTGACTTCCATTTTAGTAGCCCCGTTGCTTCATCCTCATCTTCCCCTTGCTCTCTTTTCTCTAATCCAGACTCGGCATAATTTGGCATAATTTGGAATCCAAGTGTGCGATCCTTGTATAGCTCAAATAGTTAGCTTCCACATAATTTAACTATTATTATAGGATAACCGTCTATTCCTACTATATTTCGTTGTCAAAATAACTTTCACTACCTTTGATTGAGTTTATAACTACTTTTTTTTTTCTTTAAATCAACAATTGAGGTAGGAGAATTCATTTATGCAACCTCTTAGTTACTATGTCGTACAAAATGTGGGCGTATAAATACTTTATAAGACATTTATCTGATCTAACCATGATTGTTAGTTCAGATTCCGCTTTTGACCTTGAAAATCTTCCTCTAGTTTTCTTTTCGTTCGTTTTAACTAGACAATAACTTTAATCTTTATATGTTACTTGGAGAGACCTTCAAGCACTTATAAGATATGTGGACTACTCCCCTCATTATCAATTAATTTAGATATGAATACCTACACTATCTAATATGGTATCAGAGTCCATTAAACTCAAATGAATTTTCAATCCAACAAAATAAAATTGAAATCTGATTCAAGAGTAGCCAGTCCAAAAGAGGCAGCATCTTGAGTAGTAGCATAGGATTGGACAATATTCCTACAGGGAATACATGGTAGGATAATTTGCTAAATAATAACTTGTTGGAAAATAGCAGAATATGACATCTAGTGGAAAATGAGTAAAAGCAGCATAATATTGACGAAATCTTTAGGAAGAAATGGCCCCCAACAACTCTACATAATCTCATTTGAATTTCTCTCTGTCTCTTCTAAGTAACTTTCTAATTTGATTAAAAAAAAGGTTTTCTCTACTTCCTCGACAAAGATACAAACAAAAATTATGTATTTGACCCCCACAGAGAACTAATGTCACTAGTCCTTAAAAGTTGAAGGCAGAGGATTCTATCCAGACATTCAAAGCATATTATCCCCAAAAAAATATGATAACTAAGCTTGTTAGCTCAATGTCTGTCTGTCCCCCATTTGCTCAGACAGTTGCTTGCTTATGCATTTCTAAAATTAAAAGTAATCCTATCCATTAATCCTAAAAGATCATTCCTTTTAACTGCTAAAGTTGCTTAACAAAGATCACTTGACCCTTTTTTTTTCCTACACATATTTCATACACTATTCAAGCTTAGATTATAGTTACAAACTTACATTTCAGTCATCCAAACTGCATTTTCGAACAAATCGCGTTTGAGGAACTGGCTTCCTTTGCCTTTCTTTCGTCCATAATCGTGTTGTTTGTTTCATAATGGAAAAAGATTCATCCTATGAAACCTGCTGAAAGGAAGCTTTGGGAGCCAGTTTAGGTGTCTTTCCACTAAAATCTGGCTTTCGTTTTCTCATCGTTGTTTGTGCATCAATGCATTCGCACGCAAGATTCCGCCCCCGTGAATTGTGCTCAGACAGGTCGTAAGTATTTACCATGGGAAACAAGGGAGGCTTCCTTTCCATCACTATGGAAGTGGAACAATCATCAGATTTGTTCCCTCTAATGAACTAGCCTCACGAACTTTAAGCAAATCAATCTTAGTTTTATCTACATCGCTCGAGCTTGAAGCCGAGAGAGGCCCCCAACCGCAATGCTAAATCACATTTATCATCACATGGGTACCCAAGAGAACACCTTCCTTCATTTAGAGGGATGCCATTAGTTGCTGCCTCAGAGGCACTAGTATTCTCAATAGAGCCTCCATTTGTCGAATTCAGGCATACAGAGCTCAGTTTAGGAGCGATTTCAAAGCCTAAATTAAGTGCACCTGAAAGGGAAATCAAACTTAGCATAAGGGATTAAAACAAAACACCCCAAAAAAAAAAAAAGAAACAAAGAGGGGCCAAAGAAGCAACTTATGAAGCTACCTTCAATGCAAGGCTGAAGAAAGTCTCCAGTTTGTAACTATCATCAAGCCGTATTATGGTATTAATAGCATTGACTAAACGATATCGAATTGTTGCCACATCTTCTCCACCACTTATCTCTCATCCGCATGCTTGCCACATCTTCTCCACCACTTATCTCTCTTTTGTTACTGCTTCCGTCTGAGCACGAACGTACTCACAAAACGTTGTTGAAAATTAAAAGCTTTGTTTGAGATACGCCAATGCATCAATCTTAGCTGTTCATTGTGCAAAACTGCTCCACTGCAACCAAATCTTGTTTGTAATTTTGGGCTACAGAGCAGAAAAGGAACAATGAAGAACAAAAATAAGTCCGCAACATTCCACCATGTTGTACGCTAACCCACTTTCTCTTCTCTGCGCTTTGATTTTTTGTTTACCTTTCCCCATTCTCTTCACCATCAACTGCCCCACCGCCATTAATTCTGATTACCCTTTTATTCACTCTCCTTACATCCTCACGCCCCACCGTAGATTTACCCTCTTCCCATCTCCGCCGCCACTGCCTCCGCCTCAGGACGATGTTTTCTTGTTCCCACTCACCTCCCGGGTCGACCCGACCCCATCCCCGACCCGCTAGCTGGCCTTCATGTTTCTCACCTATTGTCCTCTCCCTTTCGCTTCTCTTTGGGAGTTGTTTTTCAGAGACATCCCGCTGGGTCTTTTTTATGTCTACATTCACGCCGACCCGAATGGAGATTATGACCCGCCTTTCCCCGGCGTATTTGCCCATCGGGTCATTGCCTCGAAACCGACTCGGAGAAACACCCCTTCCCTCGCCGCCGCTGCCCGCCGCCTACTCGCCCATGCCCTGCTCCATGATTCCGCTAATTCCAAGTTTCTCCTTCTCTCCCCCTCTTGCGTCCCTCTCCATTCCTTCAATTTCACTTACACCACCCTAATCCGATCAAAGAGCAGCTTCATCGAGATTCTTAAAAACGAGATCGGCGGCTACGACAGGTGGGCGGCGCGTGGTCTCGACGTCATGCTTCCCGTCTCGATAATTTATGCGTAACTTAAAATATTTCTCTTATTATATATAATATATATACTACCTGTTTTGTCTCAGGAAAAATAGTGGATTGCATATGATAGATTTTTGCGCATATATTACAAAAAAAAAAAAAAAAAAAAAAAAAAAAAAAAAATCATAACGAAATTAAGAGGGAGGACATATATATCTTATCTTATCCAAAGTTTTTATTCTTAACTTAATAGTACTTTTAGTTAATTTATTTATTAATTAGCTGTTAGAAATAAATATAGTTAAACGTTATCTCGTAATTTGTTATAATTTAACCTTTGAATATTAAATTATATTAAGTGTGAATTCACTCAAATTTATCATTAATAATTAAAGATGGTAAAAACAAATACAAAAATATAATATTGTGAAATTGTTGATAATAGATGCAATCGTTTATTAAAAAAATAGAAAATGATTATAAAAAATAATTATTTATATTCATAAAAAATAAAAAATAATCATAAAAAAGACAACTATTTATATTTGTAATCAAGTTTAAAATAATAATATCGCCCTCTCCAACCTCTTTGGCTAGATGCTGGTGAAAAATTAAATTAAGAGTGATGAGGGAATATCAGTCGTGCAAATATTTGAGAGCGATATTAGGTTTTATTTAATTTCCTTTTTTTGAAAATCAATTAAAATAAATGGCAGTTCAAAAACATATTGATGTCGTTTACTATTTTTCTTATTCGCACAATTTAAATACTTTAATATCTTTTTCCAGCTTTTTTATGACTTGAATCCAAATGCAATTAATTAAAAAAAAAGATGCAATTAGTTTTTCAATTTAGCCTATTTATATAAAAAGCTTATTTTCGTTTAACAAAAATAAATATCAAAGGGACAACATTAATTTCAGCGTACCCTACTAATCCAATCATCTGGAAAATTTCTAATGGGCCTGAGGCCCATAAAAACAGTCATTAGTTAGGATAATGCTAAATTTGTCCACTTGTCTAGCTCACCATTTTACTTTTTTTTTTTTTTTTTTAATTTATTTACTATATATTTTTATAGAATTTTAATGAAAAGTCAGTGTTTTTCTCAAATAATCATTGCATTAGAGACATCACCTCTGAAGAAGTTTTCATGGTATCCAAGTTTCTTTTGATTTAGAGACGATTATGATCGGCCTGACGTTATCTGTTGCTATAATGAGTTGATTCTTTAAATCTGTCCAATTCATAAAATGAAAGTTTTGCAGAATATTATGGAAGGTGATATGGTCAACGATAATTTAACAATTTGTGAAATTTATTTGATACGTGTAATGTAATGACGCATAAATTTATAGTAAAATGTTTGGCTCCGAGAACGACAACAATTTGAGAAATCCGAGGGATTTTTGTGATGCAGTAAATTCAACATCTTGTTCGTGGTATGTTTGAGTTGACGATAAGATCGACGTCACACATGTAATGACTTTGTTTTCTAGTTAATCATATGTAACGACGTCACACATGTAATGCTAAAAATAAATATCTATTGAGATATTAGATAGGATTTGCTAAACAATATTTTAAATTTGTCATGGTATTCGTGACATTCTCTAAAATTTATCAAAAAGATTTAAATTGGTTTAATTCATATATTATATATTTTAGGAGGAAAGAGACAATTTAAATTATATAACATATATAGAAGTACGAAATACATTATACCATAATGTATTGCACACATATATATGCACTAAAATGATTATAAGTTGAATAAGATTCAGAAATAGTTTTGCTTGATATGTGCAATTAAACTTTACTCTTTATTTCCCTTTCGCACCAAAATCTTGAGGCGTTGCACAGACTCCACGAACGAACTGCAAATTGAAAATAATAATAATAATAATAAGCTTTTTGATTTTGTTTTTATTTTTATTTTTCTTGTGAAGGAAAAAAATAATAAAATAGAATTCTAGAACGAACTTCCATGGAAGATCTTCTGCAAGAAGCCAATCGCCATCTTGATCTTCATAAATCAATGTAAAATCCCAACCGTTGTCATGAATTGCCGGATCTGTTACATCAGTTGAAAAATTAAAAAAAATATATAATAATAATGTTAGAGTTAATATTGGAATGAATTTGAAAGGTGGGTAATTTATGTTACAGGTAGAGAACATGGAAATGAGGGCAATTTTGAGAGATTGATGAGAATGATAGACACCGAGATCCAATTTTCTGGCTATTGCTATACCCTCCATTTTAACCTTCACGAAATTATGCAATTTTGGTCCAACCGGACGGCGCTGAACGACCTTCCTCCGCCGCGACTCAATTGGTGGCCACCCAATTGGGTGGTCGTCGTCGTCTTCGTCATCTCTGGTATATATTAAATAAAAAGATTTATTTTGGTTATTTTTGAAAAACTAAATAAATTGTATAAGTAACCAAATTAATGTAAAATGCATAATATTAAGTTAATTAATTAAGATGGACATTTATATTTGTAAGGAATGAAAAGCTGATGTGTGAGAGTGACTTACGTATGAAATGTGGAAAAGGGCGCGTTTGGTGGGTGGTGTTGATCATTCCAAGAGAGAAGAGGCAAGGTTTGGGGGAGTTGATCATCATTAGTGAGGTGACATGAATCTTGAAAGTTGGGCTTGGGTTTGAAGTCATGAATGGGAGGCTGGTTGTGAAGAGAGAGGCTAAGTTGTAGTTCCATTATTTTTTATTTATTTTTTATTTTTTTTGTAGGAATGTTTGAAAAGAAAGAGTGATATATTTATAAGAAGAGATAGATAAATGAGAGGGACAAAGTGAATGGAGATGGCCGAGGCCGTGTGCCTAGGGACCTTGCTGTCTCTCTTACTTTTTGCTATTGATAGTCCTCTTTCGTCCTCTTCCTTCATAAATACAACTGCATACATAAAAAAACCAACCAAAAATTTGTATGAGTAAGTTTAATTTTATCTAATAATTTTTTATTAATGGTTGAATCGATCAATTCAATCAATTTAATAGTCTTTAATCAATCGGTTAATGTGAGAAAATTTGAAAATTTTTAAAAACAAATAAAAGTCTACTATTTAAAAATTATTTTTAAAAAATCATCATAATAAAAATAGATTAATGAAAAGTTGTTATATGAAGTAATTTTCTTAATTTAATTTTATTTACTAAGGTAACATTTATATCAAAGTTAAACCAAACCAACTTAAAGGTAAAATGTAATGATAATTCAGGATATGGTACAAATTAATGGGTAGAAATGAATATGGACTAAGAGAAGTGGATGAATAAATTTCCATGAGAGAGATATTTATGGGAGGTGTGATGGTAGGGTTAATTAAAAATACTAGACAGTGTAAGGGAGGTGTCACGTGGCATAAACAAAGGGCTAAAAAGTTAAAAAGGGAAAGGAACCCGAGCTTGTGAACTCCACGTGGGCACCATAGGGGTCAATTAAGGATTTGGACTTTGAATTGGGAAAAACTGTGGACCCCACCAACAGGCTTCCGACCCAATCTAGAATCAAATCACTGTCTTCTGTAGACTCGTTTTATTGCCATTTGGGCCTACCTTCCTCCTCCACATTCATCACCCTTGGGCCTTAGGCCCATTTATTGTTCCACTCAATTTGTCCTTCCCAATTTTAATTTCATATTTCTATTTTCGTTAATTTTACGCACACTGTAGTTTTAATCCTGTGACCTTTTGTTTTTGCTTTTCTTTTATTCAATATATGTATAAGTGTGCATACATATATACACACACACACACACACACACACATATATATATATATATATATATATATATATAAATTTCTACGCATCTAGATAAAATCATTTAATTTCTTAGATATTTTTTTCTGAATTAAATACATTTTTCTAAAATTATTTTGGTTTAAACATATGACAAATGGAGGGATAACACATTCTATCTTAATTATACACATTTTTTAAGATTACGAACACATGAAAAGAATTTAAATCATTTATAATTACCAATACTATAAAGTGTTGTTCAATGGTATGTTATTAAAAAACCAACCTTTCTTAAAAAAAAATAAATATTGTGATTAATTTTTTCAATGAAATTGCTATTTTAGAGTAATAATAATATTTTATGTGATTAGTAAAACTTTTAGGACACTGAATGAAAACAAGTGATAGTGAATTTAGTATTTTATAAGATATAATTTGGTAGACAAAAAAAAAAAAAAAAAAAAAAAAAATCTTTTTCCTTTCTTTTGTATTTTTTTTCTATTATAACAAACCTACTCTTAATTACTTGGTTGTCGTTAGTTTTTTGTTTTTATAATGAAATTTTGTTTTTTAAAAAAAATGAAATTTCGATTACATTATAGACTGCAAGCTTTTTGAGACGGTTGGATAATGATTTATGATGATTAATTTATGATTTGAGAATTTAATTTCTAACTGAATTTGGGTATATCCTAAGAAAAGAGAAATATAAGAAACAAAAGAAAGATGAAATGATACCTTGTGTTGAACACCACCAAACATTTCCATGGCAGTTCATAGATACATAGAATCAGAACAATTTCAATCAAATTAATCATTTCCCACTTGCAGAATATCATATTTGAACCAAAAAATAAAAATATTAAATGGCAGTATGTAGCAATTGTGTTTTGGCTGTATTCGGAAAAAACATAGGCATTAAATTAGAGTAATAGTGAAAAATAGCACTTCACAGGATTTGGCTTCAATAATATAAATTAGAATTATAAATTACGTACTACGAGGTGTTGTGTTTAACAGTGTCTTATTTATTATCCTACTAAATTCTTTCTCTATCCATATAATAAATTATCAGTTCATATTGGATAAATTTCAACATGTGTTGTGTGTGTCCATATTCTATTTGCCAATTAAGAGGGTCAAATTTTTGTAAATATAGAACTTCCACGTTGTTTCATTTAGTTCCGTGTTTCCAAATATTTAAGGTTAAAATATTATTTTTGTCATTCGATTTTCATATCTACTCTATTTTGATCTTTTAGTCCCTCGATTTTAAATGTTCAATTTTAATCTTTAAATTTTGATACTTGTTCTATTTTAGTCCCTCTCTTTCATATAATAGCGTTTAAGATTCCGTTCTAAAAAATTCTTCAATTCGCTTCCCTAAACCTCAGTAAATTTGGCAAGAAGGGAACAACTGAGAAATTATAGACTTCAATCAACAAAGCCCCTCATTGATCAATGATGTATTTTTTACTTTTAAAGTACGGGAAAGTTTGGACATGCAATATCTTAGTTATAAGTAATAAGTAGTATATGATAGGAGTGTTTATACAATCTCTGAAAATCGAGCAGTTGACCGATTTTTAAATATATATTGATTAGTGTGACTAAAAAAAAAATTGAATTTTTTGGTATGTTCCGTTGGTTTGATTTAGTTCATAATAAAAATTTCTTCCTATAATTTTAATATTTTTTATTTAACTAATTATATTAATTATTAATTGATTCTAATTTTAAATGTGTTTTTAAAAAGTATTTTGGTATGATCATTTTTTTTAATTATTCTTAAAAATTCAAAAAAAAGTTGTATGATAAATGCGCGTTTTTTATTAAAAAATGAAAAAACAACTAAAATGAATTAATCGACTTAATCGAATGTTTTAAACAATCGATCGGTTCAATATCAAATTTCATCAAAAACCGACACCAACCAATGAACATCCCTAGTACATGATGACGTGAAACTCCACACATTTTTTTTCTTCTAATTCTTATTATTTGTGTATTTGATTTTTTTTTTTTTTTTTTAGTAAATAAACTTCATTCCACCAGTCAAGAAGAAAAAACAGTGTTACATGACTCTTGTGGCAAAATCGAAGTCAACTGCAGGGGTTTCCTCTCTCCAAAAAAGCACAATAGTCCGCATACAATAACTTATCCTAAGAATACAACTGGAATGAATTCAAAGACGGACTAAGTCTAGCAAGCATATATGCTGCCATTTTACACGATCTACCAAAAAAATGAGAAGAAATAGCCTTAAATCTAGAACTCATAAATATCAGTCGCAACTAAAATGAGCTCCGAAACATCTTGAAAAGTACCACGAAGACAATCATTCAGCACTTTCAAATAAGATTGCACCAAGATGTGAGATGTGAAAATCGGGATTGAAAACTATTGCTAATATGCACTTTGATCGCTCATCAACTCTCCACATCATGCAGAAGTCCAATTACCATATAAATTCAAGGCATTAAAAAAAAAAGTATAAGATCATCTTTCCTAGCCTTTCGAACACCAACATCCTTCCTATGTAACAATGAATTACGATAACTCCAAAGTTGCCAAGCCCTTGGACATTTTTATGCAAATCTCCAATCAAAATAATTCATCAAAAATTGAACCCCTGGAAAAAGACAAAAAATCAGTAAGATAAAGGAAAACGGAATGCCAAATATAGACCGCGAACTTGCAATCTTTAATCACATGAAGATAGGTTTCCTTCAAACGGCCATAAAAAACACAATGATCATCAATATCTACACCCATAGAATAAATATTATTTCTCGTAGAGATCAAGTTGTTCAAAATGCTACAAGCTCCGATCTTCTTCCAAAAGGATTTCAAAAAATTGGCACATTAAAAATTGTTCTACGAAAAAGTCTCTAGTCCATGGGCTAAATTTGTGGTCAAATGATACGCACTCTTCACATTAAACATCCTTTATTACTATGATTCCAGATAATTTCATCTCTACGCTTCGTCTCCCCAATCCCCAAGAGGAATTCTCAAGACAGTAATTTCCTAACTAAATCATAAAAGGTAAACTATATGAAGCTGTTGTATTAATGAGCAATTCGAAACGAGCGTCCATCACCCCTTGCAATTTTTCTGAAACGAGGAGCGGTTGCACACCGCCCCAGATGCCACTGCAACGTGTCATTTGACACTTTTCTTTTTTTTTCCAATTTATTTTTCTATTTTTCAGAAATTTTAGTTTTATTTTTTCAAAATTCAAATTCCTTTTTTTCAGAATTTAGAATTTATATTTAATTTAATTTTCTAATTTTCTTTCCAAAACTTTATTATTTTATTTTATTTTATTTTTTTTGAAAGTTCTAATTAATTTTGCAAAATTAAACTTTTAACTTTCTTTTTAAGAATTTCAATTTTGGTTTTTCTTAATATTTTCTATGGTATAATTTTATTTTATTATTATTTTTGTATTAACATTATTCATCTATTTTATATTATCAATATTCAACCTATTAATTGAAAATTGCCACAAAAATGACATTGAAAATAAAAATGAATGATGTGATATCATTAAAAAAAAAATCTCATAACAAATGTAAATGTATAAAATAATTATATTAAAGAAAGTGTTTAGGTCTAAAAACATTATTTCCACAAAAATCTATATCACAAACTATTCTTAAATATCATATGCATAACAAACTCATCCTACTATTTTTTCGCAAAAATTTACCTTCAAATAAGTTATTATTTACAAATAAATAACAACAAATCCATTAATGCATTTACCCGTCTTTTATGCAAAAAAATTATACGTAATGAGTGTTTGTTTGCAAAATTGTAGAATGTTTATTTTAAGTATTTATAAATGAGAAGTTATTTTGAGGAATTATAAAAAAAAAATAATAATAATTTATTTATATAAAATTTTTAAAAAGTGATTATAAAAGTTTCATTTATAAAATCTACCTGAATATTCAAAACAAGCATGCATGCTTAGGCTATTAATATAATTACTTTATCAATCACTGTTTAAAATCTTATCCAATCATCACCTACTAGGAAGAAAAAGGCCATATCATACTTGGCAGAAAGCCCAGTGAAATGTCCGGCCCAATCCTGATTCGAAAAGAACACAAGGCACGTGCATATCACGTGAGGAAATCCCAATTGAAGTTAGAATCGGGCAGAGCCTTATGAAATTGTGTGGCGAAGAATGTAGATAGAAGAAATCCCCTATTTCCTTTCCACAAATCTCTTCCCACATCCGCCATTGCCATTTCTCCGAGAGCTCTACAGCATCCATGGCGAACGTAATCATGGCCTCCTCCAAACCCATCTCCCCTCCCCTTTCAATCTCCACCAAAACCCCCAAATTCTCCATCCCCAAAACCCTAACACTAATTCCAACCGCTCTCAAAACCCCCCAATCCCAATCCCTCTCCCTCTCCGCCTCCACTCTCAAATCCCTCTCCCTCCTCGCCGCCACATCCCTCTCCTTCGCCCCTCCCTCCCTCGCCGCAGAGATCGAGAAGGCCGCCCTCTTCGATTTCAACCTCACCCTTCCAATCATGATGGCGCAGTTCCTTCTCCTCATGGTCGGCCTCGACAAAGTCTACTTCTCCCCTCTCGGCAAGTTCATGGACGAAAGGGACGCCGCCATTAAGGAAAAGCTCAACAGCGTAAAAGATACCTCCGGCGAGGTCAAGAAGCTTGACGAACAGGCCGCCGCCGTCATGAGAGCTGCCAGGGCGGAGATATCGGCGGCGCTTAACAAGATGAAGAAGGAGACTCAGACAGAGGTCGAGCAGAAATTGGCCGAAGGAAGGAAGAAAATCGATTCCGAGTTGCAGGAGGCGCTCACGAATTTGGAGAATCAGAAACTGGAGACCATGAAATCTCTCGATGCCCAAATTGCGTCTCTTAGTGACGAGATCGTCAAGAAGGTTCTTCCCGTTTAGATTTTTTTTTTCTTTTTCCATTTCTTCTCCATTTCCATCTTCATATGGCTTTTAATTCCGTGTTTTAATTTCTGTAATCATATAATTCGATCAACAATTTCATGTATAATATTAAAGAACTAAACTTCCTTTGTCCTTAAATATATATTTCATTTTTCAAGATAAAAATGTTTCAAATTTGGTAGTAATTTTTAGCTAGTTTATCGTATCAATAGCAATCATGTTTAAGTTGATAGTACATTGAAAGACCATAGCTCGGTGCATCAAATTGTGTTAAGCTCGAATACTTTCATCTACATTGCTGATTAGATTTAAATATCTGAAAAAGATGAATAGCTTTTGTTAATAAATTTTTAGGTATTAGATATCAATGTATATGTAATTGGATATCGAATTGAATACAACTTTAAATTCAGGAGTTCCAATGAGAGTCCAAAAAAACTTATTGATTCCACAACTTTGAATGAATTTTCTCCCCGGTACAATTGGCGTTAGTGATGGAGTAACATTCACTCGATCTTTGAATCTCAGTTGTCTTCTTCCCTAATTTGTATTAAAAAAAGAAAAACATATTTCTTATCAAGTGAATTACTTATCTTTTTCAGGAGTTAATTGTTTTGTTTGATGAGTTTTGGTTTCAGTAAAGGTTTTTTTTAATTTTTGATGGAATTCTTTAGTGGGAAATTTGTATTATTTCCTTAGGAGTAACCATGCATATATATATGTATATGTTTTATTAATAAAAGCGTGGATGTTTGTTTATATACATCACACTCCTTTCTCAACTATTCCTTTTATATCTCATTAAAAATTTTATGCAATCATATCAAACTTCTATTCAAATTAAATAAGAAATTGAAGTGAACTATCTCAAGTGATTAAAGATTTGTTAGGTTCAAACTAACAAAACCTTTTTTGGAGTGATCTAAAATCTCTGACTCTGTCCAAATACTATGCAAAACTAACAATCTACATTACTCAATTAAAAAAAAAGAAAAAGAAATGGGGAAATAGTTCCAACTAACTAAAAGCCAAAACTAAATTTGTCTTCCCAAAATTAGGGGAATGACTACAATTTTGAAATTAATTGATAATTAGCTAAACTTATCTAGCATTTAAATTTATGACTTTTTTATGTATTTTTTTAATGAAAAATTATGGACAAAAATACCCTAATTTCTATTTTTTTTAAACGAATATTTATAAAAAAAGATTTTGTGTAACATTATATAATATTATAGTTAAACAAAGATATTTGTTGACCATTAAAATATATATAGATATATTTGTTGAGTTTAACTAAATGGTTTAATAAACGGTTTCTAAAAAAGTTTAAAAAGTTGAAAAAAGAAAATTTTATATTTTAAACATCAATCACTAACCTAAGTTGATAAGGGAGGATTACAATAGCATGTAAACGGTCAGATCCGAACAGTGGAATGCGGACTCGGTGATTAGACAGAGAGATTCCTCTTACAACGGTTTAGGCTCCGTCTTATATTATATATGTGACCGTCAAGGGCCTCACTAGCCATTTCATTTCATTTAGTCCATGCCAAGAAAGAAAGTAGAGCGGGAAGAGGGACGAAGGTAGCTGGAAGACTCAACAAGATATGGCCGTAGTACGGATACCGGCCCTCAGCTATCCAAGCCCGTCCTTCGTTTACATCTTCATTCATACACATACATAATTATATGAGGAGTATTTTACCTCAACAATCGTCAAAAAAAATTTTGACGTTATTGAATGGCTTTACACCATTTTCCTTGAACATGGAAATGTAAAGAGTCCCATTCTAACTGAATATTGACAACAACAACTTTGTTTCAGTGTTTAGAGATCTTTAAATTTCTTGAACAAAACATATACTTATCTCGCATTTATACACCTGAGATTGACTACGAGCATCATCACTTTGAAAATGTGGCACCACATAAACAACAATAATTACGTTGGAGCTCTTATTGTACATCCAACGTACTGTACATCACGAATACATAACTCATAAATCTCTAATAGATTAATTTCATAACTCTCACAAACTTATCAATCCTTGTAGTGTAGAATAATGACATCCATGTGGTCCATTCAATAGGATCAAGTAAAGTATCTTTCTAAAATTTTCAGGCAGCTCGACATGAACTCCGACGCCATCGATCTCATAATCACGATGTAGGAAGGCAAAAAATCGCATAATTCTCTTCATTTGTCTTGAATCTTACCCTGTAATTTGATTACTTCGATGTGAGAATCAAACACATTAATTATACCTTACACTAGGGAAGTTTAAGTTGAAGATTTGTGAAGAAATATCAAGATCTTAGGAGAGTTTAAAAAATATATTATTTGAAAGAAAAAAAATAAGTTAGGGTGAGATAATTATTCCTTAAATATAGGATTGATGAGGTGATTTAATTGAATTTATTTTTCTATTAATAATAAAATAAAAAAAACCTCATGGATATTTTAGGAAATTAATATTTATCTCTCTACCTTGATTTTTCTCTTAGACACTGATTTAAAAGTTTAAAAAAATAGTTATTTTTCTAATATAATTTAAAAGGTAACCATTTAATACTATATATATAAACATTTTGTTTTGAAGCGAAGCCCAATTAAACAAGTGTTGGGCTTTGATATAAAACAGGTCCAGCCCAATTGAGCACAACCAATTTAAGTATTAGGCCTAAAGTCGGAAGACTTTTATGTTTAAATAAAGTAGACTTAAAAATAATAATAAATAAATAAGTAAGAGAAGATGAAGATGAAGATGAAGATGAAGATGGGCAACAGCTATGAAGAAAAGAAAAGGGCATTGTTCATCTACAAAAAACACATCCTCATAAAAGGTCCCTATTAATGGGTCCAACTCAACCCACCCTTTTCCTCTAAAGCTTTGTAACTTCAATCAAACAACTCATTATTATATAGTGGGAAATCTCTTGCAAGATTTATTTTTATTTTATTCTCTACTCAAAATTAAATAACAATAATAATAATAATAATAATAGACTGTATGTAAGTGTGCCTCATCATAAGCTATAAAGTTCGCATAAATAATTAGTTCAAGTTAGGTTTGCTTAGATGTGACTCTCTAAAGATAACCACTCATCATATCTTTATTTATTTATTTATTTTGTCTCTTTGTTTTCTTTTTCCTTTAATTAATCACTGTGGTATGTTTGACATATCCTTGTATCAAAAAGTATTTTATCTATTCTAATAATAATCTTCTTCTTTTTTTTTTTTTATTTAAATATTTGCAAGTATCCTCCAAAATTCATGCACAATCACTTTCAAATATTAATTATCTACCTTGCGATATAAGTAAATTTATACATAAAAAAATAAAAACAAAAATAATTCTCAAATAGGCGAGCATGGTGTTGTTTGATTTTTTTTAAATTAATGCTGAAATAACTTAAACTAATGCATAAATTCTTAATTTTTTTAAAAAAGGAAAATCATAGTTGTCAAACTTGGGAATATTTGATTTGATATGATATTATATTAATAGCTAATTAGTAAAAAATTAACAATAAAAAATGATTAATGTCGCCCTAATGAGGCTATCATTGTTATAATTTGATTGGATTGACGTGCAATGAAGTAAAACTGAGATAAAATGAAACGCCCGTGTGGAATTCACTTTTTTTACTTTTAAATTTTACCGGATGGTTAAAAGTAAACAAAAATAAAAATAATACTTGGTTGGGTTTGACTTGAAGGTGGGAGAAAAAGTGGTGGGGGTAAAAGATGTGGGAAATGAATAAAAATGAAGGGTGTGGATTAAAGAAAAAAAAGGAAAGGAAAGAAATCTGGAGCGTTGAAAAAGAGAGAGAGAGAGAGGGGATACTGTAATCTGAGAGATGTGAAAGGTGGTCTATGTAAAGCTCTTAATGATCATGTTATCATGTTTCTGTCTTAGTACCTCTTCGCGTGCCCTTCTACAGTTCTTTTTCTGTACCCCCCACCTTTTTTTTCTTTTCTTTTCTTTTTTTTTTTTTAATTTGATCCAACCGTTTTCCTTTCAAACGAGTATTTGCTTCAGTAATTTATAAATTATTTTTAAATTAGTAAACTATAAATTTAGAATATATATTTATTTATTTATTTATTGGGTGTTCGAGAAAATGTAGTATTTAAGTTGCTTTTAGTAAAAAAATTTATTTTTTTTGTAATAATTATTTTTTCTAACTGTAACTATATTTTAATCACCCTTCTTTCTATCATTATCGTTCTATTTTCTTCTAACCCAATTAATAATTCTGTCTATCATTATTCTCTTCGTCCAAATACACAAATAATAATTTTTCATTCTCCTTTTCCAAACATACTTTAAAAGAAAGTTACGATTTAAGTTAAAGCAACACATTAGCTTTGACATTTATTACATTTTGATATTTTAACTTACGTTATTTCATACATTTTGAGATTTACTTATTTTTATTTTTAAACTTTGATATTTTAAATGTATTGTTCTTGAATGAAATTTGATTAATATCAATTTGAAATTATCACAAGGATTAAATTTAACTTTTTTTTTTTTTTAGTTATTTAAATGAACTAAAATAAAAAAATCTTAAAATTTTATAGATATTTCCTTTAAATTAGGAGATACTCAGTAGGGAGAAAAAAAATAATTACAAAGAGATTGGATAGTAGAATAAAAATGAGTCCTTTTTATTTTGAAAAATAATTTCAATATTTGAGATAAAGAAATAAATAATGATTATAAAGGATGGGAATACAAGATGAATAGTAGTTAATTTGTTAATGAATGTAGAATAAAAAATAACCATTACTTGCGTTTGAAAATAATTTCTTCTAAAGGGTGTGAGAGGTGTAAAGGAGTGCTCGAGTCGATGTATCATGCAATTTGGGAACGTCCTTTCTAAGAAAGACTTTGGGAAACCATTCATTTTTATATGTTTTGATCGCCTAGAAACTCTTGTAGTCTTAGAGATATTCTCATGGCGCAACAGTTGACGAGACATAAAGGGGGTAAGGCACGGTTTTGGTGCAAGTCGCGAGAGTGGTACCTCATCGAGGAAAACACTAAATTATAGATATGACCTCAAAATAACAAAGGTCAAGGTCCAACACCCATCACCCTTATGTACCCAAAACCAATGTGATGCGCTACCCAACTCGTCAAATTCATACAAAAGTTGTTGTTCATCTATCTCCCCTAAAAGCAAGAGTCTGAGAATATTTTTGCTTCTCATTTCGGGCAATTAGCGATAATTTTTCAGTGATCTTTTGAAAATATGTTTCATGTTGATTATTATGGCAATTTTGAAGTATGGGTACGTGACCATTTACCTGTAAAATCTACTGCTCATGCAATTTTTGCTGAAAATGGTTGACAATAAGTTATTTCATAAATTGAATATATTTGTCTATCTTGTAGAGGTGTCCATAAATGTCTACGAGTCAACTTTAGCCAACAAATGAAGTTCTTTAATTAGTAGATATTTGAGCATAGTTGAGTTAGAAGCGAGAAAGTTTGAGTTCCGTTTACTAGCTACTTCTCCTAGTATCCTTTAATACTCGGAAATGTCAGTTACAACTCTCTTGAAGGGTGAGAAAAAGGTGACTAACTCTATAATGGTTCTCTGAATTTAAGTGTTATGTTTAAAGTGTCTAATAAGCTCTCTTTATTTTCTTAATGAAAAGTTTGTTACTTTTTTCAAAAATAATTTTCTAATAACGTTGAAAGAGCAAAAAGGTCGTAATAATTTTTTTGTGAACAAGGTATTTTTTCAAAATTACTATGATGAATTTATGGTTATTTGTGGCAATAATAAAGTTGAGTCTATTTGGAACGAAAGAAAGATAATACAATATGGATGGAAATCTCACTTGATGATATTGGTTACAAATTGAAGTATGATGTTGCTCTAAATTTTACTAAGTAATAAATTTAAAATGAGATGTCATTAGAAATGAAAGAGAAGTCGTGACAAAACTGATGCAAATGGAGCTCAACATGGAGATCGATAGAGTTTGATATCTCGTACGTGATATTGAAGATCGTTCCAATGGAAAATCTTGATGATTAAGATTAGTAGTATGGTCAAAAGGTTGGAGTCTTATCAATTTAGCTGGTGCCCCCATCAATAAAACCTGGTTTGCTCATCAAATATCTAAACAAGCTTTAAGTGAAGCTTTCGAAAAACATTGTTGGGTTGAATCATACGTATGGTTTTGTTACTAAAAAAAATAATAAATAATAATAATAACTTACTTATGTTTGAAATTCATAAAATAACAATGCAAATTTGTTGCCTATATCTTTGGAATGGCAAAGCATGATTATATAAACAAAATATTGTTTATTAAAAAAAGAACTTGTATGCTTTATAAATTAAATAAAATTATGGGAGGAATGTCGGAGAGTAGGAATACGGATAATAGAAATTATTCTTTTTTTTTTTTTTAATGGATCTCTACGATCCAAACAACGGAAGCCAATATATTTCACAATAAACCAACTTTTTCACTTATATATTAAAGATACTTAACAAATTAGTTAAATTTATAAAATAATTATAAATAAAATTAATTTAATTTTTTTAAAAAAATATAGTATTATATTAATGAATATTATGATATACATTTTTTTTTTATATATAATATAATATTAATGACAAATATTTTAAATTTTGTATACATTTATAATTATTCTGTGATAATTGCATATCCACTCCAATTAACTTACATCTGGATCAATTGGACATATTCTTTTTAAGTTTTTACAAAATCGAAGAATTGGGCTCATTTCATATACTGTACATTATGATTGGAATTATAACATATGTCTCCAAGCTATTATCACTCTTCTAACAAATTGTCCATACAAATATTTCACTAACAGTCGGTCTTACTTTTAACGAAGCTTAGAAAATTAAAATAAAGCAAAATAAATAAATAAGTTTGATCTTTTAATATATGTTTGGCTACCACGTGCAGAGAGAAGAATGAAAGAGAAATAAGAATAAATTAGTGATTGATGTGACGAAAGTTGATGAGCCAAAAAAATGTGAGAAATCTCTTCCTTTCCTTCATGTTTTGACCACTTTAAAAGTAGTAGAGGATATTACCTTTTAATAAAACGTATTACGGAGACTCAAACCACTAATTGAATGAGTACTAATGCATCACTAGTGTCAGCTGAGCTATAATACCATATTGGCGATAATAATTGACATTCCTTTCCTTCAAACATCATCTTTGAAGTTAAAAGGTCCATAATCCAACCTATATATTGTCGTTTAATCCATTCACTGTATTTTGTTTTCATAAAAAAATAAATTATTATTAATATAGTCATTATTATTCAAAAAAAAAAAAAAAATTATGTAATTTAAAAATAACCTTAATCCTAATAATCTAAACCTTAGTCTATTTGATTAGGATAAATTGTATATAATTTAGTATTGATTATTTGAAAAATTATTTAGTCTTTAAGATTTGATAAAATCTAAAATATAGTGTACATAATTGATGAGGGTGTGAGATAAATCTTTTATTGGATAAAAAACACATTATTCATATATTGCTTATTTAATTTGCCTACAATTTACTAATAAATTTTGTAGGTTTTATATAAAATCAAAAGCACTAAATTTTATTTTATTTTTCAAGCCATGAAAACTTAATTATATATTTCTCAAAACTACATAAACTAAACGGATAAATACTAAAGTGTACATTTTTTAAATCATATTTGGCCAAAATTATATTTTACCCTATTACACAAAAGTTGGAAGGAACGACTTTGATAGGCAAAAGACAAGATTGAAACGTGGTTGTTGAAATTTAAAAGGAAGCATATGATATATGGACAAATCTAATGGCATGTTTGGCTACAACTGGAATAAAAAGGAAAAGAAAATTTAAATAAATAAAAGTAAGAATAAATTAGTGATTGATGTGTTGGAAGTTCTGGGTCAAATAATGAGAGAAGAGATCCCTTCCTTTTTCTTTTTTAATATTCTCCACCTCGCCAAACATACCCACATACACAGACTAAACACATTTTTTTTGTTTAGTAAATGTGATTATTAGGAATAAATATCTTTAAGTATTCTCGATGGTTTTTTAGATTTATTAGTTGAAATTTAGTAGATATTTAGTATGAGTTATTGGGATATTTGTTATATATTATTTAAGATTTATTAAAAAATCAACGAACATTTTACTAAATATACCGGTGAGAAGTAAGGATGAAATAAAAAACACAAAATCGAATCGAATCAAACTGATTTAATGGATCAGTTCGATTTTTTAGATCTATATTTCATCATTCAGTTTGATATTTTGACAAAATAAAATATATCTATTCAGTTTCGGTTCTTGACGGACTAATCAATAAATAACCAAACTGAACCGAATA
This sequence comes from Cyclanthera cordifolia, assembly GCA_037832605.1. Classification (NCBI taxonomy): domain Eukaryota; kingdom Viridiplantae; phylum Streptophyta; class Magnoliopsida; order Cucurbitales; family Cucurbitaceae; genus Cyclanthera; species Cyclanthera cordifolia. The sequence goes on along the minus strand of JBBMEG010000015.1, from coordinate 6,529,856 downwards.
TATAAATAATAAGAAAAAAAATATAAATATTTGATGGAAGAATCAATTAAAATGTGAAATATAGAGTAAAATTATTAAAAAATTGTGATATTTATAAACTGTATTGTTCTTTCTTAGTAAAATGAAAGTTTTAGGATATAATCAATAACTAAATTGAGAACGAGACAACAATTTTGAAAAATAAATCAACATCTTTACTAAATAAAAACTGAAACTAAACAAAAGGAACTAATCTAAAATTGAACAAATGAATTTGTTTTGATTGAACTTCAGTTTCTATCCAATTAATTGAAAAATCAAGCATAATGGTTGTAAAGATGACCTTTTTCTGGATATATTGAGAAGACCCTAAAAATAGAGGTAATTACCATAATGATGAGGGATAAAGAAAATAGTAAATAGTTGGGGTAGAAATGGAAATGAATGATGTTTGGTGGGGGCGTGGGAGGCACGTGCTTGGTTTAAAAGTGTGATTTGGGCATCATGGCGGGTAAGAGATGACGTCAAGCGTATCTAGCCACAGAAGGGACCCACTGGGTTTTCTTTTTTTTAAAAAAAATTTATTTAATATTTTATATATAAATATTGAAAGAAAAAAATGAATGGTGGTCAATGTGCAGAAGAAGACAAAGTCATAAATGACACTGTGAAGGTTGGGGGCTTGGGTCTTTTCATCATGCTACGTGTACGGTGGGATCAGATTCGAGGCTGCCACGTCGTCCTATCTTCGGTGGGGACCACCCACCCTCAAATCTCTGAAAATCTACTGCCACTTGATTTCTCTGTCAACCCCTCAAATTCTATCGCAATTTTGGAAGGAACCCATTTACTCCACATTTTACTTTTTCCCTCCTATTTTCCACCAAATTCATTTCTTTACCAAAATTATTATAAATACTAACGTTTTGTTTTATTTTATTTTCTTTAAATAATAATGATTTCTACCAAACTTTTTTATTTAATAAATTAATTGAACATTACCAATTAACTAATTAAACAATATTAGTTAAATTATTTAAAAACTTACAATTAAACTATTCAACTAAACGGATATTTGTCACTAGATTTTTTT